>CM075774.1:40232392-40832392 GCA_037974665.1 Ehretia macrophylla
CAAAATTTTCATTTCATTTTTTTTTTGTGATACTTATTAGTTATCGGTCTTTCGTCTTTATTTAGCTTTGGACAGAATTTATTGTCGGTTTGAGATTGCATTTCTAAATAACCTGACTCGTCGATAGCACCTTGTGACAATGCAATATTTTCCGAGTGCTGCACGATGGGAATTGGAACTATATTTGGCTCTGTTTGTTTGTCATAAAATAATTTATTTGTGAAAAATATTTTTTGAATTTACTTCGGTTTGAGATTGCATTTCTAAATAACCTGACTCGTTGATAGCACCTTGTGACAATGCAATATTTTCCGAGTGCTGCACGATGGGAATTGGAACTATACTTGGCTCCGTTTGTTTGTCATAAAATAATTTATTTGTGAAAAATATTTTTTGTAAAAAATATTTTTTTTAAAAATAAAATATTTTATAGGGCTCCATTTATTTGCTGTAAAATAACTTGTTAGAAGAAAATATTTTTCTGAAAAATTGAATACTGAAAAAATATTTTTTGGTATTTAGATATACCGTGAGTTTCGTAAAATATTTTTTTCTCTCAAAGAAAAAATGAAAATATTTTTTAAAATTTTGTACTAGCCGCAATTGTTGACAGAAAGATATTTTATAGTTGACCAATTTTTCAGTATTACTAAACACTATAAAATTAAGAAAAAGCAATTGTAATTTTTTACTATAAAATATTTTACAGTTGATTAATTTTTCGATATTACTAAATATCATAAAATTCAAAAAATATTTTTCGAGAAAATATTTTACGGCAAACAAACAGAGCCTTGATCAGTTTTGTTTTGTTTGAGCTTGATCACTAAAAATATCCGAAAAAAAAAAGATCACTCAAAATAGAAAAAATACAAAAGAAGATCGAAAATAACTAGTAAACATGTTGTAACAATGAAAATTATTGTAAAAATATTAAAAATTATTGTAAATGACTTTATGTAGCAGTTAAAATATTGTTGCATATGATTTTGTTATAAATTCTCTATTATAATAGTTTTCTTTTTGTAAATAATAAATAATAATTTAAAAAATCAATAATGCAGTTAAACTATAACCTTTAAACTGTCCAAAAAAGTAATTTTATCAGTAATTATTTATAAAAAGTGATAAAAAAAAATTATAACCATTGAGATTAAATAAACCTATTGCATAAATCTTTAGTTTGTATATAATGGTTAAAAATAATTGCAATAAAATACGTATTATAATAATTTATTTTTAATTTTTTAAATTAAAATGTTTTAAAAGAATTAAAATATTATTGTGATACGAGATGTCAGATTTATTTAGAGTAATACTGGAGATGACCTGCACCGACGCAGCCCTGGTCTAATCATCATTATTCACGACACGATCTAAATGTGTTTGACAACTCTTTTGAAGACTTTTTGGGTGAAGAATACCACCCTAGAATCCTCACTTTAATAGAGGGAAATTAAAAATACAATTCCAAGTTATGGTAAGAATTTGGTCATTTTAACTCCAAAAAAAATTAGTTTAGTAATGGAACGTTTTAAAACTAGGCTGAAGACTTGCTAATATCCAAGTTTCATTAGTAAGGAAATTAATTTTTTCGGAAAAGTCGTGGTGAGATTTGTGTTAGACTTATTTAATTAATTCAAAATTGAGATATTAATAAATTTTTTATTTACTTTTCAAACGTTTTATCACTAAATTGATCTTTAATAAATCAAATTGACCAACAACTTAAGATTGTATTTCTTTTTTAAAAAAATACTTCCATAAGTCTAAACTGATAGATCAGATTCTCACATAGTAAATAAAACTTACATGTATAAATTTTATTAATATGTAAGAAACTAATAAATAAAACTTATATGTATAAATTTTATTAATATATGAAAAATTAACATTCGTTCAAACAGATTAAAGAGTTTCATTCTTTTTTCCTATTAGGATTTCTAGAATTGAATTGTTTACCAAAAAGTCTACAAAGAGTTATTAAATACAACTTTAGTTTTTGGCATCATTAATGATGATTAGACGAGTCCAAAATCCAAATGAATCCGACATTGTCACCAGGTATGTAACGAGTGATGCTTGAATTTGATGATGATGGATATTGCACAATGCCCCAAAAGAAGGATCCGTCACTTGGCTTTGTGGTGGGGAAATTGAATAGCATTTTCTAAACTCAACCAATGTGCTTCTGCAAATTGGGTTGTTCTAGCTTTCCACGTCGAAGAAAGGTACGTTTGGTGTTTACTATTCCAACTCAAACTGTGACCACTAGTGCACAATGGTTCCTTTAACGACTTTCAAATTAAACACTGGAGTATTCACTGCATCTAATAATATTTTTCCTCTTCCCCTTCATTTTAACGACCTATCCTTTATATCGAAGTTGATATCCCTATAATCTTTTCAACCCTCACCATATTTTTCTTTGTACTTCTATTATTTTTGATAAATTATTAATTTGAATGGTAGAGGATCTTTAGTCAGCAATACACTGATATTCCAAACTCACACCTTTTTATTGTCTTCGGACTTTGTAAGTTGTTTATGGCAGAAGATTCGTGATTGTGAATTTTAACATTTACATAATCTTACAAAATCACTAAAAGAATAGATCCGCTTATAATATTATTTTATAGTTATTATTATAGGTAATAGATCAGTTATTATGTTGTAAATGAAATTCAAATTGAGAAAGACAAGAGAGAAAAAAAATGTCATCTTAAATAATTGTTGATTTGTGATCATCAATTAGGTCTCACTCCAATAATTGTAGGGGTTCACTAGATCAGTGGCGGTACTAGGGGGGTTGGGCCAATGTTTTTAATTTTTAAAATATATTTATATAGTATCGTTAAAAAAAATTATCGATTTATTTTATTTTTAAATTTTTTTTTATAATATCATAAAAAAAATATTTTGACTCCCAATAATAAATTTCTAGATACATCCCTCCACTAGATCGTCATCCAACCATTTACCAAGGCTTTCTCAAGTAATAATTGCTTCTCAACTTTGCCACCATATACTTTGTACTCTTGTCCAACCTTGAGTGCATAGATGGGAAAGCCATAACGGAAATTGACTACTTTCATTTTTTAGTGTCTCATTGTTAATCTTTTCTTTACTTTTCTTTGTTATCATTAGATGTTTGCACAGTTGCCTCCGTGACCTTCCAACAATTATAATAAATTGACTTGCACGGACTTTCAATGAAAGTGATTGAATTGTTTTTAGGCCAAAAATTTATTTTTACGAAGGTTCCACACCCACGGTTCTATATGTTTAAGAAAAACAATTATGAAAATACTTTACATATACACGAGTTTTTTATGCTAAAAATATACTTTCGTCATATGAAATAGTTGCTATCTAACGCCCTCGTAAAATTAATTCCGTTTGTAATGCTTTTCTTGCTATATCAAATGATTAATTTAGCCAATCAAATTTTAGGTCTTGTTGTCGACCATTCTTCCTTAATCTATCCTACTCTTGTATCTCCCGTAGAATACGTTGAAGGCTTACCCTATTTGTGATTGCAATTATGTAGGAGCAAGAAAGGAGAGAGAGAAAAAAAAATAGAAAATCAAAATAGAGATTCATTATCTCTGTAATGATTTTACATACAAATTTTACTTTTACAAGAGATATTTCTTAAGTACAAGAATTTTTCCATCTAATAGACTTGTCTTTTGTGATGAGCTCTTCATTTGGACTTGAGTTATTACATTTTTAGACTTATTTTGTTACATTAGTACTTTTATTGAGAGTGAACTCTATAGAGGGGAGACTATAAGCTGGATTAAGGTGTAGTAAGTGTCACACTCAATACTGATAAACGAGTGTCAACCGTTAAGAAGAAAGGGCTACTACCGGGTATAGGCAATTATAGGTTGGATTAAGGTGTGGTAAGTGTCACATTGAATACTAGTAGATGAGTGCAGCCGTTAGGAGAAAAGGGCTACTGTCGGGCTAGTGTCTATAGGCGACTATAGGCTGAATTAAAGCGTGTTAAGTGTCACACTAAATATTGGTAGACGAGTGCAGTCGCTAGGAAGAAATGACTACTGTTGGACCAGTGTCAATAGGCTAGCCCGACGTGGGTGTCGGGGTGGAATATAATGATCCCATATAAGAATTTTACTCTCACAAGGGGTGCTTCTTAATTACAAAGGATTCTCCTACTTAACAGACTAGTCTTTTGAGATGGACTCTCTAAGCACCAATGTAACAAAATAAGCCCAAGAATTGTAACAACTCAAGTCTAAAAGAAGAGTCAATTTCAAAAGATTATTCTGCTAGGTGAAAGAATCCTTTATACTTAAAAATCACCCCTTATGAGGGTAAAATTCCTATGAGGAATCATTACAATCTCTTTTAAATCTTTATAAAAACTATTAGTCCTTGATTAACTATTGTAGCAATACTAGTGGAATTATTTTAAAGATTCATCATTGTGACTATAATAATGGAAATAATATAGCCCTCCTGCCAATTTTGAGAGCTTAATTGACAAATTTTTACGAACTTTAAAGATTTACATGGGATAATGTTCCATTCAAATGGTTAACAGAGTTGGACAAGGGGTTAAAAACATGCATGTGAATGCAAATGTTGAGGGCTAATTTGACTAAATTGATAACTTGAGGGCTTAACTAGGAAAATTATAAAACTCTAGGCCCTTAAAAGCATTGAGAGAGTGTTTGGCTTGGTTTCTTTCTTGTCAAATTGTCTTTTAGGCTCAATTTATGTGGCTAAGCTTTTCTTTTTTGATTTTAGGAAAAAAGGTAATTTTAAGGATAGCACTTCACAATATAGAATTTAGGGTCTGATATCACTGTACCCACACAATGTATATGCAGTATAATGTTTTACATCCTAATATTAATTTATATCGCTTAGCCTCCTTCCACATGAATTAATTAACAAATATATTCATTATAGAGAGTTTTTGGCTTGGTTTCTTTCTTGTCATATTGTTTTATAGGCTCAATTATGTGGCTCCACATCCACTGAAAGCCCTTGGTACTTAATACATGTGGTGAGCTACAACAATGGTTAAAGAGCCTAAACATAGCTAAGTTAAGAGATCCTCTCAAACTGAGCTCCTCTCAGAAATCCCAGGCTAAGCTTCTCTTTTTCGATTTTAGGAGAAAATGTAATTTTAAGGATTGCACTTCATCCAATATAGAATTTAGGGTCTGATATCAATGTATCCACACAATGTATATGCAGTATAACGTTTTACATCCTAATTAATATTTATTTATATCGCTTAGCCTCCTTCCACATGAATTACTTAACAAATATATTCATTATAGTTGTTAAAAGTATACGAACTATTTTACCTAATAATCTAAAGGAGTTAAGTGATTTAAATAAATATTAGGGGAAGTGGTCTAGTGTTATTTATGTTATGTAGTTTATATCACTGTATCCCTTCTGGTATATATAGTGCAACGTTTTACTTTAATGTTTATTTTGTATTACTTAACTCAAGATTTTTAAGTAAAAAAGTTCATATTCATTTTGAGTATATCGATTTGCAATCTAATTACACAACTGTTCAGTAGATGCAATCAATATAAATTATTAATACAATTGATATAATGTAAAAGATCTACTAATATATTATAAGCAAAATTTAATAATTATAAATTATTAATATAATTATAAAAAAATAATACAAATAATTTATAATTATTGAATCCTAATAACATCTTCAGTCAACCATTGAATAGTAGCTTTCTCAAGTAGTAATTGCTTCTCAACTTGCCACCCTACTTTGTACTCTTTGTCCCCTTCAGTGGCAAGTTTTTTTTCCTATATTTTCCTCTCTTTTCTCTATCTATTTTCTCTTGCTTTCACGGTCTCTTTTCACTCGAAAGTATAAAAAATATCATTCTCAATGTGAGAAGGCAAAAGAAAATAGTTGAAAAGAATCATTAGTCAACAAGTAAACAAATACACATTTCATCACTTTTCACTAAGAGACATAGTTTGCGAATCATGAATTATATTGTAAATCAAAATATCATTTTTTTAAATAATAAATTGTATCAAATCATAAATCATACTGATTCAATCACTAAGCCTCGAACAATGATTCCATGTCAAGTCATGTCCTTTTTGTTTTTTGTTAACCATATTTTAATGGTAAATGTCAAAGTCCTGAAATTAAAGACAAAATACTATAAAATAATCAAATAATAATAGTGGCCAATTAAAGTGTTATCACCAGTAAAGTCTTTGATTTAATAATGCAAAGTTGTTGTCTTGACTCTTGACCAAACAAAAGTAGCGACTAAAAAGGCAAGGCTTTTAAGCATCGGCCACTGATCAACTCAATAAAAACAAACACTAAGCAAATACAATAATTTCCCTTGACTACTTTTTTTTTTTTTTTTTTTTTGTGTCGGTGAAGACCAAGGTCCAAGACCATTAAAGGGAAAATCTCACTAGAAGTTCCCATTGTTTCATTTTGTCCCAAATTAGTCCTCATTGTTTAAAGTGTTCCAAAATGGTCCTCAATATTTGAAAAAAAATCTCAAAATGATCCTCACATCCAAAATTCTGTCATATTTGACAAAAAATTAGTAAAAAGACTAAATTACCCTCACACATTTGAGTTAATATCAACAATACCCTTGACTTATTTGAGCACTTTTTCTCTCCCAGGCTTGTCACAACTGCGTACACCAACAACAACATCACCATCTCCAAACAACAACAACATCACCAGCTCTAATTTATTTTCATCTTCTCAACCACGCCATCGTCAACCATCATCGCCATTGTCATCGTCAACTACCATCAGCCATCATTATCGTCGACCACCATCAGTCATCGCCATTGTCAACCATCATCGCCATCGTCATCGTCAACCACCATCAACCATCAGCATCGTCATCGTCAACCACCATCAACTATCATCATCGTCGACCACCACCAATCATCCTCATCGGCTTGCCATCGTCAACCATCATCGCCATCGTCATCATCATCATCGTCAATCGTCATCGCCATCGTCAACCATCGGCTCACCATCGTCAACCATCATCGCCATCATTATCGTCGACCACCATTAGTCATCCTCATCGGTTCGCCATCGTCAACCATCATCGCTATCGTCGTCATCATCATCATCATCGTCAATCGTCATCGCCATCGCCATCGCCACCATCAACCATCGGCTTGCCATCGTCAACTATCATCGCCATCCTCATCATCGACCACCATGAGTCATCCTCATCTGCAACCACCATGAGTCATCGTCAACCATCATTGCGATGGCTTATGTTCGAAGATTCACGTCGCCTCCAACCATTGTTGGTGTGCGCAGCTGTGACAAGCCATCGCGAGAAAATGTGCTCAAATAAGTCAAGGATATTGTTGATATTAACTCAAATGTGTGAGGGTAATTTAGTCTTTTTACTAATTTTCTGTCAAAGATGACATAATTTTGGATGTGAGGACCATTTTGGTACACTTTAAACAATGGAGACTAGTTTGGGACAAAATGAAACAATAGGGACTTCTAGTGAGATTTTCCCACCATTAAATATAAGCCACTCAATAAAGACAAGGTAAACAAAGATAAAATGCAAAGTTCCAAAAAGTAAAGAAAGAGCAAGATCAGTGAGCAGTAAAGAAAGAGTTCAAAAAAAAAAAAAAATAAGCAGTAAAAAAATAGCAAGATCAAATGCAAAGTTCCAAAAAGTAAAGAAAGAGCAAGATCAGTGAGTAGTAAAGAAAGAGAAGATCAGTAGCTCACTTACACTCGGTGAAGCTATTTGATCGACGAAGCAATTTCATCGGAGAAGCTATTTGATCGACGAAGCCTTTGATCGTGAAGAAGATGAATACATTTCTCTCCCTCTCTCTGTTTTAGGGCTTTTAATTAGATTTAAGTGTTTTGATTTTATAATTATAGTTAAAAAGTTGATGTTTTTTAAAAAATGGACCAATTGTATGCTGATTGAAAAAAATTTGAAGTGGGCTCTTTCGGTTTTTTTCTTTTTTGGGACTTTTTGGACTTTTGTTTTTTGTTTTTTTACCCGAATCGTGGTGATTCGTCGAATCGCACGATTCGCTTACTGATTTATCTTAACTAACGATTCACTATTTGATTCGTATCGTTTTTCACCTGAATCGAATTGAATATTACAATTCGCATACGATTACGATAACTATGCTAAGAGACATTTCATCATTGTTTCATCTCCCATCAATTTTTCTTTCTATCGCTTATCATTGATTTAGCACTATATATATATTCTTTCTTTTTTCCAACTCAAGGTGTACACTTGCACGCCCTGAGGTCATACTAGCTCTGCCAATGTGTGGGGTTTTTTACTTGAATTCAATTAGAAGTTAAAAACAAGTAGAAGTCAATTATCAAATGTCATTAGTTTAAAACTCTCTACTACTCATTACTTTTAAAAATTACCCAATATGAAAAGCTCTATAAAAAAGACAATCAAGTTTGTAAGTGAAGGAGAAAATAGTAAAATCAAATTAGTAAAGTTTTAGATGAAATACTCATTTAATAAGTTGCCAAAGTTTGATCTAATTACTATGAGGCATGAAAAATGATTAGACCTAGGCTGCTATATACAGCCCCAACATGTAAATTACTCGTGACGCTTGAATTGATTGATGTAGATCAGTGTATAGTATCCAAAATAGGGTTGATCCCTTGACTTTGTGGTGGGGAAGATGAAAATAATTTTACAAGTGATCACTACCTTAGTAGTGTAATTTCCTATTTGGGTTGTTCTAGCCTTAGACGTCTGCAGAATATATAAATCTAAGGTGAAAAGTTTTTCAAAACCTCTCAAAACGTTTGAGATATAAATCGTAAATTCTATCTCAAAATATAAACTCACGCATTAGAATAAAAAAGTGAGACCTATAAACTTTTGTAAGACCAATCGAATCTTAGGTGGTCTATTACCAAACAAAGGTCGGTTTGATTATTACTATTCCAACTCAAATTCGTGCACAATGGTTACTTTAACGACTTTTTGTCGGTTTGATGATTACTATTCCAACTCAAATTCGTGACGACTTTTTAACTTCCATTTTTACACAAAACATTGAGCAATAGCTTTCTCAAATAATAATTGCTTCTCAACTTGCCATCCTAAATTTTGGTCTTATCCAACTTGACTCCATAGATGGGAAAGCTATAACGAAAACTGACTACATGTCATGTTTTATTTCTCATTGTTAATCTTATTTTTTTGCTAAGCAATTGTTAATCTTATTATTTTCTTTTCTTTTTTTCCTCGTAATATAATAGAGGTTGAAATCATTATTTAAAATTAAAATATCTAATTATAACATATTATTATTTGAACATTTCATTCACCTCTTAATATCTAATTATAACACATTATTATTTGACCATTTTAACCCCCTCATATGATTAATTATTTTTCTTTGGTGTCATGATGTTTGAATAATTGGCTATGACCTTCCACCAACTATCGACAGACAAAATTAGACTTACGCAGACTATCAATAAGAAATTTTGTTGTTTTGGGTCAAAAAACCATTTCTACAAGAGATGGGTCCATAGTTCAATATGCTTCAAGGAAAAATTGTGAAAATACTTTACGTATACGCGAGTTTTTGGCTAGAAAAAATACTTCCGCCAAGTAAATTGTCCAAATATGACACCATTGTAAAATTTAGGGAGAATTATGCAAATGGTGCCATTATTTCCTATTTTTTCAAGTTATAAGAGTATATTATTTTAAACGGTTCAAATTAGTTCTCATTGTTTCTATAAAATGGTCATTTATCCCCGATGGAAAAAAGATGTTAAATTTAACATATATAAATGGTAACAAAAAGGTAAAATGGGAAAAGTAATATAACATTTTCATAAAAAAAATTATTTAGTCCCTAAAATTTACAAATATATTTAATTTAGTTCCTAAACTTGTAAAAAAAAAAAAAATCAACTTAATCCTAAACTTATAAAATATTTCAGCTTCATCCCTAATTTGTTTTCATCTTCTTCCTCTATCTTCACCTCCATCAATATACACCAACCACCCCCACCTCTCACACCCCCTACGCACATTTATATATATATATATATATATATATATATATATATACAATAGCATATACAAATACATATATATACAATACTTTGACCAAAAATAAATAAATAAATACAACACAAACACACACCAAGGTGTATGGGGGTGGGGGATGGGAGTGGTTGTTAGAATATACATTTGTCCCATATCGAAAAATTATAAACTTTAAAACCACCTTATAAGATCTTGGGCTACTCTACTTGGTACCAATTGGTTTTAAGATGGAACCTTAGTTACTTAATATGGTATTAGAGTCTAGGCACCAAAAAGGTCCTAGTTTCAAAACTCCCCGCCTGCACTTGCAGGGCATGTTAAAGATAATAAATATTATAATAACTCATTCTCTAACAGTTTAAACTTTTAGATGAAGTGGTCACTCAACAGTATCAGAAATGGGCCCTTAGTTCAGTTTTATTCATTTGCGTGTGACCCATCTCAAATCAAGTCTAATTGTGTTCAATCTTTTGCATATGTCATATTCTACGCATCTTTAATTTTTCACGTGTATTAAATCTTCCACATGTGTTAATCTACCATGTGTGTTTAATCTTCTATGTGTGACCCATCTTCAAAATTAGATCCACATGTATTCAATTTTTTACATATGACCCCTTCTCAAATCAGGTCATACGTGAAGGAGAATCTTAGAATATATACTTGTCCCACATTGAAAAATCAGAAACTCCAAACACCACCTTATAAGATCCTTGGTTATTCCACTTGACACCAATTGATTCTAAGATGGAATCTCAGTTACCTTAAAACTGGTGGTGACAACGGCTTAAGGGTGTAGTGCTAGAGGGTAGTGGTGATGACATGGAGGGGGTACTGTAGGGGTGGTGGTTATTGATAATAGGGTGAGGGGTGGTGACAACAGAGTAGGGGTGCAGGCAAAGGGTATAAGGGGTGGGTAGTTCTGTAGGAGGATGGGTATAGGATGTAGGTGGGGTAGGTAGATGATGGAGTTAGGGTAAATTAGTAAATTGATTTATTAAGGTGTTATGTATATATGTATGTGTGTATTTTACGTGTGTTATATACGTATGCATATATGTGTATGGGTATGGGAGGTAGGGATAGTGGGTGTATATTGATGGATGTGAGGAAGAAGAAGATGAAAATGAGTTAGGGATGAAGTTGAAATATTTTGTAAGTTTGGTGACTAAGTTAATTTTTTTTTTTTACAAGTTTAGGGACTAAACTGAATTTATTTGTAAACTTTAAAGACTAAATTGAATTTTTATAAAAATATTATAATACGTTTCCCATTCATCCATCTGTTAGTATTGTTCATTTCGTTAAATTTAATACCATTTTTAATGTCAAAAACCTAATTGACCATATTAAAAAATAATAGGAACTTATTTAAAACGTTTAAAATAATAAAAACATAATAGGAACTTATTTGAAAAGTTTAAAATAATAAAAACTAACTTCAAAAATTAAAAATTAATAGAGACCATTGATTTGACAAGTTTAAAATAATAAAAACTAACGTACAAAAATTAAAAATAATAGACACCATTTGCATAATTATCTCTCAAAATTAATTCCCTTGCTAATGTTTTTCTTGCTACGTCAAATGATTGATTTAGCCAAACAACTTTTAGGTCATGTTGCCTGCCACTTTCCCTTATTCTCCTCTCTCCTATCCTTCTCTCTTTCATGGACCTCTCATAGAATATGTTGAAGGCCTACCTTAGGATCAAGAAAGGAGAGAGAAGAAAAATAAAAAAGAAATCGAAAACGAAGATTCAATGCTAGTGGAATTATTTGACTAAATTGACAGTTTGAGGACTTGATTAAGAAAATTATAAACCTTAGGCCAGAGTATTTGGCTTGGTTAATTTCTTGTCAAATTATCTTAAAAGCTCGATTTTATGATGAGGGTAAGCTTCTCCTTTATATTTTAAGCTAAAAATGATATTTTTTTGGAGTACTTCCTTCATTACTTTTTTTAACATATGAGTTCTTGGGGAAAAAATTAGTTTGACCAGTGCAATTACGGCATACCCTTAATTAATTTTTATTTATAAACTTTAAGAGTTTAAAACCATTTGCAAGAAGTATAAGCTCTTAAAATGAAGTTAAGTGTATGTTTAGTGCAACTTTTAGACATTTTTTTTTTTTGGTCTGAAGCAACTTTCAGATATTTAAAAGCACTTCTTATGAGTTTAGAATGTGAAACAAACATCTTTGGCCCATTTTTGAATTAGCTTTTAGGTAAAAGTCAAAGTTAAAAAATAAAAAGTTCTAGATCGGGGGTATCGAAAAAAAATTTATGAAACTGTTTTTGTATTGTACAAGAAACTCCTTTTTTTCTCAAAAAATATCCCTTCATATTTTTGGAAGCTCAACATTATTTTCAATTTTTCTCAAAAATACTCTTTCATAATTTTTAAGTATTCATGACTTGACAAAATGAAATAATCAACGACTTTTATTCAGCAACATTATTAACTAAAACTCTGCAACTCAACAATTAAAATTTTACCGTTAGTCCAAACAAACCTTAATTCAAACACTCTTTGAGCCTAAATCACATAAACGTAATCATTGTCTCTTTAATTTCTGAAAATTTTAAACTACACTATTGATTTTAATTTGTCATTCTAATAAATATAGCTTTTATATATATAATGCACAAAATTTACATTCGAGTTTATACCCTACTTAGTTCTTAATCTTTACCTTATTTGATAAACAGGTCTTATATCTTTAAAAGTACTACATTTAGATCTTTTAACGTTGTAACTGTTTTGACAAAAAAGAAAAAAGAAAAAAAAACTTTGTAACTATTAGTTTAAATGCATGACATTTAAAAATTAATTTAAACACAGTAGAATATTACCAAAGCGCGAAAGCTCTAAAAGTATCCATACGAAATCCTCGCAAAAATTAGTCAGCTAACCTTACTAAAGTCGTAGAGAGAACTTTTCAAATGTCATCTGAATTTGCAATTTAATTTGTTTTTCAAAATGCATACACACACACACACACGTGTGTGTCGTATATAAGTGTGTATGTTGTAAATAGTTGCGTGTATATTTCTGTGTATATATACGAAGATGATGTTAGAGTATCTAGTCCTAGACTCGCCCTTGTGATTGGCCACAGTTTCTTATACACATGCATGTTCTTTTTTCTTTTTTCTTAACAGATAAAATGTACAAGAAAGGGCTCAAGAACCCAAGTCCAGCAAAAGGAGAAAACAAAGAAACCGAAAACTCAAACAAAGCCTAATTAACGCTAACAAGCCTAGTAAACAAGCCCAGTTCAATCTTAGAAACCCTAGGCACCAGATGGGTTCAAAACTTATTACCATTCATTTTGAAAAAATATTAAAACTATCCAAATGCGGTTCAAAATTAGGGATGGCAACGGTCCGGATAACCGCAATTTTTCAAAAAATCGAAACCGAAACCACTTAATAAAATCAAAAACCGAAACCGCAATCGAAACCGAATAGTTTTAAAAATTAATAACCAAAACCGAAACCGAATGGTTTTAAAAATTAATAACCAAAACCGAAACCGATTAACGTTAAAAAATATAAAAATTAATTTGAATAACAAAATAAATTTAAAAACATAAAAAAATTCAACACTATATAATATAAAATTTAAATAAAATAATTATAAAACTTTAACTAAAATACAAACAAAAAAAAACTTCAATGAACACCAGTAATAAATCATCAATAAAATCATGAATTGGAATAGATTACACAAGGGATACATCTGCAAAGCTTACTAATCTAGTGTAAATCGCGAATCTATATATATGCATATATATTTTTCTTAGATAGGATTTCACAATTATGCTGCCGATCTGCGCCATGGAGTTGAAAAAAGAGAGCTTTTTTTAAGCTGTGCGATATTTGGGTGAGAGAACTAGAACGAAGAAGGAGGAGAAGAAGAACTGAAGAAGACGATTACCAAGAAAGGAAGAAGGAACAGAAGATGAGAAAGAAAGGAGTATAATATTTTTTGGTTAATTTGGGTAGAATTGGTGTGGGTAGAGTGGGGGGTGAAAAAAAAAGTTGGTTGAAAGTTGAGTTTTTTTATTTATAGAAAGTGGAGTTGTGTGTTGAAGAAAGTGAAAGCTATTATTAAAGTAAGAGAAAGATAAATAATATAAAAAGTATGTGGGAAAAGTAGGAGAGAGAAATGAAAAGATTGAGAGTAAATAGTAATACGCATGTACGTGTATATAAATATATATATATATATGTATGTTATATAAATATATATATATGTATGTTATATAAATATATATATATGTATGTTATATTTATAATATATATATATATATATTTAATTAATTAATAATTGAGTTTTGGGTTTTAATTTTTTTTAACATTAAAAACCACATATATATATATGTATGTTATATTTATAATATATATATATATATATGTATGTTATATTTATAATATATATATATATATATATATATATATATATATATATATATATATATATATATATATATTAATTAATTAATAATCGAGTTTTGGGTTTTAATTTTTTTTAACATTAAAAACCATAACCTATCAGTTTAACTATCGGTTTTGACTTTTACAAACCAAAACCTACCAGTTTACCCATCGGTTTTTTTTATCGGATTTTTATCAAGAGGATACTCATCGGTTTTGGATTAAAATCGTACCCATTGCCGTCCCTATTCAAAACTCACTGTCACCTATTTTAAAAAAATATTAAAACGGTCACTTTTGGGCTCCTCACGGTCACTTTCGGGCTCCTCTCTAACAAAAAAAACAATAAAATTGTCACTTTCAAACTTCTCTTTAACAACTTAAACTTTTAGATGAGATAACCACTTAATATATTGTGTCAATCTTTTCCTTATTTTTTTGGTTTAATAGTATATTGTACTTCGCAGCAGCATATTGGGTAATATTAAGAACTTAGTTCCTTTCGTGTGAATGTGTGTAGAGAACACTTGTAATCCGAATTTCCAATACTCATCTCTAGTCTCTACTTATTTCTCTCTTCCTACTTGAATCTTTTTTTTTTTTTTTCCAGTGCACTTCTGGATTACAATCCACTTTTCTTATAAGTCATGAAATTCCATACTCGAGTTACTTGTTGTTAAAAGCAATAAATAAATAAGATTTACTTGTTTCTGACAACTTAAAACTTTTATATGAATTAATCACTTTAAAATGATGTACCAAAAATCTTGGGTTTGTAATTAGAAAGAATATTGTCTCCATATGAGGGGAGTTCTTGAAAAAAAAATACTAATAAATAAAATTAAATAAAATACTATTCTATAACAATTTAAACTTTTTATACGATGTGTTATTATGCAATATCTGGCTCATCTTTTTCAACCCCTTCAAGGGAACCAAACAACATTTTGAATATTCAAAATGTGCTATATTTATATGAGCATCCATTACGTGTAGCTTGAATGTTATAACTAGAATATATAGCTTTTTGGAGTAAGTATAATACTTCTTACTTCTTTTAATTATTGAAAACAAGTTTAAATTAATTTCTATTATTTAAAAGATTATTTATGCACTCGATTTCAAAACCTGTTACATCTAAAACAAGAATTTTATTAGTAGAATAATACTTCGTACTTGAAACAAGATCATTTGGTGCCAGCAAGTATACAACACATAGTGGAAGGATTTACGCATAATGCTCACCAAAATCGAGTCATTTGCGAGGAAAGCAAGGATGCTATACCTACATAAGAAAACGACCATTAGAGAAACAAATCGCCATTTATTTGCTTTTTTATAATGTTACACGGGCAATGCCACCCACCTGCCTCACTTGACTTGTTATAAAATTAATATATCTAAGTGATATCTTACTTGTACGATTCATTAGTTCAATATTCTAGTGGTGATAATGGAGTAGTTCTTTTTATTGGGAATATTAATTAATTGATTCCTCAAAATATGGCGGAAATGACATTTTAATCCTTTAACATTAAAAATGAATATTTTGTTCTTTAACTAACTAAAATCGGACAATGTTAGTTCTTTGTTAGTTTTCGTCTATTTTCAGCAGTTAGTCATTCACTATTTTAGTTGACACAAGCAATTAAGGTAAAAAATTGATAAAAAATGTGAGAAGGGTACTAACAGTTATATATTTTCTCAATGTAGTTTCTGCTAGGAATAATGCCCAAAAGTTAATAAATTGTATTTTGAAATTATAGATAATGTATTATTTAATTTATTAATTCATTTAATATGAGAAATTTATTTATTTATTATAAATATTTTGATTAAATAAATAAAGTCCTTAGAATATTATTTATAAATTCTATCATTAGGAGTAATGATATGAGTGACGGAATTTATAATTACAAATATATTCTAAAAATTGTCCCTGATCATAGGATAAACTAATTGGCCAATAGTTTATCCGGATAGATCGGATTACAGTGTACTAACCAAATTATATGAGATATTAATTTGGGCGATTAGTCTCATATCGTTATAGTAGATGTGTAAGTACTTATTGTGAATAAGTAACTGAACTTGACCACTGATATAATGAATTACATGGAATGTCAATAATTCGTTGTATTATGTAATTATGCAATTAATCCTTAGACCTGAGACATTACGATTATCTTATAATTAGAAATGTCATGATTTGCTGATGCAAATAAGCTAGTCCTAATCATGGATTAGATAATGTATTCAGTGGTTGTGACTTATTCCATCATGTAGAAATGTATGTGTAGATGTGGAAACTGTCAATTGGGTGTCTTATGCAATCTGATTAATTGAGTAACTTGAAATCCTTGGCCAATGTGGAATAGTGAAAGTCGTTTCACGAATTTTTCATTAGTCACTAATTAATTGGGTTTTGGCATATGGTCGAGTAAGAGAGTTTGACGACCCAATCCATGACTCTGGCTTGATCGGGATAGTTGAGACAGTGGGATTTGATTGTATAAGAAATTACTAAATTGGTTCGTATACTTGCACTTCATCTTTAATTGGGTAATAATGATACACTGCTAGGTGTCACTCACGATTTGCGAATTCATTAAAAAGAGTTCTAATTTAATTAATTGGTTGAATTAATTATTCGCTACCGATTAAATATGAACTCGAGAGGTCACACACAAATGAAATTTTCAGATTAATTGGATTAGAGAAAAGATTAAATTAAATTTAAGATCGTCCTAAATATTAATTTAATTGGGTTCGTAGTAATTAGATAGTGATCTGATTATTATGGAGCCCAAGACTGGTAAGTTTAAGACCAGCCCACTTATGGCTTAGGTCATATGTGTTTCCTATATATAGAACTATTCAGACAGAGAAATATCTAGCACAATTTCATAAGTCAGAAAAATATATAGGATTTCTTTAGAAACCTAGTGGGGGTAGAAATCCAATTACCAAGTGCAAATTCTGTGTGGATCAAGAGATAATCCTAGAACTACGCTTCAAGAGGTAATCCTAGAACTATTGCAGGTTTAATTTAATTAGATTAAATTATTATCTGATTTAGATTTGCATAATTAAACATGGACGGATACATAATTAATTTTCTGCTGTGCAATTATTTTAATTGTCATGTATGCGATGCTGCAAGGTGCAGCCATGGTGGAAAAAGGAGGAGGGGGGGGGGGGGGGGGGGGCAGGGAAAAGAAAAGAAAAAAATGTTTTTTTTTGGGATCTAGGGTTTCGACCCAGATTCGAATCCAAGTGGGGATTCGGATCCAAGTCCAAACCCATGACCCAAGGGTTGGGGTTCATGGGTATGGGCTTGTCTTGTTTTGTTTCTTTTCTAAATTGGGCTATTAAAGTTTTTGGGCCTTCTTAAGGTTTTTTTAAAATAGTATTTCAGCAAATTGGGCTGAGTTGTTTTAATGAAATGATTGTTTTATTAATTTAAGCCCAAAAACTTTATTTTAAATAAAACTCAAATTTTGAAGCCCAAAAGGATATTGAGAGATTTAATTAATAAATTATTTATTAATTATATTAAATAAATAAAAGGTGTTTTATTTATTTTTAGAAATATGAGATATTTTTGCTTATTTAATAAATAGCTTATTAAATTTAGACAACTAGATATAATGAGATTATATCAAGGAAATTAATTGTGCCATATTCGTGGATTACCTATTATATTTATGATTGAGTGCTTGGATGATCATGGACTAGACTGGATGAATGAATGAATGTATATTTATTTATTTGGGTTTTATGTAAATTATTTAAATGGGGCTTGCATGCCTCTTACCTATTTTGATAATGTAAAAACTTATTCCCATTTATGTATCACACTAGATTAGGAATCTATTTACATAAATGTAAAAAGAAGATCAAGCAGGACGCATCAAGGAGTTGGTGGACCCGATTTAGTTAAGTTAGTGAAGTAGTGTGAAAGTATTAAAGCACTTAAGTGACAGGTTTGTAGAGAGTTTTAGAGTTACGTGCGAAAATATAAACTAAATTAAACTAACTAAATTATCTAAATTATACTAAGTATTAGTGGAATACGAGAGGTAGTAATGTAGGGGTTTGAACATGTAAATATTAATATAGGTTCGGTATCTAGTCTATCTAATTCTGCTAGGACTTAAGCTACAAGCATACACCCGGTTAAGCTAAAAGCTATAGACCTAGTTAATCTACTTAGTTCATTTACAAAATAAACTAAGGAACTAACCTTCAGATAAAAACTATGGTACAACCTATAGTTTTATGGAATCTATGGTTCAACCTATAAATTCATGATTAAAATATTTATATGGCACAAAAGTAACGCATTTATAATAGTAACTACAAGTATAATATTTATGAAGTGAAAGTAAAGCAATTATAACGTCTACTTAAAAGCATTACGTATGAAATATTGAATTAAAACAAGTCAAACATTGCAATTTGAATTGAATAAACTAAATCCGAGACCATATATTAAAATACTGTTATTTACAATATTCATCCCTAGATATCAATCTGCTCAGACATAATTGAATATGAATTATGTAAATAAGAGAGAGTCAAGAAAGGTTTCCCCATATTGATGAACGTGTATTTCTGATTCTCGAAATTTGAGAAGAGGTTCGACACAAAATAGCTATTCGGACGGAACTAATTTCCCCCGAATAAGAGCTACAAGGGATGAATTTCCCATGAATAAGAGCTTTCCTATTGAAAGCTATTCGGGCAGAACTTCCCCCGATTAAAAACTATTCGGGTTGGACTTCCCCCTAAAAGTAACTATTCAGGCAAAATTTTCCCGAATAAAAGCTACCTAGGCGGGATTTCTCCCGTATTCTACTACTACTTAATTAACTAAAACTAAAAGAAATTAACTCGAAATTATATCAAAAATATTCATAATACTCCAAAATTAACTCAAGAAATTCTCAAAGGGTTGATGCTCTATTTATAGGAAAAAATCTGAAAATAGTTGACTTTTTTGCATTTGTTGACTTTGACTGGATCATTGACCGCAGCATCTTCAAGCATTTTTCACTGTTTTGACCCTCCAAATGATGGAATTTGGCTAAAATCACGCCGCACGTAGGACATAGTCCTACATTTTGCTCAGAAGGCTGTTTCCACCTGAAAAACTGATATGATTTGCCAAAAAGGGACATGGGTCACTATTTGAGATCATCTGAGTCAAAGTTCCGAGTCCGATTTCGTGCTAGTTTTGGCCAAATTTCTTCTCTATGAGCTTTATTCTTCAACCGCTTCTCATGGGTTCCCCATTCTTACTTCTTGACTTGCAATTTGGATCATTTCGCGCCTAATTCTTCACTTTTCATTTTTTTCCTACATTGCATTGAAAGTATCAAAGTATTGCATTTATTCCAGAGTTAAGATGCAAATGCAGTACAAATATTATAGTTTGAGTGCTGCAAATATAGTCATATCACCCTCCATGTCTTTGCATTTCTCTGTGCTGTCGAAGCTGACTCTCCATTGAACTCCGGTCCTCCGATGATGCACCCAATGGTACGAATTGGTTTTGGAAATCCCTGTGGCTTATCCTTAGTCTCTTGATCCCCGATCTTTAATTGTCGCTTTCCCCTTTCTGTCGGGAATTGGGTAAGAAATCTCTTCTTTAACATGTTCAGAACAACGACTCTCAAGTCTATGCAGTCAGCTGTGGTGTGTTCGTGGTCTTCGTGAAACACGCACAAAAACCTATGATATCTTCTGTTAGAGTGGCTCTTCAACTTATTTGGCCATCTTACGCTGGGCAGCTGTTTCAATTATTCACACATTCAATATGTCAAATGAATAAGGGGTAGTCTGGCTTCGATTGTTATTTGCTTCTTTTTTCACCGAACAGTTTGCGACCTGAGCGTCGCAGTCTCTGCTATCCTATATTCGGCAGGACCAAGGCTACCAGACGATTATGATGTATATATGGCTGGTGTTGCCATGGTTCTGTCTTGTAGATTTTTCTACTAGGCTTTTGTCGGGAGCTTCGGCCCTTTACTTCCTCTTCCCACTTCATCAATCCTCGAGCTTTTTCAATTATTTCTTTCATATTGTTGTATAAATTCATCACCAATTCTTTGTAAAGATTTGACTAGGGCAACAAACCCTATTGGAAGGCAAACATAGCGGTCTCCTGGTTACATTAGAAGATGCCAATCATCTATTCGTTAAATCTTTGAATGTAGCCCTCAAGGATTCGCTCCTCCCCTACCTAATCTTATATAGGTCGTTTGCTTTCTTTTTTATTCTCTTGCTAGGCGCAAACTGCTCCGAAAACTTCTTCATCAGTTGGGCGAACGACCCAATACTGTGATTGGGTAGGTTCAGAGCCGATTCGGTGAGACTGGATCTAAAGCTTTTGTACATGCACGCATCCTTCAAAGCCAGCGCTATGCCCTCTATCATCATACCTTGCCAAAAATGTGCAATATGCTCATCTGGGTCCGTCTTCCCATTGTACAACTTCCACTGTGGTATGCGAAACTTAGTCAGCATCTCTGCGAATTCGATGTGATCCTAGAAAGGAGTTTCGTCAAATTTGTATTCGGGGCTCTCTGTTGTCGCCCCTGGGACTCTTTCCTCCGTGCTATGCTATTTTTCTATTATCGGGCTTTCATCAAGTGTCTGCATTGGTACCCCGCCTCTTGGTCTCGACGGGGGAGTCTGGTATGAAGTTCCCCAGCTTGGAGTGACCATCAAAGACTCTACCTTCCTCCTTAATTCTTCGTTCTCCTTTTTTACTGCATCCCTCTCTATCGTAACTTCCTTCAACTCTGCTTCCAACGCCGCCTGCAAGGCTATCACCACAGTTGTTAGTGAACCCACAGTGGGCACCAAATTGTAGATCTAGAATTCTACAATTAAAATCAAAAGTAGCTCCGATCCTTTTTTACAAAGGAGGGTCTTGATAAGTGAGAGACCTTGGAAGCCTAAGATGACTGTAGGAGCTGATTTGCTGTGGGTAGGGTAGAGTGTTTAGGTGTCTTTTTCGTGTCCTTGGCATGACACCCCTTCGTCCTCCTTAACTAGCCTCTTAGGTTGGCCTCGGGAATCAAGACCTGCCATTTCTATATCCCAATTAGTCCTTTGTATCATGCCTCCCCCCTTGTAGATTGATCTTTTTCTCCTTCTAGACTAATTCCATTCACACATCCCATGTTGGGCCCTTCCTCCCTCCTAGGCCTGGACCCTTGGGTGTCATGTCCTTTTTCCTATTGGGTGGGCTTGCCTTTGCCAGCCCATTACAACATTTAGGAACATAACAGTTGTAAGGGCAAAAAGCTACCACGCGACTTATGGAAATGTACTATGTTTTTCTTTTTCTTCTTTTACCTTATTATTTTGACTCTTTGAAAGCAGTACTCCTTACACCAAAAAATCTTTATTAGCTAAGAAAAAGCATTGGTTAACTTAACTACATTAGAAAACAAAGGCAGTGGGGAGGAGACGCATCATGTAGCTGTGGTTCTTCCTTTCTAATATCTAATTTTGCCTGTCTATGTATCAATTCTACGTGAGAGAGTTTAAAAGGTTTGAATAGTTCTATAATCTATTTCTTTTAAAAAAAAAAAAAAATCCTACCACAATTAGAGAACGGTAAATATTAGGTTTATATATATCCTTGGTAAGGGAAGGAAGAAAGATAGAAAAAATCTTGAACTTACATCATGAACATAATGTTATTTGTGACTAACCAT
The DNA here is from genome assembly GCA_037974665.1 of Ehretia macrophylla. Taxonomy (NCBI): domain Eukaryota; kingdom Viridiplantae; phylum Streptophyta; class Magnoliopsida; order Boraginales; family Ehretiaceae; genus Ehretia; species Ehretia macrophylla. The sequence goes on from CM075774.1 coordinate 40,254,679, forward strand.
CAAACCAACTTCATGTTTTTGAATATTTCTATCAATTTTTAAATATTTATTGGGAGACCAAATCTAGGGCTACAAGCAGCCTCAAGAGTGTTGCAATGGGCCTACTTTTCTTTTGTTTTTTTGATATAGAAAAGGAAGGTTAAATAATTTTATATTACTTTAGGATATACATTCCAAGAATTGATGCTTGAACTTTTTACATTTAAAGTGAGAAACATATCACTAGACAAAATGTCGAGTGTAGGGCCTACAGTAGGCCTACTTTTCTCACATCTGAAACGAGAAGCATGATGTTTTCTTGTTTAGGTGTGGAACAGATTTCAAATATTTCTCCTCCTTCGTATAGTTTTCGGCCAATAATCTTTCGAGAACTAGAATTGGTTAGTTTGTATAATTTGTTTGTAAAATAAAAGGTCTCAGTTGACCAAAAAAAAAAAAGATCCCACTTCTCTTTATTTTCTTTACCTGGTTTTGTATAGAGAATAAATATATCGCTTTAGATGCCAGATCTTGAGATCATTTCTCATGTAAAATATTTCAAGTGAGGTAAGACAGTTTATTACTCCCTCAAATCCAAAAAAGGAAAAATGAAAAAAGAAATATACAGCCATTGCTTTGTTCAAGAGACAAAGAGTAAACAATTTCCATTAATTTATGCATAACTTGAAGCTGCACCCTCAATATATGCTAACTATTAAGTACAACACAAACCAATCCTTTGCTATTGTCACTTGATCAATAATCAAAATTCTTGATAAGTTTAATTCTCTATAATTTCAACTTTAATTGTAATTTCAATCTTCTAGCTACTACAGTAAATATAGACTTGTCCCCAACTTCAACATGGTGGCATGTCCGGAGGTGGTGGCAATATTTGAGCAGATGGATCTCTGCCATTCTTGACTATGAATACCATTTCCATTCCCCATGTTATATGACGCTCAAAATGGCAATGCATCAACCATACTCCTGCAGAAAATTAAATTCTCTATTTTCAGTCAATCCTTTCATTAATAACAATGTTTGTGATGTAAATAAAAGTAAACCGATACTACAATAATTTAGCTCTTTTTGAAAACTCCAGTTGAAAGATGAAAAAAGAAAATGGTGCAATAAGTGTCTTATTGCAAAACTTTTTAAAATTATTGTATAACTAAGAACATTTACAACGCTTAATTTTTTTTTTTTTTTTCTCTTTGTAATGTTTGTTTATAATATTTTTATTTTTATTTTTTATTTTTTTGCAACGGTTTTGAAATTAATATCCTTTACAGTAGGAAATTTGTAACAAGATCGTAGGCAGCAATTTGTTACCAAAATCCATTTGCAGCATTTTAGCCCATTAACAATTGTATCAAGTATTGCAACAAATAAAAAAGAAAATGATAGTGTGCATAAAACCTTCTCGTACTTTATCAAAGTTGAACGTTAAATTCTATGATATCATATTAATTTAATAACCCTATCATTTATAAGAAGGTATCATTTATAAGAAGGTGGCTCACTCCCTCTTGTATCCAATCACACGGGGAGATTTTAAGCTAATCCTTATAAATACAAGGTATTATTAGATTAATATCGTAACATAGAGTTTAACATTTAATTTCGACAAAATACAGAGTATTCTTTTGCTCATTACTCTATCAATAATATGGGTATAAAAGTTCTAAACTAACGCTAGACATAAGCATTAAAACACTCTCCCTCGATCCCCAACCCTCTATCAAAAACTTTAAAAGTTCTGAAGGACATTTAAAGGTTCCAAAGGAAAAAATATGCAAGAAGTAGTAGTTTGGTATTAGCTCTCTCAACTGGTCAATTTTATCCCGTAAAAGAAGGATTTTTATCTAAGGTTGTACCAGGAAGCGAAAGCGAAAGGGGATGACAACGACATACCTGGATTATTTGCTTGGAACCTGATGGCTGTCCACCCACTCCTGGGAACAGCAATTGTATTCATGTGAGGAGGATCAACAAGATTGTAATTCAATGGATCCCTTGTGCTGTTGAAGTTTCCAATACCCCAACCAACAACATAAAAACTATGTCCATGTAAATGCATTGGATGATCAATGCCTGCAACCACATTAGTTCCCTGGAAAACAAGCTCAACTGTAGCATTGTGTTCAAGAACTTTCACCTCAGTTCCATTTTCAGGGAATTGATATTCTATGGGAATAAATCGATTAGTGAAATTGAAACGGGTAGGTGGAAAACGAGGAAATTGAGATCCAAATACACCAGTAATGTTGTTATAGTAGGCTTGAAGGATCGAAATTGTTGGGGATTGAAAGGTGATGTTGTTTACACTCGCCCTGAATCTGCTGCCATTAGGGCCATCGCATGGTTTATAAAGGCGATCACAAGGAATTGAATTGATAGAGAGCGTGAAGAAAAGTTTCTTTGTTACATTCTTGGGGACGTCCACCGGATGTTCACGGCTGGCTAAGCTTCTGAGGCTAGCAGTGAAGTTAGTTAACGCGCTGGTATCATTGGTGGCTGGGAATTTCGGCACAAGTGGTGGTGATGATGGTGTGTAGTTGCCGGTGTACTCAACAGAGGCTGTGGTGGTGGTGTTGTCGAACGCGATGGCGAGGACACTCTGGTAAGGCCTCGCAGCCATACAGTAATGGTCTGGTTTTTGGTTGGCTTCTAATAAAACATCAACGGTTTGGCCAGGAGATATGGCGATGTAGGTTCTGTTCACTGGCTTTAAGTAGGCACCATCTGCTCCTACAACTGTGATTTGATGTTGTGCAACTGAGAAGTACATGATGTTGTTCATCACAGCATTCACGATTCGGATCAAATAAGTCTTGCCATACTCCACTGACAACTTGAATACATCTGCAATATCAAGTTGTAGAATATTTGTGAAATGAGGAGGAAAGGCAATAATTCTACATACCTTGCATTTCAATCATTCGTTTTAATTTTAAATTATAAAAGGGACGGAAAGTGAAATATTAGATATTTCAAGTAAAATGAATATCCATAATCGAAAAAATAGGACTAATCATTTCACTTGAAATATCTAATATTTCATTTTTTGTCTCATTTTTTAGTAAGAACTAATTAACTTTTTGAGTTAAAAATATATAAATATTTTAAAAAAAAATTAAGGACAATAAGAATTGTAGACATCCACTCTTGTCTCATTTTTCTATAGGTTTTATGCATGTGTATTAAAAGTTGAATATTCTCACACAAGAGTGGATGGAACTCTGGTTTAGTGGGAGCTGCACTTCTTATTGTCCTTGAATTTAAAAAAAAAAAATTATTTATATATTTTTAGCTCAAAAAATTAATTAGTTATCACAAAAAAATTAATATTTATATAGTGAGAAAAAATTCTAAATCTAACCTTGTTATCTCACACATCTCCCGGTCCATCTTATGAGCACTTATGTGCCATTAGTGATGATGTTGACTCTAGACACAATAGTTTAAGTTTTGAATCAAGATCGACTTTCATGCATATTTCTTTGTCAAAATTAAGTTTCATACATTTGATTAAGACCTAAACGTTAGTTATACCGGTCGGGTAGGTGATTTTAAATTAGTTTCTAGAATTCCGGTTGAATTAAAATTAAGGGTTCTTTTTCTTAATGAGGTATGTGGCAAATTTGCCACTTGCACATAGACAAAAAGTGATTCAATTAGTTGACAAATATTAATCAATTATCATAAGTGGGATATCATAGTAATATATTTAAAATTCTGTAAGGCCAAATTAGTAAAAAGAGAAATTTCAAACATTTTGATATAACATTTCTGTACGATACAGACTAATGTGGATTAATTTTATAAAATAACAACTTAATATTTGACTGTGATAAATTTGTCACATGCCTCATAGAAGAATTTTCCTAAAATTAAACATCAATGAATGCCCTCTAAATTAAAATTAAACATCAATGAATGCCCTCTAGCTGGTAAACATGTAGGTTGAGTGTTAGGCCCAGTCAGTGATGCCCTATCTACTTTGAAGGAGATTCTAAATTCCTGTTGGGTACTCAATCTACTTTGAATGAGATTCTGATATCCTATTGGGTAAACATTTAACGAATCTATAAATTTTGGACTGGATAAGAACATGCATATCATATAAGGTAAATCCCGACAAAAAAAATATTATATTAAAAGAATGGATCTAATTTAATAATAAAAAATTAATAACGCGGTCATAACATAATAATGTTTTGAGGTTTACTGTGCCTGAGGCTGACAATGAAGATAGCAGAAACTTCTCAATTATTAAAGTCTTTCTAGTCAACGCAGTTAATAAAAACTTGTCTTTCCTTTTCTCAAAAGAAAGAGGATAGATTTATATTAAATTATTATATTATTTAAAAATTTAAATTATTAAAAAGAAATTTTTATATTTATTTATTATATTCAATCCTTACATACATACGTGATCTTTTTTTAGTTTTGCATATAAATAGTTTTAATAGAAACTTGTCTTTCCTTTTCTCAAAAGGAAGAGGACAGATTTATATTAAATTATTCCATTTTGTAACTTATGATTTAATATCATATTATGTAACTCCCTCATTTGCAAGTTTAAAATTTTAGAAAGAAATATTGTCTTCAAGAATATAGCATGGAATTGATATTTTAGATTCCAAAAGAAAGATATTACGCCTAGGCCTAAAATCACTGAGTTTGCAAACGAGATTATAAATTTAACTTAAGAATAATAACTATCTGGACCTTAAATATATAGGTCCAAAATAATTAACCGAGGTTATATTTAAATTTAAATATTCATTTATAAACTACCCGTATTATATCTCCTACCAACGTAGCATATCACATATTCCCCAATTTAAAGGAAAAAAGATGGACCAAGTGAATTAGATGTGAACCTGATTCAGAGCATGGATATAGAAGACCTGGTTGACCATTCATAGTGTAAGCAGCAGAGGTATTCGGGTCACCTCCATCCCGAAGGAAATCTTCAAGAATATGTTGTACATCGGTCCTGAACCACTCGGCTGCATAGTAATATTAATAACAATATAATAATAATAATAATACAATAATAATAATAATAATTTAGATTGGTACCTATGACGAGGGGCACTTCAGCATGAGGCTTAGGAAAAGGATAGCTAGTTCCATTTTGGGGATGAACAATAAGTGCACCATGAACAGTGGCTCGTGACCAGTCACTGTGTGCATGCCACCAGAGGGTCCCTTCTTCGTCAGAAAGCACAATTCTTTGGCTAAATCTTGATCCTGGTTGAATTGGGCATTGGGTTATGTATTCAGGACCATCCGACCATGGATACCTTATCTGTTTCACTCCATGCCTGCAAAATTACACTACAAAATTCATTAATCTATTCCTAGCCTTATAGTACTTCTTCCGGAGCTTTTGACCTCGGGCTTCTTGGAGTATATAATAACATTTCTACTATAACGAGTCAAATTATTAATCTGTCAATACATTAAACTTAATTACTAGCATCAATTATTTAAGCCTAAGGTGACAATGGAAAACTAATCTTTTATAGACTCGATGTAAGACGGCATATTACAATCTCTCTCTTACATAGACAACGTCTTCATCACTCTAAAACTACAATCCAAGACTACCAAACAGTGACATCTCTATACCAAAATGCTTACCTTTATGTTGGAAGTACTAGAGAAACGAAGTCATTCTAAACTTTAAACATAAACGTTTTACAGAACAAACGTAGGACGAGATACTACCTCTACACGTACCATTACTACTCTCCTCAAGTATAAGAAGGAAGAATGACGTACCAGTGAATGGTGATGTTTTGTGTTCCATTGTTTATGATGTCGACGAGAATTGTGTCTCCCTTTTCAACATACAAAGTTGGTCCAGGAAATTGACCGTTTACAGTCAATATCTTCTTGGTCTTGCAGAGCCTTGTAAATGATGCTTCTTGAATCTATACACAAAGAATGGTACATCGTTATCAGTGTTTCTGCCACATGAAGTTGTGAACTCATGACATGACCAACAGCTTTCTAACATGTATGTACAACCAATAGAGTTCACGAAAAACACTTAGGTCAGTTTAGATGGATTCGGGCCGTGAGAGGACCCCACCCACATGATCCAGAGACGGAAGTTCGTCTAGACGGATCTAAAATCGTCTTTAGAGTTCGCTTTCTGCTTAAGGATGAACACTTTCAGCTGATAATGATCATCACTTTGTGCTTTAATTAATTAACTTTCAGTGATTATGCCTATTTTGAAAGAAAATTCTTGTATTTGACCAACCGTTCTTCTGGTCTAGAAATAGTAGGTCTATGGAGTCCACCTATTTGTGTGTGCGCGGATGATTGTTGGCAGCACACAAGATTTTTTTCTATTTGAATAGAAACACTAATAATTTGACACTTGATATTAGAATTTGCTCCCAAAAAACTAAATTTGTCATGGTATGTTCTAACATTTCTAGATCAATTTCTTAGCACCACCAAAGAGCAAGCCTAAAGGCACTTGAACTAAAGTCAGGAACGGATTTAGACTATTTTATTTTTGGAACAAAATAATTTTAAAAATCAAAATTAATAGAGATTCAAGACTAAGTAGAGACAAAATAGTTTTACAAATTTAAAATATAGATATTTTTTAAGTATTTTGTGCGATTAGTAACGACTTATTTCTCACAATCTCAAAAATAAATCGGCCCGAACATATAACTTGGTGACATCATAAACTGGATAACATAATACTTACCACATATTTGGGGCGATGGATAAAAGCTTGGCTAGGTAAGACAGCACCCAAAAGAAGAAACCCAAAAAATTGCAGCAACAAAACCTTCATAATTATGGAGAGAAAAGTTTCTTTCTTACAACTGAGGCTGTTTTATGAACTTGCACTTTGGTTCAACATTTGTTACAAAAGTTCAGTGTATTTATAGATGCTTCCACGTGAAAAGCAGAAAAAGAAAAGTTTGTCCTTTTATTCGAAAGATAAATATCAGAGCACAATTAAACTACGTCATTGTTACAACTTCAAACTTTGCGTTCTTGAAAATGGTGTCACGTTTCTAACTTTTTTCTTGGTGTAGGCTTTCACTCTCAAATTTTTAGTGATTTCATGGGCAGTAACTGATAAAATTTGAGTAGTTAGCATTTTATCTTGTATTATACGAATAGATTTTCAACATGAGCTGGCGGATCTGTTAAATAATATTAACATAGGAATGAATGACTTGTTCTCAAGGCATAAAGTCAAAAGGAGGAAATAAATTGGATGTGATGTCGAAAGTAATTTATAAGTTATTACGTAGGTTTAAATAGTAATTTAGATTAATAATTGACTTAAAACATAAGACGAGAGCTAATGGAAAGTGGGGATTAGGGACATCAAAATTTTGGAAAATATTAGTGACGAGAGTTGAAAATGTCCTTCAGCCTGAACTGAGTTGTAATTTACAAAAGAAGACAAGGGATGGCGGAGTTATGACCTGTGCTCCTCCTTCGATGTGAGAGTAAGTTAGTATATTTGAGTTCAAATAATTACTAAGGGAGAAATAGCATTAAATGATTATCTGTTACTTTCGACGAGTGCATTGAATAGACTATTTATACTAATACTAATTATGGCCAAACGTTAAATGTGTAATGGCGCCCTCACTATTCCCATCAGACCTTAGCTTTTTGCCGGAAGACTAAACCTATTATTCAATAGGTAACACATTTATGTCATATCTCACATTAATATTGGCTTGGGTCACACTTCACAGGTTGGGTCCGGATTAGTTCATACCCGTTCTCAGGTCGGATCAATTAGTTTAAACAATTAACTAGTCTTTATTGAAAATATATATATCACAAATACATACATACATACAAACATATATATATATATATATATATATATATATATATATATAAAACTTTTGTCGAAACAAAGATTTCGATGTATATATATAACTTTCATCGAAACAAAAATTTCATACTTTAAACTCATATTTTTTATTATAACAAATCACTATTTATCCAATCTTTTCAACTTACCCTAATTATAATAATTACTACTTGATCAATCCTTTTAACTCTTAGGTAGCTAATCGCACGTTTTTTTTATTTTCAATCTCTTCTGTATTGAGTTGATGACTCCATAGTGGCAAAAAATAAAGTTGATGACAGCTCCATGGAACTAAGATTAAGAACTAGCACGTACACTTCGTGATATAAAGTTCTCCTCAACTTTATCATCATCGTGTTAACAACAGCCATGTCAACAAGCCTGAGTTGGTGAAAAGCATTTGTTTTCTTGTGCCGGCTTTGAAAGTTTTTCTTTTGTTTTTTTAATAACCGATAAATATTTCACTTCACCGAACTTCTGATGTAAAGATCGAATTATACATTATTATTATGAGAATTTTCTATTTTTAGATAAATTGTGTTAGTATTTTATCATCTGATTTAATAATTGAATGTAAATTAAAATTTAAGAGTATAATTGTCCAGCACAAAGTATATACAAATTTAATTAAGAATTTTATTTCTAAGATAGTCAAAAAAGTCTCGAATACCGACACATTTAGGAACAGAACAGTTGTAAGGGCAAAAAGCTGCCACGCGTATTGATGGACATGTACTATGTTTCTGTTTTCGAGATCCTGTTATGAAGTAACCATGATATGTGGAAAATTATTGATTCCTAGTTTTTTACATCATATATAATTTTGAATTTAAATATTTATTTAGTTATTAGTGTATTCGAGAAATTAGAAAGTAAAATATTAATCATTCATTTCATATTAAATGATTAAGATTGAGAGAAAAGAACAAAAAAGAGTGGAGGATAAAAAGAAAAAATAACAGAAGAGGAAAACTTAAATTTTGAAATATATAATTGAAATTAATTAATTTATGGGATAGATAATTAAAACCTCTTAAATCATTTGAATACTCTAGTGATTAAGAGGAAATTTAATTTGTATGAGACCCAATTATATGAATTCTGTAAATATGTAAAAAACTCATGTAAGTTAAAACCGACGTATTATGAAAAATTTCTTAGTAAAATCTACACTAGTTCAATAAAACAGGATGGCAAACTCTGATTGATCTAGGGAATTTCTTAGTAAAATTAAAATTTCGTGGAGCAGTCAAAAAATTAGGTTTTTTTTTTTCTTTCTTTGTTAAACAAAAAATTAGGTTAAATATTGTGGAAAAAGTAACATTTTCTCTTAAAAAGAAAATGCATGGTAACCTTTTAAGTAGCGTAGTGATATTAAACTTTCCTTCTTTTTTTTTTGGGAAAATTACACATTTAGTTCTTATTGTTTGCAAAATATTTCAATTTAGTCCCTATTATTTTACTAAAATTTTTAATTTCGTCTCTATTATTTCTAAAAAAATTTTAATTTCGTCCCTATTATTTTTAAAAAGTTTTAATTTTATCTCTATTATTTTCTTAATGTTTCAAATTCGTCTATATTATTTAAGGACTAAATTAATTTTTTTTGAGAAACAATAAAGACGAATTTGAACTTTTTGAAAATAATAGGGATGAGATTGAAACTTTTTTTAAAAAATAAGGACGAAATTAAAAAAAATTTAAGCAATAGAGACTAAATTAAAAATTTAAAAAAAAATAATATGGACTAAATTGAGATATTTTAAATAATAAGAATTAAATTAAAATTTTTTGTAAACAATAAGGACTAAATGTGAGATTTTCTCTCTTTTTTTTTCTTTTTTTTTTCTTATGTCGAATGAAAGATTCATATTATCGTCATGCATGTATCATACTTTTTCTTTTCGTCATGCATGTATAGTACTTCTTTTTTTTTTTTTCCTTTCACGAGGCACGATCATGTTAGGTAATGTTAAATGAATTAATTCCAAAATTATAAAATTTGTAGTATAACGACACGCCCAAAACATATTCAATTTAATCAAGGGCGATAAAAGATAGATAGTTTTGAAATTTATGACGTTAATCACAAGAAACTGTTGTCATACTCTATGTGGCTGGAAAACACAACCTTTATACTTACTCGAATACAAATTCAAACATATATAGAATTGGGCGGGTAGGGTTTTTGTTTTTTTGTTTTTAATTCAAAAGAGATTTAAGCTAATTTTATATTATTTTTAAACACTTTAAGAATCGATTTTAAAATTTTTTATACTTAAAATAAAAATCATATCACTATACCAAATATTCACTTTTACACTTTAAATAAAAATTATATTATTAAACCAAATATCCAGTTGCAAGTATGCGAATTTGAAGCCAGACTGTCTGCATTATTTCCTTTTCTTTTGACTAGTTTGTCGTAAGCTTTTTGCCTACGGCATGAGACCGGAAAGTGAGTATGTGTGCAATGGGGGTGGGGGTGGGAATAGGGGCATGTCAGGACTGTATACATGCTGCATTAAGCTCACGGGTGATTTAAATAAATTACTATAATGTCTCTATTTATGATAATTAGTTAATATTTATCAACTAATTAAATTATTTTTTATCTATATATATGTGATAAATTTATCACATACTTCATAAAAGAATAACCCGATCGATAGATGTCACTAACGGGAAAGCAGCCAGTGTGGTCCCCATTCACAACAAAGAATTTTCAACTAGAATCTAGCTAGCTAGATGCCAAAGGAAAGGCCAGATTTGTAGTACGTATACATGTGATGAATTGCTGATTGGAGACACCCAATTTTAATTTATTGCATGAAGCAACTGTAAAGAGAAAAGTAAAGATGAAGGACAAAATCCATGAAAACACTTCAATGCCGATGATGTGAGATGTGATATCTATTTTAAGTCCGGACAATTCGACTCTTCATATTGAAGATTTTTTTATAAATCAATAGAATGTGATTGCTAAGTTTTTTTTATTATATTATTAATTATCTTGATATTATAACTTATAAGTGATGATAGAGATTGAGGGTCTATTTAGTTTGATTGTGAAATTTTGACGATTAAGCTATCAAGCTTTGGTTTGAAATAATAACTAATAGAAGCAATTAATTATTTAGTATTGTTATGTTAGAAATTGACCTTTTAAAAATTTTAAAGATAACGTTGAATTTTCAAAATATAAAGATATTTTTTAGAAGAAAATAAAAAGAAAAACAACTTTTTTCATAATATAAAAATAATTTCACAATTTTTTTTTTTAAAAAAAACTCTAATTTAGAGTTTCTTAATTTTTAATTTTTTTTTATATAGTTTTAGCTATTACTTAAATACTCGTTTGAAAATAAGCCACATAAGTTAGTTTCAATTTCTAAATTTAAAAAAATACTTTTATATGTCTAAAAATTAGACCAAATAATATAATTATTAGGGACGTATTTTACCTATGAACTAATATCCTGTAATGACAAAAATAATAAATAAATAGTAAAATCAAATCGAGGGGCTAAAGGTAGGTGAGAGCTGAGGGCGGCAATGATATAAAGGTGGTTGTGGAGAAGAGTGATTATTGGAAATTCTGGAAAGCAAGATGTCACGTTCAGTTGATTTATTGGCTCTCATAGATTTTATACTATAAATTTATTAAAGAAAATAGAGATTAAAATTTTATTTTGATTTAAAAAATAATAAAAGTAATAAACTCTATATATTTTTTTATTTTACAAATTCCATTGGTGATATTTATTTTTTATTTTTTATAAAATTTTTAAAAATCTTAAATATTACTTTTTAAAAATCTAAATTATATTTTAAAGACTTTATCAAATATAACCTACGGGTTAGGTTTGTGCTTGTTTCTTGGGTAATGAAGGTGGGAAGTAAGCTTTACTTACCCCCGCACCCACCTACCCCTGTTGAGATGCAAAATTTTCATTTCATTTTTTTTTTTTTGATACTTATTCGTTATCGGTCTTTCGTCTTTATTTAACTTTGGACAGAATTTACTGTCGGTTTGAGATTGCATTTCTAAATAACCGGACTCGTCGACAGCACCTTGTGACAATGCAATATTTTCCGAGTGCTGCACGATGGGAATTGGAACTATATTTGGCTCCTTTTATTTGTCATAAAATAATTTATTTATGAAAAATATTTTTTATAGAAAATATTTTTTTGAAAAATAAATTATTTTATAAAGCTCCGTTTGTTTGTCGTAAAATAACTTGTTGGGAAAAAATATTTTTCTGAAAAATAAAATACTGAAAAATATTTTCTGGTATTTATATATACCGTAAGTTTCGTAAAATATTTTATTCTCCCAAAGAAAATGAAAACATTTTTCATAATTTTGTACTAACCGCAATTATTGATCGAAAAATATTTTACAGTTGATCAATTTTCCAGTGTTATCAAACACCGAAAAATTAAGTAAAAGCAACCGTAATTTTTTACCGAAAAATATTTTACAGTTGATCAATTTTTTAATATTACAAAATATCATAAAATTCAAAAACTATTTTTCAAGAAAATATTTTACGGCAAACAAACAGAGCCTTGATCAGTTTTGTTTTGTTTGAGCTTGATCACTAAAAATATCCGACAAAAAAAAAAATCACTCAAAATAGAAAAAATACAAAAGAAGATCGAAAAATAACTAGTAAATTATTGTAAAAATGCTTGACTTTATGTAGCAGTTAAAATACTGTTGTATATGATTTTGTTACAAATTCTCTATTGTAATAATTTTTTTTTTTGTAAATAATAAGTAATAATTTAAAAAATCAATAATGCAGTTAAACTATAACCTTTAAACTGTCCAAAAAAAGTAATTTTATCAGTAATTATTTATAAAAAAATTCTAACCATTGAGAATAAATAAACCTATTGCATAAATCTTTAGTTTGTATAATGGTTAAAAACAATTGCAATAAAATACGTATTATAATAATTTATTTTTAATTTTTTAAATTAAAATGTTTTAAAAGAATTAAAATATTATTGTGATACGAGATGTCAGATTTATTTAGAGTAATACTGGAGATGACCTGCACCGACGCAGCCCTGGTCTAATCATCATTAATCACGACACGATCTAAATGTGTTTGACAACTCTTTTGAAGACTTTTTGGGTGAAGAATACCGCCCTAGAATCCTCACTTTAATAGAGGGAAATTAATAATACAATTCAAAGTTATGGTAAGAATTTGGTCCATTTAACTCCAAAAAAAATTAGTTTAGTAATGGAACGTTTTAGAATTAGGCTGAAGACTTGCTAATATCCAAGTTTCATTAGTAAGGAAATTATTTTTTTCGGAAAAGTCGTGGTGAGATTTGTGTTAGACTTATTTAATTAATTCAAAATTGAGATATTAATAAATTTTTTATTTACTTTTCAAACGTTTTATCACTAAACTGATCTTTAATAAATCAAATTGACCAACAACTTAAGATTGTATTTCTTTTTTTAGAAAATACTTCTATAAATCTAGACTGATAGATCAGATTCTCACATAGTAAATAAAACTTACATATATAAATTTTATTAATATATGAAAAATTAACATTCGTTCAAACAGATTAAAGAGTTTCATTCTTTTTTCCTATTAGGATTTCTAGAATTGAATTGTTTACCAAAAAGTCTACAAAGAGTTATTAAATACAACTTTAGTTTTTGGCATCATTAATGATGGTTAGACGAGTCCAAAATCCAAATGAATCCGACGTTGTCACCAAGTATGTAACGTGTGATGCTTGAATTTGATGATGATAGATATTGCACAATGCCCCAAAAGAAGGATTAGTCACTTGGCTTTGTGGTGGGGAAATTAAATAGCATTATCTCAACTCAACCAATGTGTTTCTGCATTTGGGTTGTTCTAGCCGTCCACGTCGAAGAATGTAGAAATCTAAGGTGGACTATTGCCAAACAAAGGTAGGTTTGGTGTTTATTATTCCAACTCAAACTGTGACCACAAGTGCACAATGGTTCCTTTAACGACTTTTCAAATTGCAATCTTACACAAATTACTAATGAAATTGATATGTTTATAACGTTATTTTATAATTATTATTAGTATAATAATTATAAATTATTGATAAAATTATAATACAATAGAGTAAAATTCAAGTTAAGAAGAATAAGAGAAAATAAAAAATCGTCTTATATAATTGCTGATTCGTGATCATAATTGTAAGAGTTCACTATATCCTTACGCAACCATTGACCTCAGCTTTCTCAAGTAATAATTGCTTCTCAACTTGCCGCGGTCCTTTATACTCTTCTCCAACCTTGAGTGTCCCAACCTTGAGTGTCCAAATGGGAAAGCCATAACGGAAATTGACTACTTTCATTTTTGAATTTCTCATTGTTAATCTTTTCTTTACTGTTCTTTGGTATCATTAGGTTGTTCTTACCAGATCTCTAAAATAGAGATTTTGATATCGTATAATTATTACATAATATAATTTATTAGATTAAATAAAAATTCATAAAGTAGAGATTAAAATCACCAAAAGTGAGTCCGAGTTTCTAAAAAGTATAAAGTCTCTAAAAATGTTGATAAATTTATCAACATTTTTAGAGACTTTTGTACTTTTTAAAAATTAGAGCTCACTTTTGATTATTTTAATCTCTACTTTATGAATTTTTATTTCACCAAATAAACTATATTACGTAATAATTGTACGATACTAGAGTCTTTAAAATAGAAACTCTGATAAAGACAGTCTTACATGTGTGCACAATTGGCTATTTGACCTTCCAACAATTATCGAGACACTAAATTGACTTGCACGGCGACTGTCAATGACAGAGATTGAATTGTTTTTGGACCAAAAAAACCATTTTTATTAGGGTTACACCCACGGTTCAATATGTTTTTAAAAAAATAATTGTGAAAATACTTTACATATACATGAGGTTTTTTGCTAAAAATATACTTTCGTTCAAATTGGTGATTGCAAATATGTAGGAGCAAGAAAAGAGAGATGGAAAAAAAAAAATTGAAAAATTGAAAAAGAGATTCACCATCGATTCACCATCTCTTTGAAATATCTATAAAAACTTTTAGTCCTTGATTAGCTATTGTAGTTCTTGAGAAAAAAAAAGATTGCTATTGTAGCAATACTAGTGGAATTATCTGTAACATTCATTTCTGACTATAATAATGGATTTGACCAAAAAAAAAAAACCTATAATAATGGAAATAATATAGCCGTCCTACTTATTTTGAGAGCTTAATTGACAAACTTTTACAAACTTTAAGGATTTATATGGGATAATGTTCCATTGAAATGGTAAACAGAGTTGCACAAGGGGTTAAAAAACATGTGAATGCAAATGTTGAGGGCACATTTGACTAAATTGATAGTTTGAGGGATTAACTAGGAAATATAAAACTTTGGATTCAAGGGGGAAGGTTTAATAAATGAGAGGAAATGAGAGTATCATAAAGGGAAGGAGATGAGAGGATTAAATCATGTTTGGATTGAATAATTTTATAAAAAGATATGATCATAAAAAATGATGAGTTACTTTTGTTTGGATTAAAAAGAAAATTGAAAGAATAGATAATTTTTATGTATAAAATATCTTTTATGTCCTTTTCTTCTTCTTTGATATTACACCACATAAGAAAACACACACATACCTCCATGGTCAACACACACGCAGACCAATCCATGGTCAACACACACGCAGACCAATATGCATCCAACCACTTTTCTATATTTTACTCTTCTTCTTTCTTTGGATATTACCACGACTGATACATATGCAAAACATACACATACAATACATGGTTTAACACACATACGCACACAAAATTCTTATATACACACGCACGGGCCTATCTCATCACACACACACCCAGATGCACACACACCATACCTAGATATATGCACTAATTTGTGGCTGTTTGAAGCAATTGAAAACAAGACGTAAGTAAATTAAAGATAGGCCTGGAACTTAGTTGGTTTGATTGAAATTAAACTAAAAGTGAAGGGTAAAATTGTCACTACAAAAAAAAAAATTTCCCCTCCTTCCATTTTATTTCAATTTGGGGTAATTATATTTTGGGAGTATGGTGGGGTTAGACTTGTCTTCTCTGTATCCCTAACCACTCTTTACTTTCCAAACCAAACAGGGGAAGGTCTAAACCCCTCCCTCCACTACCACTTCCTTTCCTCCATTCCCCTCAATCCAAACAGGTTGTTAAAGGCATCGAGAGAGTGTTTGGCTTGGTTTCTTTCTTGTCAAATTGTCTTATATGCGTGCTCAATTTATGTGGCTAAGCTTTTCTTTTGAAATTTTAGGGAAAAAGGGTAATTTTAAGGCTACCTTGAACTTCTTTAAATATAAAATTTAGGTCTGAACGTCAAAATATTTAGTGGAACGACTCAAACTTTTGAAAAAATAAAACATTTTACAAACTCATTAACAAAAATGTATTTAGTTAATATCACTATACCCTCATAAAATATATGCAGTATAACATTTTACATCCTGATATTTATTTTTTATTGCTTAGCCTCCTTCCACGATTTAATTAACAATTACATAAATGTTCATTGTAATTGTTAAAAAATATATGAACTCTTTTAAGCTAATAATCTAAAAGGGTTGAGTGATACAAATAAATATTAGGGGACAAGATGTTATATTCTATACATTAAGAGGTCTAGTGTTATTAATGTTACGTAATTTATATGACTTGACCCCTTAATGTATATACAATGTAACATTTTACCCCTAATATTTATATGACTTGAGTACTTCCTTTCTTACTTTTTTAGCATATAAGTTCTTGGGGAAAAATAATAAGGTAGTTTGGCCAGTGCAATAATTATATCGATATACCCATAACTATTTATTTATTTATTTTATTCTATAAAGTCTAATAGCTTAAAACATTTTTGAAAACTTATAAGCTCCTAAAATTAAGCCAAATCAAACTCCCTCTGAGATTAAATCACATAAAATGCAACCATTGTCGCCTTAGTTTTTCAATTCTCTAAACATTGTCTCCTTAGTTCCTCAATTTTCTGAACTGCACTATTTATTTTTGTCATTCTAATAAATCAGGATGTAATATGATGAGAAATATATCTTTTATATAGTGAACAAAATTTTCTTTCTTCATTTCGATCTTCCATTATCGGTATCTCATTTATTTTCTTTAAGAGTGATTAAATATCTCTCTGACAAAAATAAAATATAATAGAATAACTGATTAAATATCTCATTTATATTCCAACTCATATTGTGTCCACTAGAGCACAATGGTTCCTTTAACGACTTTCCGACTTGCAATCTTGCACAACTGTTCATTAGATGCAATAAATATAAATTTTTAATACAATTATAATGTAATACATTTGTTATTATATTATAAGCGAGATTCAATAGTTATTAATTATTAATGTAATTATAATAAAATTATGTAAATAATTTATAACTGTTGAATTCCATAAAGATCTCTATTAGATATGAAATCCGCCGAGTTGATCAGATGGTTTGGACCACCCTCGTCCGAGCTGACCTCCTGCACAAATAAAGAAAAGAAACAACGGAGGTTATCTCCCGTGTTTCTCCTAGGGCGAGATAATTAGTGATTTAGCTCGGGTGTAATCTAACAGGCAATAAATTTAGCAATTGGAATGAATTAGTTATCATCTAGTCACTTTCCTTGTACTATTTATACAAACATTTGGGTGTCTTTTTCGGTGGTCCCATCTTATTCTTGTGAGCTATTTTTATGACAAGTGTCTCACAATAATTATCCTTTTGTTGCTGGGAATATTTGAGTAATTGCACTCTTGGGCCTTCTTATATCCATATCAATCTCACTCAACCATTGAATGGTAGCTTTCTCAAGTAGTAATTGCATCTCAACTTGTTACCCGAGCTACTTTGTACTCTTTTGTCCCCTTGAGTAGATAGATGGGAAAGCCATAACGGAAATTGACTACATGTTATTTTCATGGTCTCTTATTGAAAGGGATTGAATGGTTTTCGGGACAAAAAACCCATTTCTGTGAGGGTTACGTCAACATATCAATATGTTTTAACAAAAATTGCAAAAATACTTTACGTATACACAAGTTTTTGCCTAAAACAATACATGCACCCAATCTAACACCCTCGTATAATTAATTCCGCACTAATGTGTTTCTTGATACATCAAATGATTGATTTAGCCAATCAAGTTTTAGGTATTGTTGCCTTTCACTCTTTCTTAATCTCCCTTCTCCTACTCTTGTCTCTCCCATACAATATGTTGAAGGCATACCCTATAGGTGATTGCACTCGTGTGGGAGCAACAAAAGAGAAATAGAAAATCGAAAAAAAAGATTCAACATCTCTTTGAAATCTCTATAGAAACAATTAGTCCTTGATTAGCTATTAAGCAATAATAGTGGAAATATTTGTAATATTCATCCTTGTGACTACACTAGTGGTAATATATGTGAAACCCCACTTTCTTGCTTATCTCGTTTTACGTGCTATACCTCGTTTTTCGTGCATATGATCTGTTTATGTGCTATAGGACCTAGAAAGTTATAATTTTGATGTCAATACTTCTAACACGTGCTAAATGTGCATTCATGAAATTTTCATCAAAAACGGAGTCAGAAATTTTATCGTCGATTTTCAGTGAATAGTGTTTTCGAAACACGTCCGCTATAATTTTGAAACTGGTCTTTTTAACCCTTCTAGACCTAGTCCACGGACTTTAATAGACCTGTGTTTGATGAAAATGGTTTTAAAATCGGCTTAAGAATTTATTAGGGTTTTTACACCGACTTTTGCAAAAATCGAGTTTTAAGCCGACTCGGGTGAAATTGTTGGATTGTAAAACTTCTTGTGACCTAAAAATAATCCACTTGAGATATCTTGGGGGTTGCATAATTATTTTTAACTTGGTGAGCAATAAAATGCAATTAAAGTCATTAAAACACAAAAATACTAATTTAAATTAACTTTGACTTTAATTAATTATTTGACCTTATAAGCTAATGTCCTCAACACACACTCACACAACACAAAAACACCATCACACACACACACAAGGCCGAGAGAAAAGAGGGAGAAAAGAGAAGAGAAAACTCAAGCTTTTCAATCCAATTTTTCAAAGAAAAACCTAGTTTTTGTCCGTGAAACTTCGCACCGACTTGGATTCTGCTTGTTGGGCACGCATAGCACGCATTCCTAGGCTTATATCGCATCTAAGGTGAGAGAAAAATTCTAGATCTCAAAATGTCATTTTTGTGTTTTTGCGTATAAATGAAGATTGAACCGTTAGAATTGAAATCTGATGTTAGATTATTGCTCCTTGCATGCTAGGGATCATTATATACTAATACTACGAGTTTCTGTCGGATATAGCATAATTTTTATTTTCCGGGTATTTAATTTTGATTAAAATGTTCAAAGTTGAATTAAATGAGTTGTGTTGATCGAAATCGATTGCCGTCGATTTCTAAATACTTGATAATTACGTGTTAGCGCTGTTGTAATGCCGAATTTTTGATTACATTGTTTGTGTGAAAATCCGGAAAATCCAGCCATGACATCTTAGAATTTTAGGGTTATCGGGCATGATTTGGAGGTGTTATGGTGGATTTCCGAGAGGGCTAATGTAGTAGGTTGAATGGGTGAGTGATAGGAACTGATTTGGCAATGTTTGGATTAGTAGAGTGTAAGTTATGAATTTTAGAAGTTTAGGTTGTCATTCTTGAATTTCTTGAACGATGCCTTTAGATGGTTGGGTAGTGGTCGAGTGATGAATGGTGAGTTGTTGTTGAGTAATTTAGAGTTTAATTATGTATATTATGCATGTCCGGTTAGATGGCCTACTTTGTCATCTAACTACGTTGTTGTTGTTTAATTTAATATTGATGTTATATTGATGTTATTGATTGATTATTATTGAGTTCGGGAATCGGGCACTTTTGTTGTTGATCTCCCAATTGATTGATTGATGATTGATTGATTGATTGATGATTATGGAGTCTTGGTATGTGTGTGCCACCTCTCGGGCAGCGTCGGGCTGTCGGGTTGATAACGGCATGACTGCCATAGGCTACCCCCAGCTTGCATGACGGAGGTGTCATGGAGGGAGGGGCTAGTGAGGTACCTCGGGTGCGTGAGTAATGGGGAGTTATAAGAAGAACGGTTGAGATCGTGATGGCGTTTGGAGCTACACCAAATAGAGTATCCTTTATTGATTGGTTATATAGTTATGTGATGATAGCATTATTTATGTTGTTGTGTGTTTACTTGCTCAAAGGACTAAATCCAAGGAGCGTAGTGAATACTGTCGAGATCTATCGGATCCTCACTGGGCTTATGTATATAAGCTCACTCTCTATTATTGCATGTTTTCAGGTGTACTTTCACAAGATTACGGGTACGTGCCTCCTGAAGAGGAGAATGTGGAAAACGTGCCTTTCGTGGATGAGTCATATGTCCCTGAGTCTTATCCATGATTCTATGTTGTTAAACGTCATGTATATTAGCTTAATGGACTTTTATATGCTTTACGGTTCTTAGTGTAATAGTTGTTGAAAAGATGATGATCCAAATAATGTTAACTTAGTGGCTTCCTTTTGTCTGCGGTTAAGTTGTTAGATGGGTCTCAACTTATTTTTGAAATGTATAATAAAGTTGAGGTATTGTATGTTATGTTGGAACGGAGGCAGATAACGAAGACTGATTATTGTATACTACGGTTAGGTTGTATGTTGTTATGCTGTTAAGGAGTTGTTGTATGTATGGTTATGGAATTTTGAAAGTTTAATGTTATTACGAGGTTGGTTTAGAACCTCGGTAATCTATTTACTGTCGTTACTGCCGAAATTCCGTTGCGTCCTGACTGATCGTAGGTGGGGTCGAGTTGGGGCGTGACAGTTTAAGTGGTATCAGAGCTCATGTTAGTTGTCAGCCGGGGTATTCTCGGAATGTGGGTAATGGTCTTAGCATGAAATATGTATGAAAGGAAAGAAAAATGAAATATGTATTGGTATGATTAATTGATTAAGTGATTATGTGATTTAAGTGCTTATGTGATTATGTGATCAATTTGTTTATGTGTTTTATATGAGTTTGTTATTTATGTGTTAATAGTTGTTTATAACCTGTCTACGTGCTATAACTGTGCTAACTCTTTGATTAGTAGAATGGCCGGTCGACCGAGAACCAGAGGTAGGCCTGAGATGGCTGATGAGACTCCGAGTAACGTGGCACCGGGCCGTGACGGGGGTGATGACCGATTAGGAGCAGCTATGGAGCGGATTGCAGAGTTAGTGGCTAGTCAGGCACAGTTATTAGCAGGGCAGGCTGCCCAGAATCAGGCTATGCAGGCTCAGCTTCTGAATATTCAGGGTGGTAACCACGGGCGTGGTACCCTGAAGGAGTTTTTAGGATATCACCCACCGAGATTTCAGGGGGAGCCGGATGATAGGAAGGCGGAGGCATGGATTAGCAAGTTGGAGAAGATTTATGATCCACTTGGCTATACTGATGAGCAGAAAGTCTCTTTTGCCGTGTATTTGTTAGATGACGAGGCAGAGGAGTGGTGGCGCACGGTAAGGACTAGCTGGGCGGCACAGGGTATTCCTTATGTTTGGGGTACCTTTCTGATGGCTTTCCGAGCAAAGTATGTCCCGAGGATTTGCAGGGAACGGAGAGAGGCCGAGTTTCTAGCCTTGGTCCAGGGAGATGCTACAGTGGCTCAATATGAGGCCACATTTACTCGATTGTCCCGGTATGCACTGGAGTATGTGGCAGACAAGGAGCGGAGGACTCGCAGGTTTATGTTGGGGTTGCGGCCCGAGATTCAGGATGTGATGGCGCTGAATCGATATGATATTTTCACTGAGGCTTTTGAGGCAGCTTCTAGGTTAGAGAAGAGGAAAGGGGATCAGATTGTCTCCAGTCAGCCTAGTAAGAGGCCGTATCAGCCACAGGGCCAGCAGGTTATATATAGGCCTCCAGTACAGCAGGTTGTCTACAGGCCACCAGCCCAGCAGGGTTCTTATAGGCCACAGGGTCAGCAGAGTTACTATCGGCCTCAGTTTCAGCAGAGGCCATATCAGGTTCAGACTCAGTATAGGCCAGCCCAGTCTCAGGGTCAGTATAGGCCTAGTGTGGTGAGACCTCAGTAGCAGGCTGTATCAGCTGCTTCATCAGCTTCTGGTTATTCTAGGGGCAGTGTTAGTGCCACATCATCGCAGTGTAATTACTGCAAGCGCCCAGGGCATGTAGAGTCCGACTGCAGGGTAAAGGCAGGGACATGTTTGGGTTGTGGTAGCAGCGAGCATAGGGCGAAGGATTGCCCTAGATATGCGAGGACTGAGGGTCGGGCAGCGACTCAGGGTTACCAGGGTAGGCCTACGGGCAGTGTACCACAGCAGCAGCGAGTGCAGGCTCGGGCTTATGCAGTTGACTTAGAGGAGATGCCTGAGGAGACTGCAGTTGTGGAAGGTAACTTCCTTATACTTGATCATCTTGTTAAAGTATTGATTGATTCTGGTGCTCCGCCTTCTTTCATTACTCCTGCTTGTGTGCAACGTGTTAAAATGCAACCTGAAAGATTGCCTTATGTGGTTGAAATTAGTACCTCTTTGACTGATAAGTATGTTACTGGCTTAATATGTAAGGATTGTATAATACATGTTAAGGGGCATAATTTTCCTTCGGACCTTATTTTATTTCCTATCCGGGGGTATGATGTTATCTTGGGTATGGATTGGCTTTCTAAGTATGATGCCCAGTTAAACTGTAGAACCAAGGTAGTACAGTTTCGTTTGCCAGATCAGCCAGTAGTTGAGGTAGCGGGTAACCGGGGTGCTAAGACGAGTTTTGTTATCTCAGCAACTAAAGCCGTTAAGTTGGTGAGTAAGGGGTGTTCGGGTTATCTAGCTTATTTGATCAACAAGCCATCTGATAAGCTACAGCTAGAGGAAGTCCCTATTATCCGGGAATATCCTAATGTATTTCCCGAGGAGTTGCCAGGGTTGCCGCCTGAGAGGGATATAGAGTTTGTGATTAATCTTGTTCCCGGTACTCAACCTATTTCTAAATCGGCGTACCGGATGGCACCAGCTGAGTTGAAGGAGTTGAAGACTCAGTTACAGGAGTTGTTGGAGAAAGGATTTATTCAGCAGAGTTCTTCACCTTGGGGAGCTCCTGTTTTGTTTGTGAAGAAGAAGGATGGCACCTTGAGGTTATGTATAGATTATCGTGGGTTGAATCAGGTGACTATCAAGAATAAATATCCTTTGCCACTGATTGATGAGTTGTTTGATCAACTTCAGGGAGCCAAAGTCTATTCTAAATTTGATTTGAGGCAGGGGTATTATCAGCTTCGGATTCGTACGGAGGATGTTCCGAAGTCTGCCTTCAGGACTCGGTACGGGCATTATGAGTTTGTTGTCATGCCCTTTGGTTTGACTAATGCACCGGCAGCATTCATGGATCTTATGCATCGAGTTTTTCAGCCGTACTTGGACCAGTTCGTGGTGATTTTTATTGATGATATCTTGGTCTATTCTAAATCTGAATTGGAGCACGAGCAACATCTACGGCTTGTATTGGAGAAGTTGGAGGAGCATCAGTCGTGTGCCAAGTTCAACAAATGTGAATTTTGGCTGCAACGGATTTCTTTTCTTGGCCATGTTATTACACAGAGCGGTATTTCTGTAGATCCCACTAAGATTGAATCGGTGATGTCTTGGAAGCGGCCAGAGAGTGTTACTGATGTCCGTAGTTTTCTTGGCTTGGCGGGTTATTACCGTAGGTTTGTCAAGGACTTCTCAAAGATTGCGGGGCCACTATCTAAGTTGACTCAGAAACGGACTATCTTTAATTGGGACGAGAAGTGTGAAAGTGGATTTCAGGAGTTGAAAAAGAGGTTAACCACCGCTCCAGTACTTGCTCTACCAGAGGGGACCGATAATATGGTCATTTACAGTGATGCATCAAAGGAGGGCTTGGGATGTGTTCTTATGCAGGATGGCCGAGTTATTGCCTATGCTTCCAGGAAGTTGAATCCTTATGAGGTGAATTATCAGACTCATGATCTTGAGTTGGCAGCAGTTGTCTTCGCACTGAAAAAGTTGCGTCATTATCTGTGGGGCAGTAAGTTCGAGATTTTCACTGATCATAAGAGTCTAAAGTATTTATTTTCACAGAAGGAGTTGAATATGCGCCAGCGGAGGTGTCATGAAGGGAGGTTGCTCAGTTTGTGTCTAGATGTTTGACTTGTCAGAGAGTGAAAGCCGAGCATCAACGACCAGCAGGTTTGCTTCAGCCGTTGACTATACCAGAGTGGAAATGGGAGCATATTACGATGGACTTCGTCACTGGTTTGCCTAGATCACCGAGGGGTAATGATGCAGTTTGGGTTGTCGTGGATCGTTTGACGAAGACAGCTCATTTTATTGCCATGAGGTTGAGAGATGAGGTTACAAAGCTGACGGATCTCTATCTGGATCAGATTGTTAGACTTCACGGTATTCCATCTAGTATTGTCTCTGATCGAGATCCTCGATTTACTTCTCGTTTGTGGGAGAAACTTCAGGAGACCTTAGGTACTCAGTTGAACTTCAGTACAGCGTATCATCCACAGACCGACGGTCAGTCTGAGCGGACTATTCAGATTCTGGAAGATATGCTTAGGGCTTGTGTTCTGGACTTCGGGAAGAACTGGGAGAAACATCTACCACTTGCCGAGTTTGCCTATAACAATAGTTATCAAGCTACTATTGGGATGGCACCTTTTGCAGCTCTTTACGGTCGTAAGTGCCGTTCACCTTTATATTGGGACGAGGTAGGAGAGATGAAGACTATTGATCCGACTATTATGCCAGAACTTCTTGAGAAGATCGAGAATGTTCAGTTGATCAGGCAGAGAATGCTTACGGCGCAGAGTAGATTCAAGAGTTATGCTGATAAGCGTCGTCGAGACTTGGAGTTTGCAGTTGGAGATCGGGTTTTCTTGAGATTGTCTCCTCGAAAGGGGTTTGTTCGTTATGGTAAAGGTGGTAAGCTGAGTCCGAGATTTGTTGGGCCGTTTGAGATTACTGGCAGGGTTGGTAAGTTGGCATATCGGTTGGCTTTACCGGAGAACTTCTCTAATGTCCACGATGTGTTTCACGTGTCTAATTTGCGGAAATACAATCCGGATCCTTCTCATATTCTTGAACCAGAGCCGTTACAGCTTCGAGAGAATTTGACTTATGACGAGCGTCCGATTCGTATTCTAGATCAGATGGACCGAGAGTTGAGGTCGAAGAGGATTCCGATGGTTAAGGTGTTGTGGAAGCATCACGGCATTGAGGAAGCTACGTGGGAGAGACGAGATCAGATGCAGCAGCAATACCCAGATCTTTTCCGTACATCAAGTAAGAATTTCGAGGACGAAATTTCTATAAGGGGGGGAGAATGTGAAACCCCACTTTCTTGCTTATCTCGTTTTACGTGCTATACCTCGTTTTTCGTGCATATGATCTGTTTATGTGCTATAGGACCTAGAAAGTTATAATTTTGATGTCAATACTTCTAACACGTGCTAAATGTGCATTCATGAAATTTTCATCAAAAACGGAGTCAGAAATTTTATCGTCGATTTTCAGTGAATAGTGTTTTCGAAACACGTCCGCTATAATTTTGAAACTGGTCTTTTTAACCCTTCTAGACCTAGTCCACGGACTTTAATAGACCTGTGTTTGATGAAAATGGTTTTAAAATCGGCTTAAGAATTTATTAGGGTTTTTACACCGACTTTTGCAAAAATCGAGTTTTAAGCCGACTCGGGTGAAATTGTTGGATTGTAAAACTTCTTGTCACCTAAAAATAATCCACTTGAGATATCTTGGGGGTTGCATAATTATTTTTAACTTGGTGAGCAATAAAATGCAATTAAAGTCATTAAAACACAAAAATACTAATTTAAATTAACTTTGACTTTAATTAATTATTTGACCTTATAAGCTAATGTCCTCAACACACACTCACACAACACAAAAACACCATCACACACACACACAAGGCCGAGAGAAAAGAGGGAGAAAAGAGAAGAGAAAACTCAAGCTTTTCAATCCAATTTTTCAAAGAAAAACCTAGTTTTTGTCCGTGAAACTTCGCACCGACTTGGATTCTGCTTGTTGGGCACGCATAGCACGCATTCCTAGGCTTATATCGCATCTAAGGTGAGAGAAAAATTCTAGATCTCAAAATGTCATTTTTGTGTTTTTGCGTATAAATGAAGATTGAACCGTTAGAATTGAAATCTGATGTTAGATTATTGCTCCTTGCATGCTAGGGATCATTATATACTAATACTACGAGTTTCTGTCGGATATAGCATAATTTTTATTTTTCGGGTATTTAATTTTGATTAAAATGTTCAAAGTTGAATTAAATGAGTTGTGTTGATCGAAATCGATTGCCGTCGATTTCTAAATACTTGATAATTACGTGTTAGCGCTGTTGTAATGCCGAATTTTCGATTACATTGTTTGTGTGAAAATTCGGAAAATCCAGCCATGACATCTTAGGATTTTAGGGTTATCGGGCATGATTTGGAGGTGTTATGGTGGATTTCCGAGAGGGCTAATGTAGTAGGTTGAATGGGTGAGTGATAGGAACTGATTTGGCAATGTTTGGATTAGTAGAATGTAAGTTATGAATTTTAGAAGTTTAGGTTTTCATTCTTTAATTTCTTGAACGATGCCTTTAGATGGTTGGGTAGTGTTCGAGTGATGAATGGTGAGTTCTTGTTGAGTAATCTAGAGTTTAATTATGTATATTATGCATGTCCGGTTAGATGGCCTACTTTGTCATCTAACTACGTTGTTGTTGTTTAATTTAATATTGATGTTATATTGATGTTATTGATTGATTATTATTGAGTTCGGGAATCGGGCACTTTTGTTGCTGATCTCCCAATTGATTGATTGATGATTGATTGATTGATTGATGATTATGGAGTCTTGGTATGTGTGTGCCACCTCTCGGGCAGCGTCGGGCTGTCGGGTTGATAACGGCATGACTGCCATAGGCTACCCCCAGCTCGCATGACGGAGGTGTCATGGAGGGAGGGGCTAGTGAGGTACCTCGGGTGCGTGAGTAATGGGGAGTTATAAGAAGAACGGTTGAGATCGTGATGGCGTTTGGAGCTACACCAAATAGAGTATCCTTTATTGATTGGTTATATAGTTATGTGATGATAGCATTATTTATGTTGTTGCGTGTTTACTTGCTCAAAGGACTAAATCCAAGGAGCGTAGTGAATACTGTCGAGATCTATCGGATCCTCACTGGGCTTATGTATATAAGCTCACTCTCTATTATTGCATGTTTTCAGGTGTACTTTCACAAGATTACGGGTACGTGCCTCCTGAAGAGGAGAATGTGGAAAACGTGCATTTCGTGGATGAGTCATATGTCCCTGAGTCTTATCCATGATTCTATGTTGCTAAACGTCATGTATATTAGCTTAATGGACTTTTATATGCTTTACGGTTCTTAGTGTAATAGTTGGTGAAAAGATGATGATCCAAATGATGTTAACTTAGTGGCTTCCTTTTGTCTGGGGTGAAGTTGGTAGATGGGTCTCAACTTTTTTTTGAAATGTATAATAAAGTTGAGGTATTGTATGTTCTGTTGGAACGGAGGCAGATAACGAAGACTGATCATTGTATACTACGGTTAGGTTGTATGTTGTTATGCTGTTAAGGAGTTGTTGTATGTATGGTTATGGAATTTTGAATGTTTAATGTTATTACGAGGTTGGTTTAGAACCTCGGTAATCTATTTACTGTCGTTACTGCCGAAATTCCATTGCGTCCTGACTGATCGTAGGTGGGGTCGAGTTGGGGCGTGACAATATATACCCCTCATACCATTTTTAAGAGCTTAATCTAAAACATTTACAAAATTTAATGTTCCTTTCAATGCTTAGAGTGTTTAATTTGGTTTGGTTCCTTGTCAAATTATCGTATAAGCTCATCAACTTATGTGGCTAAGCTTCTCCCCTTTTTTTTAAGCACAAAAATATATTCTTTTAGGGTACTTCCTTCCTTACTGTTTTTAGAATATAAAATCTTGATTGAAAAAAAAAAAAAAATAGTTTGACCATGCAGTCATTGACATACCTCTAACTATGTTTTGTTTAGTTTTATTTTATTATAAACTCTAAGAGCTTGAAATGAAGCCAAGTCAGACACCCTTTGAGCCAAAACCACATCAATTCGACTATTCTCTCCTTATTTTCTCAATTTTCTAAATTACACTATTGATTTTGTCACTCTAATAATTCAAGAATTACAGTGATAAATGTAGACCCCAAAATCTACAATCACAAATTCGGTGGGTACTAACAATCTGCAAGGTTAAAAGGTAAAAGAACGGCGTGAGCCAATTGTAACACCGGTGTGGTGCCGACAGAAGACACTCCGACACTCAAGTTAGTATTTGTAAGAGAGTGTATGAACAGGACAAAAAATATAAGGTAATTAGGAGAGACTACCATAGTAGAAGCGGCGGGATGTACGAAGGTCATTTGGTGGAAAGGAAAAATGGCGAATATGATTGAAGGTGTCTGATATTTGATGTCTTTCTCTTGGGTAGGCGCGACCTATTTATAGCTGCTGGTAGACTAAGATCCACGAGCCCCAAGGATTCGCATCCCTGGAGGACTCTACTATCTATCCCTTGGGATCTGATAAGACCAGAGTCTACCTTAGTTGGTCGTCGTCATCCACTCATGGTGGGTTGGATAGCTAAGTTATCTCTCAGTCGATTATCCCTAAAGTCTCGGTAGGTCTGGATCTCCGTCGAGCTTATCGCTAGGGATGTGCATGGGTCGGTTTGGGCAGTTTAAAACATATTTTTTGACCCGAACCAAAACATTCGGTTTGAAAATTTTAAAACCATAACCAACCCATACACATCTCAAAATCACTTAAACCAAACCAATACATTTGAATAAACCAAACCACCCAAACCAAGCCAAGCCAAATCATACATTCGGTTTAACTTATAATTACATTTGAATAAAGTAATTGTATTGTAGAACTCTAAAATATAGAAGAGTTACTCATGATATCTTTTGTTTTTTTCAATGAAAGAGGAGATAAATTGAAAAAATATGGAGAGAAGTAAAAAGTTCTCTAGATATATATGTATGTATGTATATATATGTACGGGTCGGTTTGAGTTTATGGTTTTGATTGTAAAAACTATAAACCAAACCATGTAGTCGGTTCATATAAAAATTTAAACCATAATCAACCCAACTTTTAAAAAACTGCTAAAAATGGATTGGGTTGGTTTAGGTTAGGCAGTTTGGGCGGGTTGACGGTTTCGTTGCACACCCCTACTTATCGCCAACTGACCACCCGTGGTGGTATCACGCCCCCAAATTTAACAGGCAAATCTGGGAACGAGACTGCCACGAATCAAGAAAGATAAATCTTCCTAAACCTGCAAAGCTCTAATCTCCAATAAAATAAATTATGAGTCAATTCAAAGAAATACCAGTAATTAATCCATAGCATATAATCCCAAACATTGTACTCTACTGTTATTCGAACTATCAAAATTTATTTGCTCTGATCTATGCCTACGTCTGAATAAAAATCAAGCTCTTGCTTTTTTATAATGCATGCTTAACTCCACAATTTATGCTAGTAACTCCCACCATTACTTGATAAGTGAATGAGCATTATTGCCATAAAACAGTCACGATTTATCACCTCATAAGTCCCACTAATCCACTACTATATCTCATTCCTACAAATTAGCCACTATTAACTTATGCTCTATCATATATCAAATTGAGTTATAACATATTCCTATAAATTAACCACTAAGCATTTTTAATTTTAAATTCTAAAGCTAAAAAAAATGCGGGGCATTACAGGTGGCATCGAACGTTGGGCTTTCTCAAGGGGGTTTGAGCGGAGCCTACCGCAAGGGTAGTTAGAGAGCAATTGGACTGCACATGGACCGTAGCCCCAGTATCATGAGTTGGGTGAGATCAAACGGCTCATCACGGTAAGACCATGGGTCCAAGCCCAATTTTTGCTACTACAATAAGAAATATAACTTTTATTTACTTAACAAAATTATCATTCTTCATTTTCAACCTTCCATAAAAGGTAGAGATTCATGAGTAACTTAGTGGTGGGTTACTCCCCTTGACAGTTGGGAGATTAAAATTCGAATCTCATGGGATAGAGGATTAAAAAGAAAAAAAAAAAAACCCTTCCATAAACGTTATCTCGTTTATGTTTTGAAGAGTATATACATAGCCATTTTGACTTTATCCCATGCTATCGAATATTTCCCGACTCTTGCATGCAAAAATTATGCGTAATACTAATGTACTCTATGTACTACATTATAACATCTTTAAATTAATAGCGTTGAGACTACTAAATTATATTAATTTAGCGAGATATCAATTTATCAATAAATTAATAATTATTATTTTATCGAGATATTTTTAATTTTTTTTGGCTAAATAGTAATATATTATATTTATGGTCTTTTTTGAAAAGTGACTTATGTTTTTTCGAGCCAATTTGAAAAAACAAGTAGAAAAGTCTAATAAGAATCTAGTTTAGTAGAAATAGAACAAGTTTATCTAATCTCATAATCAATTTATTATATAATTTTTAGTTAATTATTAATTTATAAAATACCTGGAAATACAAAAGAAATATTTTAAATGTATTATCTTATAATTTTATCAAAATTATTAATTTTTTACACAGGTCCCAAGTCGGGACTGAACATTTTTACTATTTAAAAGAGATTGTTAATTTATCGAGTATTAATTTAATGAGGTTCTACTATAGTTAGAATTTTTTCTTTAAAAAAAATCCAATCCCACTTGTCCCCTACCCGTATGAGATTCGAATTCTAATCTTCCAACTATTAAAGGAAATAACCCACCACTAGTTAGACTTCAATACTCTATATATCAATTTGCAATGACATTAGTAGCCCTACTGCAAAACTAACTAGATCCTTTTTTTTTTTTTTATCCACCTCACATCAATAACTCGATCCCAACCACCATAATTAAGTAGTGATTAGGAAAAGTGAACAGTGACGAGAGAAACTAATTTGATGTTCCACGAGTTTCATGGTGTATATACCACATGGATGAGCATAGATGTTGGTTTACACATATTAACGATTTTAAGTTGTTCATAGTCTTAAACATCTTCAATAATCTTTTTCTTTATGTTAGAATATACACTTATTCCGTTAGAATATATATTTGTTTCACATTGAAAAATTAAAAACTTTAAAATTACCTTATAAGATCTTGGGCTATTTTACTTGGCACCAATTAGTTTTAAGATGGAAATCCATGATTCTTAACATGATATCAGAGTTGAGCCCTTGAACCAGTTTTATTCATTCGCATGTGTATTCAATATTCCACATGTAAAATCTACCATGTGTTCAATATTTCATGTTGTGACTCATCTCAAAATTAGAATCACGTGTTCAATCCTTTACGTGTGACCCTTATCAAATCAGGTCTCACGTAAGAGAAAGTGTTAGAATATATATTTGTCTTGCATCAAAAAATCAGAAACTCTAAGTGTCACGCCTCGACCCCGACCCATCGCTAGACTAAGGCTGAAACATGACATTCGTAACACTTATTCCTGAGATTAATAACTTAATGGTCTTAAAACCTGCGAGTATTAATTTGATAACATGTGCATCCATTATAAATACTATAAGAAGATTGAAAAGATTTTCAAAATTCTTCCAAAAAATCGGCCTTAAAGGATTACATCACCCTGTTACGTAATTACAAAACTTGAATTCTTACATTCCATCATCCCAAACTTAGGTCTCATAAGATTAATAACCTAACTTAACTAGGTGTCTAATAAATCAAAAGAATATTACAACATAATCGGTTGAACAATTTACAAAATCATCTCTTTTCAACAAGAAGTTCATCTTCATAGGCAAGCACGTAGATCAACTAGGATCGAAATCCATCACAACACATCAATATAGCTTGCAATCACATGAGAGCTTGCTCGGCTAATCGTCACCTGAAATTTTTGGAAAGAGAGGTAAGCTAGATCCTCGCGTATAGCTCAATGGGGAGGAAAACAAGGAAGGTTTTCGTAAAGGTTTTTATTGTTTCGCAAACGGTTGATAAAACATGTCATGTACATAACCACGCAAGAATATCCTTAACACAAGCCTTCAAGCAACAATGAGAGGGTCGAGATATATCGGAAAACCCGGAGATCCCGTTACTTCCTCTAATAATAATGGTTACAAGATATACAATCAAGCATTAGTAACATTTAACAACCTAGCTCTCCAAGATATCACTGGGTCCTGACCCGTAGGAGCATCAATGAGTCTTGAAAGTGAAGGGACGATAACATTTGGTAGGCGAGATATACCAGCAAGCCCTACCTCTAACTGGAGGTCTCGTTACTACCTCGATAGGCGAGATATACCGGTGAGCCCATTGTTGCCCGGAGGTCTCGTTGCTACCGCATTCATTAATGGTTGCAACCGACACACTTAACCAGTGATATCTTGGAAGAGCTACCTCAATAGGTATGGATGACTATTTTAGCACGACAACACGAGTTTGTCATTGATTTTGCTGGGGTCACCAACAGGAAAAGCAGCAAGTTTGGACCCCATTTATGATAAAGAATTCTGAATTCGATTCTAGATGCCAAAGAAGCTAAGATAGAGCAAGGTCTTTATATAGGTAGTTGTGTGTAATAACTCCCAATGTGAGAATTTAATTTGAAAGACTAGTCTATTAAAAAGGAGAATTTATTGCATTTAAAAAACTATTCCTTTTGAGGGTGAGATCCCAGTGTGGGATAATTAAATTCCACCCCCTTAAGAACAGACGCCCACGTGTGACTAGCTTATCATCACTAGCCCGATATAACCATTTCCTCCTTGCAGCTGCATTCAACTATCAGTATTTAGTGTGACACTTACCACACCTTAATCCAAAACCTATAATCTCTCTTCCATGGAGTCCACTCTCAATAAAAGCATCAATGTAACAATTCAAGCTCAGAAGGAGAGTTCAACCCAAAAGACTAGTCTATTAGGAGGGAGAACCCCTTGTACTTAAGAATCACTCCTTTAACTGGTGAAATCCTGATATAGGATCATTACATTGTGAAATTAAATTCTAGAGTGGTTATTGGAATTCTGGGAAGGAAGATGCAAGCTCACTTGATTTAGGTGTTTTGTTAAAGACTGTTATACCCAGGGGTAGATCTAAAAATTTTTCTCAGTAGGGGTTAAAACAGATAATTTTTTAACTATATGAATACATTTTTTTCAGTGGGGCTAATTAAATATTTTTAACTAAAAATACATAGATATTTAATTTTTTTTATAAAAAAATACATAGAATTTTTTTTGAGAAGTAAAGCTAAAGACAACTCCAAAAAAAAAAAAATACATTGAATTTTTAACGTTCTTTTGGGTCAGTAGAGGTTGCAGCCCCTGCTAACCCCATTTACATCCGCCACTGGTTATACCTTGATACAGAGACAGATTTAGAATTTTTCTTTTCATTTTAATAGGAGTCATAACATATAATTTGACAATACTACAAATAATATTTTTATTTTTTTCCCTAAAAATACCTATAAGTTTTAAATATTTGTCCGATAAGTTGAAAGAGTATTCTGCCCCAGCACCGAAACAAGAGAACAACGAAGAAAGAACAAAAACGAAACAAGTGAAATCTAAGGAAGTCGAAACTCATATTTCTTAGATCTATTTTCTCGCCATTACTTAAATTGCATTCTTCTTCCTTTCAAAGTGAGGATTTCTAGAATTATACCATAAAAGTTCCAAAAGACTTGTGTTAAGAACAATAGATAATATAATAAACACCCTCTCTAATAGTTTAAATTTTTAAATCATAATTTAATATAATATTAAACTCAAATTATCAAATATCATAGGGTCAAGACTCGCCATTACTCATTTTTACAAATTACCCAACATGAAAAGCTTTATAAAAAGCAATTAAGTTTGTAAGTGAAGGAGAAAATAATAATTTAATCTGCTAAAATTTTAAATGAAATAATCATTTAATAAATTATCAAATTTAGATCTAATTAATACGAGGTATGAAAACTGATGACTAGACCTAGTCTGCTATATACAGCCCCAACATGTAAATAACTTGTGATGCTTGAATTGATTAATGTAGATCAGTGTATAGTGCTCAAAGTAGGGTCCGTCACTTGACTTTGTGGTGGGGAAGATGAAAATGATTTTACAAGTGATCACTACCTTAGTAGTGTAATTTTCTATTTGGGTTGTTCTAGCCTTGCAAGTAGCAGAATATATAAATCTTAGGTAAAAAGTTTTCAAAACGTCTCAAAATTTCTAGATACAAATCGTGAGTTTTATCTCAACAGGTAAGCTCACCTACTAGAATAAAAGGGTGAGACTTGTGAACTTTTGTAAGACAAATCGAATCTTAGGTGGTCCATAACAAAAATTGGACTCCGTTTGTTTGCCGTAAACTAATTTACAGGGGGAAATATTTGTCTGCAAAATAGAATATTTTTTTGATTTTTGATTGTCAAATTGAAAAATATTTTTTGATATTTGACTGTCATAAAAAAAAAAGAAGATATTTTCTGACATTTGGTTATCACACTGAAAAATATCTTTCAATGAGAAATTGAAAATGAATTTTATTTTTACAAAAAATATTCCTTAAATCAAAAAATTGTAAATAGAATTAAAAAAAAACTAATTCATCTCATAAAAAACTGAAGTATAGAATTTTTCATATATAATAGTAAGTTCGTAAAGTATATATTGATTTTATAAGCATCCATAGTGATATAAGGATCATAACTAGTTTAAACATCATAACACAAACATAAATAGTAGTACCAATATCCATCATAGTTGAAGTATATCCATAATAACATAATCATATCCGTCATACTTTTAATATCCATCATAATTGAAGCATATCCATCATAGTTAAAGCAAATCCATCATAGTTGAAACAAATCCATTATACATAAATAATATTACAAACATCCATTGTAGTTGAAGCAACCATTCATTAACTTTCATCAACCATTACCCCTGATGTTGCTGTATGAAATTGAAGATCCAAACCCTTTGAAACTCACTGTTTGTGGCCATAAAAGCTTTAGCTTGTGTCTCCCGATCCACAAGGCACTTAAAAAGGGTAATTTTAGGGCTTGAATTTGATCAAATATGGAATTTAGATCTTAAAACTTCAAAACATTTAATGGAAGACACTCATCAATAAAAAAATATTGAATTAATATCACTACACCCCTACAACAGATATACAGTATAATGTTTTACCTCTTTTATTTCATATGACTTAACCTCCTTCCATAATTTAGTTAAAGAAAATGTCCCTTGAAGTTGTTAAAGAATATAAAAACTTTTTACCTAACAACCCAAAGGGATCAAGTGATACAAAATAAATTTTAGAGGACAAGATGTTATATTGTACACATTAAGGAGTCTGGTGTTATTAATGATATTCAGTTTATATCACTTTAGCCCTTAATTGTATGCACTATAACATTTTGCTCCTAATGTTTATTTCGCATCACTTCACCCCTTGTCTTTTAGTTACAGTCGTTATAAAATATATAAATATCCATGCTTCTTTTATGAGAGAAAAATATATTAAGTTTTATATAATTAAGGGGATAAATTGATATTATCTAAAAAATAAATAAATATTAGAGAGAAAAAAATTTCACTGTTGTAGTGTAAGAATTTTCCTAAAGTTTTATTTCTTATTTGAAGTTTTTACATTTAAAAAATATAAAAAAAGTATAAAACAAAAATTAGATTTAAAGAAGGGTATTTTTGTGCATCCTTATAATTTTTTTGATAGTTACAAAGAACATTTTAGTTGACTAAATCACATAAGTAGGTTAAGCGATATAACATAAACATTAGAAGGTAAAATGTTATATTGCTTATATTGTTTGGGAACTAAATGATACTAACCGAATATTTTGTGGTTAATGGGTGTGAAAAAATACATCTTTTTAAAAGTTTGATCCCTTCAATTAAAGTTTTTGAAGTTTAGGACTTAAATTCTATACTGAGGCAAAGATATTCTTTTTGAGTTCTTCCTTAAACTTACCATTTTCCCTTTATTTTTAAGCTCAAAGATATTATTTTTCAGTACTTCCTTATTATTTCTAATTTATAAACTCCAAGAGCTTAAGAACTCTTTGCAAAAGCAAAAAGACCCATTCAGCCTAAATCACATAAATTCAGTCACTGTCTCCTTAATTTCTCAATTTTCTAAACTGCACTACCCATTTTGTCATTCTAATAAATCAGGATTTACTATGATAAGAAATATATCTTTTAATACTTCGCAAAATTTTCATTCTTCATTTTCGATCTTCCATTATCGGTATCAAATATCTATAACACAAAAACTGATAAATATATATATACTTGAGTCCCTGGTTGTTAAAAATAATAAATATATAAGATAAGCTCTTTTACGATATTTTAAATTTTTATATTAGGCGATTATACAGTATGATGTATCAAAAGTCTTGAACTCGAGTCTCATAACTGCCTTTTTAAAAGAATATGTTCATGTTCTAGGCTCACATTGAAAAGAATATTGTCTCCATGTGAGCGTGTTTTTTTTTTTACTAAGGCTCCGTTTGTTTGTCGTAAAATAACTTACTTGTGAAAAATATTTTCAGTAAAAAATGTTTTCTTGGAAAATAAAATATTTTCATTCGTTTGTTTACCGTAAAATAATTTGCTTGTGAAAAATGTTTTCAGTGAAAAATGTTTTCTTGGAAAATGTTTTCAGAGGAAAATATTTTCTTGAGCTCCGTTTGTTTGCCGTAAAATAACTTGTTAGAGGAAAATATTTTCCTGGAAAATAGAATACTGGAAAATATTTTCTGGTGTTTGGATGTACAATAAAAAATATTTTTCGACATGAGATTTATAAAAAAAAAAAAAACACATAAAATAGGGGTGGTTAAGTTCCGAAAAATGTTTTCATCTCCCAAATAAATGAAAATATTTTCCCAAATTTTGAACTAGCCGTCATTTTTGACCGGAAAATATTTTTCAGTTGACCAATTTTCCGGTGTTACCAAACACCGAAAAATCTCTAAAAAGTAGCCTACCATTTTTGACCGGAAAATGTTTTCCGGTTGACCAATTTTTCGGTGTTACCAAACATCGGAAAATCTTCAAAAAGTAGCCCACCATTTTTTATTGGAAAATATTTTCCGATTGACCAATTTTTCGGTATTATCAAACACCGTAAAAGTAGGAAAATATTTTTCAGAATAATATTTTACGGCAAACAAACGGAGCCTAAATTAATAAACAAGTGACTCTATTCATTTCTAATTATCAGAACAAACAAAAGAGGCTCAACTAGTTCAAGACCTCCCAATCGAAATTCCATGTTATACAAATAGATCTATTGAGCATGCTATCACAAAATATGTTTTTCCTCCACTTTATAGAAGTATGTAAACTATTTTTAATTCCACCAAAAATATGACTTATGTTATGAAACATAATAATAACGTAAACAAAATAACTGAGAAATTCTCTGAACTCGATTCTTGCAATTCTCTTTCTCTTATCTTTCATCTTCTGCATACTACATATATATATACAATAAAAGTTGATATTATTACATAAAGTGGGTAAAGCATTAAGTTAGACTAATATATAATAAGAGCACTAATATATTTTATCTAAACTAATATATCATCATAGCAATCTTCAACAACAATTCTTCCACGTGGCTTTGCAATTCAAGATAGAATTGAATTGTTCTCTTCGTTCAGACGCCAGCCGACAGTTAACGTATTTTTCCTGACACAACGTTGTCAACAAATATCCATACTTTCACAACACCCCCCCCCCCCCCCCCCCCCGCCTTGGATATTTATTGCTTAAGAATATGTCTCATTAAAAACCTTGTCAAGAAAACCCAATGGGATAAAAACTTGACAAAAGGAAAAGAGTACATTATTCTTATTTGGCTTGCCTCGTTAAAACCTTATCATTAAAAAAAACCCAGTGGGATAAAAATTTTGGTGAAGGAAAAAGAGTACAGTGCACGCAGAAATAGCGTCTCCCCCTCATGGCATGAGATAATTCTTTCAAGCAACACATTCCACATCTTTGCACATGTGATTTAAAAATTGTTGGTGGTAATGCTGTAGTGAATAAATATGCTGGATTTTTCACTTTCCCTGCTTTAGTGAATAAATCTGCTGGCTTTTCCTTTTCACTTTGTTTTGGAGTCTATCCATGCAAAAGAACCTTGGCTCGCCATGCTTGTATCATATATAGTGTATTTGTCTTGCCTCATTAAAACCTTATCAGGAAAAACCCAGTGGGAGAAAAACCTTGATGAAGGAAAAAGAGTACAACGCACAAATACATTATCCCTCTCATTACAACATGAGTCATGGTGACAGATCTTACAAGTAATGCATTCGACATTTCTGAGCATGTACTTTTTAATCTTTGTTAGTAAAGCTTTAGTGAACAAATCTGTTGGATTTTCACTTGCGTTTACTTGTTAGATATCATTTAAAGCTCATGTGTGTAGATATATTATAGTTTGATCTTCTTCGTCATGTTACCTTCTGTGTGCCACCTCTGATCAGACTATTTCTTTTGACGGGTAATGCACGTAATTCCCGAACATATATCTCAACCAATATATATTCTCAACTAGCCTTATGAATTGCCAGATTCCCAGCATGATTTGAAGATGCAAACTTCATGGTTTGTTTCATGGATTGTCACAATATAGCTATCACCACATAGATTATCTGTGATCTTG
The DNA here is from genome assembly GCA_037974665.1 of Ehretia macrophylla. Taxonomy (NCBI): domain Eukaryota; kingdom Viridiplantae; phylum Streptophyta; class Magnoliopsida; order Boraginales; family Ehretiaceae; genus Ehretia; species Ehretia macrophylla. The sequence goes on from CM075774.1 coordinate 40,293,484, forward strand.
TTTTGCGAGAGTCAGATAAATGATCAGCATTTATAGGGCCAATGTATGATGATTTCAACCATCTTGGATACGATAAGTCCATATTTGATGTTCCACATAAATAGAATGACATGTGCTTAATTTTATTCCAATGACTTCAGGTTGGAATCACACTATATTTTGCTAATAAATTAACGGAAGACAATTTCCTGGTCTTCTATTATTAGTAAGATATACAGTGGACCAATAAGACTGAGATATGGTACTTCAGGACCAATAGTTATCTCATTATATTTCCAAGCGTCCTTTTTTCAATATAAGGACAGTAGTCATATAATCTTTATCACTCTAATGCTTTCCATATTATTTTGTCAGTGAGTACTCGATCTTCATGTCGACAAATTCTTACTTGTATAGGCTCTTCAAGAGCCTTTATTCAAGAATCATCAGCATATATTTCAGCAATAATTAATAAACTTAAATTGTAAGGCAGTAATGCAATGGACAACAAATAGAGATCTACAAGGAGATAATACTTCTTAACATGATATATGACTAACAAAATATCAACATATACTAAGAAGGTTATACCCCATTCTTCCAAAATATTTTCATTTGTACAAAGATCTTTGTAATCGATTACTTTTTCCGGGATTTCGAGTCATATGCTTCAGGCATAGTAAGTTCTTCAAGAACTTCAATATCATATGCTTCATGCATAATAAGTTCTTCAAGAATTTCAATGTCAATATCACGTGATTTATATTGGCAAGTTGTTGCCATTTTCATGAGAATAAGCATAGGAACATATTCAAACATTGATAATGGTATTACAGTCACCATATGAGGATATAAGCCAAAGCGTACCTACATGGCATACTAACCCGTTCCATGCGAAGCTTTGATCAGTTTAAGGGAATGGTACACTCCTTGCAAGTATATAGATAACTATATGGTATACTCCTTGCAATATCCAAGTGTTGTGGGATTGAAAATAACATAACATAGCATAGATGCTCCCCCTCAATCCCACACGCGAGAAATGCACATATCTTTCTAGTAGATATGTGATTGATAATGTATATAATACTTGAGTATATTACTTGAAGCACTATCTCTCCCTTAAAAACATGGAGCAAAACAATAAAAGAAAAGACAGCATTTCTTAAATTAAGGTTATAACCAATCATGCTCAGTATCTCTTTAAGTATATACTTCTCCTTTTTACATAAAGGCATACTTGTTAGTGGACATCTCAACTATAATGATTAAATTAATGAAAATGAAGACTCGTCGTTCTGGAGCGATTTTATTGTCATAACCAAGTTTTATCGGAATCCGACTTTAATATTTCCAAAGTATAACATATATATGCATGAAGTGCAAACAAAACAAGCTAAGTGAGCATTAGTGTATATGTGAGAAATCTGGCAGATTTGTGCGACTGGATTGTAGAGAACGTTTGACATAGTAAACATTGTCTAAATTGGCTGAAATTTTTACACGATATACCCAAGACCTTGAGGAACAAATTCTCTTTTATGGGAAAGGTCTAATTATGTCGTTAAGAGGTGTCTAAAAATCCAAAACAGTGAGTTTCTAATTTTCGCGTAGGTGCAGGCAGCTTGCACAGTTAATTTCTAAAAACCATAACTTGATGAATATAACTCCGAATTAAGATCCGTTTGAGCCTAAACCCATCTACACATAATGAACTATAAGCCTGTGCATTTTCAGAGCTTTTAGAGATCATTTGAATAGGTAGCTGAATCAGAAAAGATAGGTATGTGCAGTCTAGAATTTCAGCTTATAACATTCAGATCATAGGAATTAACAACATTCTAAATCTAATGAAACAAATCATTATGATTAATATAAACCACCTGCACATTAATTGCCACGCCAAGCCAAATTTATATTCTGAGAATATGTGTTGACTCTCCACTGATTAGTTTAGTGGATATGCCTTTCATGATCTTAATGAGGCTCCACTTTCCATATAGTAATATAAAGTTCACTACTATAACCGTGTAGGCTTAGCATTTGCATTAGAAGCACATTTATGTATTACTACATTATTTTACAACCAAATGGAAAACCATATATGGGAGTGGTTAAAGCATTAATTAAACTTAAGCTTTATGCCCACAAAATTGAAAAGAACATATTCATAAAAGACATTGATAAGCTTAAAATAAAATGAGGTACTAACTATGAGTTATAACCTTAAGACAAGATGTGATCTATTTTAATCCTTTCTATGAAGGACTCGATTGTCTTTCCAGTAACATTACTTGCAAGGCAAGTACATAGAAAACTCTTAATAGATGAATCGTAAAGTATATTAATCAAAAGAATTAATGATGAAAGATCATATATTCTGGTAAATACTTAATTTTATGGAAATCGTCATTTCCAGGAAATCATCAATTCCCAGGTACCTTAGTCTCCCCAGGGACTCTTATTCGTTAATCTCTTCCGGGATTGTGAGTTTACCAACGTCGGTTGGTTCTATAAATTATGTCGTGCACCTTAAAGATATCGAATTTTCGAGATTCACAATTTCTGCATTTCTTATGTGTTCTCCCTTTTCAAAGGTATAACATTTTTCGCACTAACAAGTATAACATGCTTCTAGCATGCTTTAGATGCATATGCTATAGTATTTGCTATATGTCCTTCTAGGACATGAATTTGTGTCGACACCTTCATAGCGAGTAATTGGGATTTCAGAATCTTCTTTGCATCTGGTAAATTTTTTACAATACTCTGCTACTGAATAATCTCTGGAACTTGAGGTTCACACTGCTTATTGTATTGCAACCTATATTTCAGTGAGGTATCAAAGATGCATCATGGGGAACTTCAGGTTCCTTCAAGATATCTCACGTGAAACTTCAGGTTTCGAGGATTTAGGTCCATTCACTTTAGAGAATTAGTGATTATATTCACTTCAGAGATTTTGCAATTTTGATTCACTTCGGGAATCTAATTTCATTCATTTTGGAGAACACAACTTTATTCACTCCGGGGAATATAGTTTCATTTGCTACAAGGAATGTAATTTTATTTTCTTCAGAAAAATAAATATTATCTACTTCAGGGGATTTCAATCCCATTCACTTCAGAAAATTTAATTTCACTCATCTTTGAGAAATTTCAATTATATTCCTTTAAGGAATTTCTATTTCATTCACTTCAGGGAATGAAGTTCTACCCACTTTTAATTTTATTCACTTCAGGGAATTCAATTTTCGATTCACTTCGAAAAATCAAATTTTAAATTATATCAGGGAATTTTAATTTCATTCACTTCAGGAAATGGAATTAAGCCAGTTGAAAAATTTTGGCCTTAAATAAATTCCAGTGAAATTTTCACCGTAACAAATACAAGATCTAATCCTTCAAGAATAAGTTAATAAAGGAAAAATACTTTTATGCAATCTACTGGAATGCATTATTCTTTTCTTTAATTATTTCCTTCAAGGATATAATAAACACATGTATCGCAAAAACTTTTACCAGCAATTCATCATAATAACTTTTGCATACCATATATTATTTTAATATTGATCATCAAATTATCAAATATTATTTTAATATTGATCATCATAAATCTTGCAAAGATACCCAACGCCATAGGCCTTTCATTTGGGTTCAATACCAAAGGTTATTGAGTTTAATATCTAAATTGTAAAGACTTGGACAAAAGCAAAATAATTCTTTATCATCAAGTTCTAAAACTTGAGGCAATAACAGAGAAACGTCAAAGACAGTAAGTGCTCATATTAAACACCATGTATTCCTAATCAATTATGATAGTGAATGAGTTGCAGTATAAAATTTACTCTGCAGATGCAATAAAGTATACAATATTGAAGAGTAATAAAAGTAAACGGAGAAGTTACTTGACTTTCCTACCTTCCGTTTCTTTGTCCTTTTAATTACTGAATAATGGTAGAGTCTCGTGCTGATAACGTGTTATGAAACATAATAATAACGTAAACAAAATAACTGAGAAATTCTCTGAACTCGATTCTTGCAATTCTCTTTCTCTTATCTTTCATCTTCTGCATACTACATATATATATACAATAAAAGTTGATATTATTACATAAAGTGGGTAAAGCATTAAGTTAGACTAATATATAATAAGAGCACTAATATATTTTATCTAAACTAATATATCATCATAGCAATCTTCAACAACAATTCTTCCACGTGGCTTTGCAATTCAAGATAGAATTGAATTGTTCTCTTCGTTCAGACGCCAGCCGACAGTTAACGTATTTTTTCTGACATAACGTTGTCAACAAATATCCATACTTTCACAACAAATTCTTCGGTCTGGGCCGTATTGGCAAAAATTCTCTGATTCCTTTTCATCCAGATGAAGTAAACAATTGCATCGAAAATAAGCTTGAACACATGGAATTGGAAGGTATTAGGAGATACAACGTTCTTAGCCCAAGTAACCACCTCTTTCCAACAATACAGTCTCGAGGCAATTTTAGTACAACACAAACAATGTATCCAAATTCTTTTGGAGAAGTTACATTAAAAAATAATAATAATAAATCCATGTAAGGGTTTCTTCAAAAAGTAAAAAGTAAAATATAAATATTTCATCACCATTCTGTCATTTTTCTCTAATATTATATTAGAAAATCCATCGCCACATATCCGTGGTCATTATGTCAGTGAACCTTTTTAAAAAAAATAAAAATAAATTTAGCAATTGTAAAATTTGGCCCAAATAAATTTAACAATTGAAATATGTGGCCCAAAAACTTTCCCCAATTGTAATGTTTGGCCCAATACTTAGGCCAACGACATTATTTGACACAATATATATTCGGCACAATATTTGGATTTGGCCCAATCATAATATTAATCTAGCAAGAATGGGGACTTTTCAGTTATAAATTTTGGGGGGACTTTAATTACTATATATTCTCTCCCTACTCTAAAGCATTTTTTTTTTTTTTAATACTTTTGTTCCAGTTTTTTTTTGGGTAACTTTTTAGTCACCCAATTAATTATATAATGCACTTCATATTCGCTTTCTATGAAACACATGAATGTTAGTCTAATGCTAGATAAATTAAATCTACAAATAATTTTGAAAATTTTATTAAAAGAAATAATTAAAGAAACAATAATTAAATTAATATTAAACAAATAAATATATCAATTGAATAAATAAATATATAAAAATTAAATAAACTAAAAAATAAATCAAAAGAACAGGGGAGAGAGAGAGAGAGATGGAAAGAGTTGGGTGGGGGTGGGGCTGGGGCTGGGTCTGGGGCTGGGGGGAGGGGCAGTGCTACTATATATCTAGGGGCAGTGCTGCTAGAATGTGACATATAGCAGCACGACAAAATGGCAACGGAACAGCTATCGCTAAACCATCGTAACTTTGTGACAAACTGGCGAGAAAATTATTATTTTCATTTATGTTTTTTTTTATCACCATAAAAATCCGTTGTCAAACTATCGTCAAATTTTGGCGCCCAAAACACCCATGAAGGTAGGGGACAAAATGTTGCAAAAACATAATCACATAAATTTTTTTATCGCAACTTTTTGTCTCACGTGTCGTTCTTATAGTGAATATACACTTGTCCCATATAAAAAGTCTTAAATTCCAAGACTATCATATAATATGCAATGTTACTCCTCCTATACCAATAGGTTTATAATGAAGCCCCCTAATTTTAACATTATATTAGAGTTTAGCATTTGGTTCAGTCTTGTCTATTTCGTGTGTTGGATATTCAATCTTGATTCTCGATCACACGTCGTTTAACATATCATTCAAAAAGTTGCATCTTCAAGCCGGCTTACACTATATACACTTATACTATATAAAAAATCATAAACCTCAAGGTCACCACATAAGACCTTAAATTACTTTACTCTGTACCAATTGATTTCAAGATAGAAACCATTATTCATATCACTCCCCTACTTAGTGTGCACTTATCAGTTTATGTAAAAGAAAAAATAAAAACTCCAGTAATAAGAAAGTTTATTTCACACTTTCAGCTTCACTGTTAACTCTTTGATTTAATACCTTCTGATCGACTGAGATAAAACTCACTCACGCAAATTAGAAAAAAAAAAAAAAAAAAAAAATCTGCATCAATCATCTGCTTATGTTTTCAATCCTAGGCTAAAAAACAAAATCTTACAATTCCTATTTTTATATGAGCATCCATGATGTGTAGGCCTTAGGTCTAGTGGTATACTCCTCGTTATAAATATGAGAGGTTGCGGGATTAAATTCATGGGTGACATTTAATATATGTGTTGTATGATTTAGGTCTCACTTGAATAAATAATAATAATAAAAAAAAGAATATAACTTTTGGAGTGAGTATAATACTTGGTACCTGAAACAAGATCATTTGGTGCCAGCAAATATACAACACATAATGCAAGGATTAACGCATAATGCTCACCAAAATCAAGTCATTCGCGAGGAAAACAAGGATGCTATACATATATAACAAAACGACCATTAGAGAGACAAATCGCCATTGATTTGCTTTTTATAATGTTACATTGGCAATGCCACCCACCTGCCTCACTTGACTAAGTATAAAATTAATATTAAGTGATATCTTACTTGTATGATTCATTAATTCAATATTCTAGTGGTGATGATGGAGTAGTTTTTTTTATTGGGAATACTAATTAATTGATCTCTCAAAGTTGACGGAAATGACAATTTAATCCTTTAACATCATAAATGAGTATCTTCATATTTTAACTAACTAAATTCAGACAGTATAGGTCGTTTGTTAGTTTTCGTCTACTTTCAGGATTTAGTCATTCAAAATTTAGTATGACACGTGTAATTAATGACAAAAAATTGACGAAAAATACGAGAAAGGTACTAACAGTTTCATAATCTTATTGATGGTTGGAGACTCTAATTTTCAAGCAGTCTTGATTCAACTTGTTTTTGGTGCTATTATCTATAACATTTGGTATGAGAGCGATAATAAACTTCAGGAGAATGAGGTTCTTTCTGAGGAGCAGCTTTTAGCAGGATTCTGGCTATTATTAGGCAGAAAGCACAACTTCACTGTAGATTCAAGAATTGTGATTTAAATAGAAAATTTTGTAACAATTGGAAAATCAAGTTCTTTGTAGAGTGACTTGCAAATTGTCTTTTGTTGAGGATTGTTGATATGGAATGGATGCACTTACTTACTTAGCAAAAGGAAAAAATTAATTAAAAAAAATTAAAATGGACGTTTTTTAAGCTGGAGGATCAAATTGTCATTTTCACTAAAATTAATATACTAATAAAAGTATTTACCATTTTTTTATTAAGAAAAGCCATTTGAATGGTATTACTTCACAAGTATATAAATTAGCTAACTAATGTTTAATCTAACATAACCATTAAAACTAACTCATTTCTATCGACAACCGTTTTGGAATTTCTTCCTAACATGGAAAATCTTCCTCAGGTACTCATTAAAAATCCAGGTAGAAGAAGCTCTAGGCACTCCACTGGATACCTTGGTGTACGTAGGAGACCATGGGGGAGATATGCTGCTGAGATTAGAAATCCACACACTAAAGAAAGACATTGGTTAGGCACGTTTGACACTGCTGAGGAAGCTGCATTGGCTTATGATCTTTCCTCCATTGCATTTAGTGGGATCAAAAAAGCTCGTACGAATTTTGTTTACCCGGCGGCTGTTGTTTCATCTCCTTTGTTAGCAGCACCTCCGCCACCGCCGCCGCCGCCAACTCCAAAATTCGAAGAAAGTGGCGCAAGTTGCATGGAAGTAAATGGTGTTGAGGATGACGAGTCTCTTTTCATTGCATCTATCTTGCAAAGGTTTAGACAATCTAATGGCATTGAAAAGCTGGGCCTTCACTACAAAAAAAGGTTACATAAGTGACAGTTTTTATCTTCAACCGTCACCTATATGAAATGTGTATCACAATAAAAATGATGGTTCTCACAAAGAACCATTGCCAATATGATATTTTACTTATATTAAGGGACATATGGGTGACAATTTTTTCCTCCAACTGTCACTTATGTGAAATGTATACAACAAAACAGAGAATATTAATTGTGCACATAGGCAACAGTTGCATAGAGCGGCTACCTATATTAAAATTTTTTACCTTGGGTATTAGGTAACAGTTCTGTTAACCGCTATCTATTAGTTGTGCACATAGTACTCCAAAAGCGTAGCATGTGGGAGTCGAAACTTTGACCTTTTAAAAGGTTTGTTAAAGTTTGAACACTAGAACACCAAAGCCATTATTACTAATTTGTTTTTTGCAACCCTTATCTAGTAAAGCAACATCATCAAGCATAATCAGTTCATTTCTCACTTTTCAATATCTCTTCGCTCTCTCCCTCTTCTCACATTTTTCTCTCTCTTTACTCGAGCTTCTCCGACTCTTCACTCTCTTTCTCTCTCTTCCCTCGTTAAGCTTCTGACTCCGATCAATTGTAACTTTCGCCGATCAACCGTAAGTTTCTCCGATCAAAACTGTAAGCTCTACCGATCTACCGTAAGTTTTTCCGATCAACTGTAAGCTTCTCCAATCAACCGTAAACTTCTTCGATCAACCGTAAGCTCTTACTGCATGTGTCTTTTAAGTGCGTATGTTTAGGTGTATATTTTTAATGCTTAATATTGATATACGTGTGTATGTGTATGTATATATTCGGGTGAACTTTTGATAATGTGCTTTGTAATGCTTAAGATTCTTCCGTATCTTGTGTGGATTTGGTGAACTTTTGATAATGTGTTTTATAATGCTTAAGATTCTTCTGTATCTTGTGTGGATTTTCCATTTTCTGTACTTAAACATTCGTGGATGTAGCTATTATCTTTGGTTGTGTGTGTGTGTTAAAATGATGCATGTCATAAGAATAAATATGATATTTTGCTTTTTTTTTTGGTTATATGGAGATTTACTTCAACTAATTTAGTGATGTCCTTGATTGTTAGTTTTTCAGACTTTTAGCTAATTTTGTATTTATTTTGGAAATAATTTTTTGCGTGCTGTGAAGTGGAAGCAACAATAGATGAATGCTTATTGAAAAAAAAGGAAAGAGTACTGAAGTGATTGTTTGACTTGCGAATTTATTTTAGTTGCTAGGTTAGGTAGTACTAATTTGTTTGATGGTTTGATTTAATGTCCAGGTTTTGTGGTTTTGCAATGTGATTTACTGTATTAAGTTTCCGAGTTTTAAAGCGTAAATAAAACAGAGGTTTGGAGTTTTCAGAGTGTCGAGAAGATCTTTCTTACTTCAGCAATTGAATGCATGCTTTAATGTTTTATTAATATGTGTTACCCTATTTCTTTCTTTCGTTTCAAGATCTATGTTTAACCTATTAGTACATGTTGAAATTTTCCAGGAAATGGCTCGAGCTAGAAGCACGAGTTCTGTTTCAAGATCTATGCTTATTTGGGCACTGGTGCAGAGCAAACGTCTTATCACATACTCCGTAATTTGCTCGAATGACTCTCAGGTTGGATTGTCTGATGCTATGTTATATCTATTGGCCACGTGCTTATCCAAGAAACCTTGTGAAATTAAGGTATTCAAGTCTCGTATGGTTTAGTTTTATTTATTATCTTTAATTTAGATTAACTACCTAACAAAAATAGGCCACACTGCAATATTTTGGTCCGGCTGTTTCCCATTTTCTTTTTGCTAGATTTACAGAGATAAACCACCATCAAACATCTTATATAGGCAAGATATGAAGATCTTATCAAAGAAGAGACTTCTTCAAGTACTAAGTGTAGGAATACTGAAGGAACTCTAAGTTTGTATTTGGACAAGAATCTTGAAGCAGCTTTGGATTCATTTGACAATTTGTTTTGTCGTCGATGTTATGTAAACTTCACATGTTTAATCTTCCTTTTCTTTGGCCACCATTAGCCATATATGTTTATTCTCCTTTTTGTAGATTACATCTCTTAAATATTTCTGTAAAATATGGTCCTCATCTTTTCTGCTGGCAGGTTTTTGATTGCAGATTGCATAGATGTTCACAGGATCTAATCTTTCCTGTAAGCTAATCATATTCCCTTATAGAGTTGATTGTGGAAATTCAATAGTTTACTTACTTTGTCTTTAACTTTAATTAGGCTGAAAAACAACTATAGTCCCACTTTCCAGATGCAAAAAAGGAACCGTGCGGCTTACTTACTTTGTCTTTAACTTTAATTAGGCTGAAAAACAACTATAGTCCCACTTTCCGGATGCAAGAAAAGAACTGTGCGGCCCTAATTGCAATAGATTGGTATTTTGCTTTCACTTTTTATTTTTTTATTTTTCTTGGTCCTATTGTTACATTAGACTTTTTCTGATTTGTTAGTAGTTAGGATTAAGATTATGATAATACCAGTTAGTCCACAATCCTTTTGTAAATTATCAGTAAAATCTCTGCAGTCAGTTACATAAATAATTTTTTATTTGTGAGAGTTGTCTAACATTGTGAAAAAGTCGAGAAGAATCAGTTTAGCATAACTTGGCTATATGATTGGCAACACTTTACTAGAAAAAGTTATAAGACATTTAGAGAGAAATAACTTATCACCAACACCAAGCCCCTAAATTTTTCATAAGTGAAATGTTGATAGAAATGGAATGGAAAAAATAACAAGTTTCATATTGAATGTGCACTCCTGGGAAGACCAGTCTTAAGTTTAGAGGAGCTATGAAAAAGTGTGCATGTTATTTGTGGAAGAGGGTTGTGAATGTTGAATTGGGGGTATAGGTGTTTTGGAAATGAACTTTTGTTAGAAAGGAAAATATAATGATATAAAGGTACATATGATCAAATTATTTAAATTGGTGTTGATGATGAAGCAAATTGTTCAGCTCATGTAAAGTTGGAAGGAAAAAATAAAGTTTTAATTTCTCTTAATCGTATTATGGCAAATTTATGTAAGGTAGAGTTTGGTTAAGTTCACGTTTTTCCTTTTATTAGTCAATATTTTGCTAATAGTGCCATTTGTTTGATAAGTTGGGCGTGCAGGGACAACCCTAGGCAGAGCTGAATTTAGGCATAAAGTGCAAGATATTCCTGAAAGCTATAGTGCTGACATTTTCAAGTCAGCGGTTTTCCCTCTGCCCAGAAATCTTTACTTTGTAACAAAAATAAGATGAGAAAGACGGGATGAATTGGTAAGCCTGGCAATTCCCTTTTAGTCTAGCAATTTGTGCATCTAGTTACAAATTTGAGAAAATAAATGAATGAAGATCAATTATCCAATGACATTTTCATGTGTTGTAAGGTGACTATTATATGAAACTTCTGAAATCAATATTGGTTTTCTCTATTCATTTAGACTAAGTCTCAATTTTCTTGCAAAAGTGAGTGCTTTTGTTGCCTGCTTAATTGTCATACTAAGCGGCTAGCTTTTATTTCCTTATACTAGTCAGTCTTCTTCACAAGTTGGTCTTTCTGGACATATGTTCTTGATAATTATATAGTTGAAGCACCTCTTCATTTTCCATCTGCTCAAATGTGGCACTTGACTACAACTTGCTGAATCATTAAACTACTTGACTGGAACTGATTGAACCCTTTTTGTCTCTGATTTAGGTGAGGGAAGAGAAGGACAAACTACTTATTGTCGACATGAAGCCTCAAAGAAGTTACATAAATACATTAATAAGAAGTTACCATTTTCCATTACTGATTGTAACATTTCTCTTTTAGCTGATTGAACACTTAGCTTTCATTGAACACTAGATTTATTTTTTGTAAGAAGATGTTGATTTTAGACTGATTCCCATTACTGATTTTTCATAAGAAGATGTTGATTTCAAACTAATTCCCAGTATTGATTTTTTGTAAGATGATGTTGATTTCAATGTATATACCAATGTCTTTATGGCTAGTTTAGTTGTAGTGTTCTAGTGATTCTTAAATCAGTTATAAGGTCATTGTTCTTGGCTGAAACAGATATTAATTGTAGAGTAGGAATGTGTAGCAGTTCTCTTGAACCGCTAGTTATTAGTCTACTAAATGATGTGCAGCGGTCTCAATTAACCGTCACCTATTACTATATTTATCAAAGGTAGCGGTTGAAGAGAGTTGTTCTTGTGGTGACATAGGCAGCGTTTATTATAACTGTCACCTATACAAGTTGTAATTATAGGTAGCAGTTATTATAAACAGTCATTTATGCATAGGCAACACAAGCATAGGTAGCGGTGCTAGTGACGGTTTTGCAAAGTGCTGCCTTTTAATAGGTAGCGGTTAAAAACCGTTTCCTTTAAAGGCACAAACCGTCACCTATACTTTGAATTCTTGTAGTGCTTTGAAGGTGTATACCAACAATTTTGTGAGCGTCTATAGAAGTTCTACACCCCTGACTGGAGTGGATACCTACCCTTACCTGATCCCTCACCTCGCTACAAGCGAGAGGTTTGTACACTGAATTGTTATAACAAACTACGAATTATTTCTCAACTCATGCATGCGAAAATTCTTAGTTATTGAGGAAAAGATTATTTTCCTTTACTAATGAACTCACGACTAGTTAAACTTTAGTTCTCTGTTGATTTTGCATCATAGCAAAGAACCATATGTGATATCATTGAATGTAGTCTATATCATGGATCGATAATTAGTATTTATATACATAGTTGCTCCTAAAATAGAATTGGATATTAAATTACGGATTGCTATTTAATCAATTTGGACTAATATCACTTCCCTCTCATTGGGCGGGTCACACATATATGTAGAGCCTACTGAAAGGATCGTGCTTACAAGAGGTGAATCACAACATATAGTGAGCTAGGTGGAAGCAAAAATATTTTCAAAAATTTTTCAGCAACACATATCATTTGTATTCACCATAATACCTTATGTCTAGTCCATATAATCAACATATCTACTACATATATAAACATATATATGAATGAACAAGGTATACCTCTTGAAGATCTAGCCAAAGGAATGAAGAAGCACCACAAGAATGATGACCAAGTCTTTCACACGTGCAAAAGGTCTAGTTCGTCCACACGAGCATCCAAGAGCTTCTTCTCCACAAACCAAATCTTTGTACTAGCCATTTAGATGGGTTAATGAGCTTACACAAGTGTTAAAAGCATGAGAAAAATTCTGCCCAAGCTCTCTAGCTATGGCTGAAAATATGAGAGAGAAAATAGAGAGTGAAGAGAAAAATTAATGTGCAGAATTTTTCCACTCATCTTTTGTTATATCTCTCTTCATATTTTCTATGCATATATTTTTCCTATGCAAACTTTGTGTCTTGTGCATTACATACATATATGTCTCCAATACATCCTAGTGTCTTGTGTTTTCCCAACATATATGTCTCCAATGCATGTATGTGTCTTGTGCAACAATATAATACAAATATATTGGAAAATGGAAAATTATGGAATTATCCATTATTCTTGCCACAATAAATCCTAGCCATAGATCTAGTCAAGATCAAATCTTGGCCTTAGATTATAATTAATCATAATCAATATTAGATTAATTAATTGGAAACTAAATTTCCATATTTATACTTTGGCCCCAATACTTTCAATAGTTACACTTTTGGCCCATTACGTTTTAATGACCAAACACAATAACATTAACTCTTTAACGTTTTCAAACTTATTGTAATGTGTAGGCATATAATATATATATATTTCTTATATATATATATATATATATATATCTCCATATATGTATATATATATATATATTTTGTGTTGTATTCGTTAGTGGAACAATATGTAATTCTCTACTAACTTGCCAATTAAGTCTTAGCCATGGAATTCAAATAAGATCAAATCTTGGCTCTTGGATTATAATTAATCCTAATCAATATTAGATTAATCAATTGGAAACTAACTTTCCATATTTATACTTTTGCCCCAACACCTTCAATAATTATACTTTTGGTCCATTACTACTTAATGACCAAATATAACAACGTTAACTCTTTAACGTTTCCAAACTCATTATAAGCTCATTATAGAAACTTTATTCATGATACTCAAACGTGTGTGACTCTCTAGATTCACCACCGTATAGCAATGAAGGACGATTAAACCCTTTCAATCTATTCCGAAAATGTCTCCGTTATTCTCGGAATACCCTCACGTTCTAGAGTGACGCCTAGTAACATATCAAGACAATATATACGGTAATCAAGTCAATTTCTTGTGAATCTATTTATAGTCGCCGATTATCGTGCAATCCAATCATTCCATTAATTGTCCCGTCGAGCAAGAACCATGATACGATTAAGTTCATAAACTCGATACTATGCATAGATCTAATTGGTGTAATGAGGGATGACACATGGAAAACCCTTTCTCCATCATTCATACCTTGGACAAGGATTTCCTCATTAAACAACCAAGCTTAGATCGCATAGGACATCGCCTCACGCCGGAGGTTAATGGATCCTCTATTGACCACTACATGTCAATCACTATACCAGACGAATGAAACTGCGAGAGGACGTATCTCATCTTGTTTGTCGAAACAATTATTGTCCAAACGCTAGAATCAAACCCTAATACATATGACAGCCGTAATGTCTCAAGTCTAAGGATTACATGCACAATCGCAACGAATAACAAATTATTAATCCAAAGTCATGTAATTTGTTATTCACGTCAAATTCAATTGTCTATTCAACTAATAGTTGTCCACATGTTTGTTAGTCGCATTGCTATGCTATTATGGCACGTGACTCACCATCCATGATCATTAACATCTCTATGTTAATCAAAGGTAACAACACATGTGATAGTCCATAATTGATTATTAAAGTCCCGATCAAATAATCTAAGGACTATGAATATTTTAAGTATTTTTATCATATTAAGGAAATACGCCAACATATTCTAAACGCTTTTAGAATACATTCCTCTAATGAAAATACTATGGACTCATTCATACACGTAAAGAAGGAGAATATGAATGTCCTAATTAGGTCAATATGAAAACAGAGATATAGACACGAATGCCATAATATACAAGGAAATGTCAAAATACCCCAATATATGTCATCCAAATCTATAGCATTAGGGCATATCTCTAACAATCTCCACTTGCAGTACTGCTATAAAACATAGTATTAGTCCCACAAACAATGATATCGTATCCTCATCTTCTCAAAACAAGGACCTAGTTGTGACTGATTCATAGCTACGGTAAGTGGGTCAGCTACATCAAGAGATGTGGCCGTTTTCTGCAAAGACATATCTCAATATGATTATTGGCTACAGATACAACACATAAAGATTGAAACACATTTCCTAATCTTTGGACATCCAGTGAGACCTGGGTTCCACAAGCTTGTGCAGTAGCTCCGTATAGTCATAACACAAAAGCATCACAACTTAACGGTAGGAACCATAACCAACTCGTATGATTTCCTCGCTCCAAACAACTTCTTTCGTAATATAACATATCACAAAATACATGAGTTATATAATGGAATCTACAGTTTGTTTAGAACCTTTCTAATTTACTGAGCTCCCACTACAAATAAACGTGAACCCTAACATAGACATTCTATTATAAGTTTCAGATTAAGAATCTGAACTAGTAAATCCGTCACTACAGAATTTACCTCCTCCCTGAACTAAAATATATCTTTAGTGCTTCCTAAGTACTTAAGAATATACTTCAATTCAATCCACCATTCCCAAACCTGGATTGGACTGATATTTACTCACTCGTAACACTTTACAGTTTACGCAATATCAAGTCTTGTACATAGTATAACAAATATGAAGTTACTTTAACTTTGAATACAAATTTGCTATGTAACTAGAGTTTCTTGAACACCTTCAAAAATACTCTTTGTACAATATAAGGAATATACCAAGTGATCTCTTCGTACTATTATCATAGCTACGAATTCACAAGATACGAACATCAAGTTTTAAATGGAGAACATTTAATATAACTAGACTATAATTAATATCACAACACACATATCATCAACTATGATATCCAAGTCATCATTATTGTAGTTATAGAAAAATGGATGCGCTCCCACTATTCTTTTGCAATCACAAGGTTCACCCACATTCTAAATGAAATCTAACTCTTTAGTCTCATTTGAATTGGACGAAACATTTCCAAGAAATTTACTTAAAAAATCCACAAATGGATTTATCAAGTACGCGCATATTACTCATATCCATTGATCTAAATCATTAATATAGTAACACAATGTGCTATAAAATCTAGCATAATACAAGGAGACTTAAGCACAATTTTTGGTAAAAAGACTTCATCATAGTCAACCATTTGGCTTTGATGATATCTTTCAGAAACCAATATAGCTATAAAAGGTCATTACCTTTTTCTATTAACTTCAACCTTTATCTCGGAGATCAATATCCAGATTAAGTTAAAGTATGTGAAGTATAATTAATATGCTTTGCATTATATAGTTTCTTGGAGTCAATATCACATATACCATTTCTTTGTGAATCGTAGGATCAACTAATTGATCATTATCTCAAAAAAACAAACAACTTTTGTGCATTACAAAAAGATATTCTTATATTCTTTTAAAGAATGAGATACACTACTAGATTTGCAAAGATCTTGTGTGATGACACATCTCGGACCTTATTGAATAGATTCATTACTTTGGTCTAGGTGCTTTTATAGCTTTAGAGGATACGTCCTCAATTTCTATTTTATTAGAAAGTAACATCTTCTTGTACAAAACATTTTCTTCAAGAAAGATTACAATATAATAGACCAATAGACATTGATCATTAAATAGAAATTATATCCTACAAGACTACGATATACTATAAAATTACCTTTAACCAAAACTCCCACTAGTCCTTTAAAATTTTTTCAATAAAAGTAGGACAAACCAAAATTAACACATTTAATACTTGGTTGCTATCCAACTTATATCAAATATAAAGTTCTAGCAATAGTAGAAAGTTACTATTCAACATAAAATTAAATTAAGGAAAGTATGACCCACAAATAAATATAATGATTAGTCAAACTAATCAACAATTGTACTATGTTCAACAAAGCACAGTTTCATCACTAAGAAAACCCTATTTAATTGTGGTACGAACGGTATTGGTAATTTCGATACTATATCAAAATTTTAGGATACTCAAACAAAATAGTACTTAAGTATTTTACATTCATGATCTAATCATAACTCACTAATCTATTTTTCTATATGACCCAATTCACAAATAGCTCTAAATACATCAACATGTACTAATCCAACTAGCCTAGTAGTTTTAATCCTTTATCAAACAAAGGATGACTTGGTTACAATTCTAATAAATAAGATGTATAAGTTGATCAAACCAACCTAATCATCATCTTATTATTAGAAAAACCTAATCATTTAGAAACTATAATTAATTTGGATTATTTGAGTAATCTTAAAATTTGGTGGATGGTTATAACTGTTGACAATATGTTTGTAATACATTCTTTCATCCATATCAAGATAATAAAGATTACACCATAATGCGCTTTCACAAGCTTTAGGAATATACATTTTTATTCCTAATATCATTTAAGGTATAATCCTTAAAATACAAAATATGTCCAGAAGGCATCCAAAACAAATTATCTTTAGCTAACGCAACAACCTTTGTTTCATTTGCTAACACTGAAAATATTCCACGCTTCCAAAAGCGCACTGCTGTGATTAAGATTCTATCCTTGAACACATACACTAATGTTTCACTAGAATCAAAAACTCAAAGTAGTACCAATCATAATAAAAGAAGATCTATAATTCATAGTAGCTTTACAACCTTGACATTCAAGCTATAAAGATACCTTGGATTAAAACCTCTTTTAATGTCCGGTTTTAAGGCTATGAAAACATCTTTTACACATGCCTATACAATCCTTAATTTTTCTTCTTAGACATGCTCCCACTAGCTAATAGAAATCATCTTTCTTTGCCTTTCTTCTTTGCATTACCACTAACCAAAGAAGAAATACAAATACGAGAATGAATTCTATTTATATTTAATATCGTGACATTAAATATGCTTATCACACAACCATTTGTTAGTTTAGAATTATACTCTTTACATCTTGCATACTTATATGCAACCTATGAAAGAATACAATTCTTTAGCATATTTAACTTGTTTTACTTATCAATCATAAGTACTACAACTTTTCGTTTTGATACTTTATCAAGATGAAAAAAATACCGGAGCATACAATTCTAAGAGTTGATTAAGTTTCTAAGAACCATTCTTAGATAAAATCGTTAATTCAAAATTTTGGCCCGATTACGCGATATATAGTCTAGTTAATTAAAAATGGGTTCATTGTTGTAGCCATAAACGTATGCAGAAAATAAGATCGCAAGTTGATATAAACTCGTTAAAACATTTAATTTTGGCCTTTAATTAAATGATATCTCCCACTAATTTTATCGAGTCCCACACTTCCTAAATGAGATCGTGAATCTAATTAAAGATTCATTAGTAGGTGACCATAGTTCTCTTTAATATGAATACCCCTCAGCTTTGGTGCATTATTGGAATATACATACAAAAAGTTAGCAACGATTACTATCTATATCACTATATAGGATATGGCCATTTTGCCCCTAAATCACCGTAACCTCAGCTTTGGTGCATTATTGAAAACGTGATCTAGTTAGATTACACCCACCGTCACAGTGTTGCGACAATTTGAATCCCGAACCTCAGCTTTAGTGCGTTATTGGCCTCGTGATATTGGAACAACACAACATCACTATGTTTGCTAGGTAAATATAATACTTTCATGGAATATGTCTTCCTACCTTTGGGTTAGCCAAGGCATACCCAATCGAGCAAATATAACCTAGGATAGTGGAGGGCAACGATAAACACTTTTACCGCTTTACAATCTAATATGTTTGCACGTAGGAAGATTTTGAATTTTAATTAGGTCTCACTTTGCACATTAGTTCATTTACAAGCATACATCACATATAGGCAAATAAATAAACAAACATACAAAATCATACATCATGGTGGATCATGGACTTGGACTATGAATTAAATCAAGACAAAAATAAAACCTAAACAAGCACATCTTCATGTCTTCTTTGGTCTTGTCTTCTTGATTTTTCTCAATGATCCAAAGCACCTCCAACTCCTTGAAAGCCACCAATGGTCTTCTTGCAAACTTCTTGTAGAAATTACATACATTATGCCTTACTATAATTTTCTCTCAATTGCAAGAAAGTAAAACGAAACTTATGCCTCAATTACATACTAGTGAATGGTAAAATTAATTACAACACCATCTAACCATTCACTAACCAAGTCCATGATCAAATTCACCATCCAACATCAAACATCACAATGTAAGATAAAGCTCATAAAGCTAAGTAAATGCATCATATACATAAACACAAAAAAGCTAAACAAACAAGCTAACATAAACTAATGTATCCTATACATAAAATAAATGATAGCAAATTTGCAATAAGTTTCATATCTTGACCTTTTAACATCTCATGTTAAACAACACACAAAAGAACTTAACAAAACCAATTTTAAACACATACTTGTTGAATAAGGCCCAACATAAATCCTTTGTTAATTTCATGTCCCAATTTGAGTTCCAAGGCTTATTTTTAATCTTCACTAAGAAAAAACTTAATCTAATCTTATTAGACTTAAGCCCACTGATTTTTATGCCCATTAGGCTTAACCAAAATCCAATCATTTAGCCATGACATTCAAATTTATGACCTATCACAAACTTTCTGCACATGCACTAAATATATTGATTCTGTTCGCCTATCTACTGTTCTCCAAAAATTCTAAAATTTTACAGAGACGTAGCTCTTCGAGTGTAGATAGATTTAGAATCAAACGGATCTCAATTTGGAGTTAAACTCACTGAGTTTTGCTTCTCGGAGCAGACACTATGCAGTCTGTCCAGAATAGCGCGAGAATCAGTGAGGTTACTGATTTTGCTAAAAATGAAAATCTTAACCACGAAATTAGGAGATGCATATTAGAGGATGAAATGTTCTACTATCTCTATAGCATAACATATCCAAAAATCAGCCCCAAAAAACAACATTTTCTATGTCAAAACAGTAACGCAAAAACAGTGTGCAGAAACATTTTTCAAAAAATTTCTAAGCAACAAACATGCAAGTATTGCGTTCTAGTTCTTTTGTGCTCAAAACTCTTGAAACATTAAGCATATATATGTGACTACATGGACTACACAAACAAGGATCTGATACCACTTGAAAGGATCGTGCTTACAAGAGGTGAATCACAACATATAGTGAGCTAGGTGGAGGCAAAAACTTGATTTCAAAATTTTTTCAGCAACACATATCATTTGTATTCACCATAATACCTTATGTCTAGTCCATATAATCAACATATCTACTACATATATAAACATATATATGAATGAACAAGAGTTATCAAGGTATACCTCTTGAAGATCTAGCCAAAGGAATGAAGAAGCACCACAAGAATGATAACCAAGTCTTTCACACGTGCAAAAGGTCTAGTTCGTCCACACGAGCATCCAAGAGCTTCTTCTCCACAAACCAAATCTTTGTACTAGCCATTTAGGTGGGTTGATGAGCTTACACAAGTGTTGAAAGCATGAGAAAAATTCTGCCCAAGCTCTCTAGCTATGGCTGAAAATATGAGAGAGAAAATAGAGAGTGAAGAGAAAAATTAATGTGCAGAATTTTTCCACTCATCTTTTGTTATATCTCTCTTCATATTTTCTATGCATATATTTTTCCTATGCAAACTTTGTGTCTTGTGCATTACATACATATATGTCTCCAATACATCCTAGTGTCTTGTGTATTCCCAACATATATGTCTCCAATGCATCTATGTGTCTTGTGCAACAATATAATACAAATATATTGGATAGTGGAAAATTATGGAATTATCCATTATTCTTGCCACAATAAATCCTAGCCATAGATCTAGTCAAGATCAAATCTTGGCCTTAGATTATAATTAATCATAATCAATATTAGATTAATTAATTGGAAACTAACTTTCCATATTTATACTTTGGCCTCAATACTTTCAATAGTTACACTTTTGGCCCACTACGTTTTAATGACCAAACACAATAACGTTAACTCTTTAACGTTTTCAAACTTATTGTAATGTGTAGGCATATAATATATATATATTTCTTATATATATATATATATATATTGTGTTGTATTCGTTAGTGGAACAATATGTAATTCTCTACTAACTTGCCAATTATATCTTAGCCATGGAATTCAAATAAGATCAAATCTTGGCTCTTGGATTATAATTAATCCTAATCAATATTAGATTAATCAATTGGAAACTAACTTTCCATATTTATACTTTTGCCCCAACACCTTCAATAATTACACTTTTGGTCCATTACTACTTAATGACCAAATATAACAACGTTAACTCTTTAACGTTTCCAAACTCATTATAAGCTCATTATAGAAACTTTATTCATGATACTCAAACGTGTGTGACTCTCTAGATTCACCACCGTATAGCAATGAAGGACGATTAAACCCTTTCAATCTATTCCGAAAATGTCTCCGTCATTCTCGGAATACCCTCACGTTCTAGAGTGACGCCTAGTAACATATCAAGACAATATATACGGTAATGAAGTCAATTTCTTGTGAATCTATTTATAGTCGCCAATTATCGTGCAATCCAATCCTTCCATTAATTGTCCCGTCGAGCAAGAACCATGATACGATTAAGTTCATAAACTCGATACTATGCATAGATCTAATTGGTGTAATGAGGGATGACACATGGAAAACCCTTTCTCCATCATTCATACCTTGGCCAAGGATTTCCTCATTAAACAACCAAGCTTAGATCGCATAGGACATCGCCTCACGCCGGAGGTTAATGGATCCTCTCTTGACCACTACATGTCAATCACTATACCAGACGAATGAAACTGTGAGAGGACGTATCTCATCTCGTTTGTCGAAACAATTATTGTCCAAACGCTAGAATCAAACCCTAATACATATGACAGCCGTAATGTCTCAAGTCTAAGGATTACATGCACAATCGCAACGAATAACAAATTATTAATCCAAAGTCATGTAATTTGTTATTCACGTCACATTCAATGATCTATTCAACTAATAGTCATCCACATGTTTGTTAGTCGCATCGCTATGCTATTATGGCACGTGGCTCACCATCCTTTATCATTAACATCCCTATGTTAATCAAAGGTAACAACACATGTGATAGTCCGTAATTGATTATTAAAGTCCCGATCAAATAATCTAAGGACTATGAATATTTTAAGTATTTTTATCATATTAAGAAAATACGCCAACATATTCTAAACGCTTTTAGAATACATTCCTCTAATGAAAATACTATGGACTCATTCATACACGTAAAGAAGGAGAATATCAATGTCCTAATTATGTCAATATGAAAATAGACATATAGACACGAATGCCATAATATACAAGTAAATGTCAAAATACCCCAATATATGTCATCCAAATATATAGCATTAGGGCATATCTCTAACACCTATTTCCTCTGTTATTGTGTGGGTAATATATACATGTGGAGCCACTTCCTCTCTCACGGACTTATGGAATAATTTTTATAAATTACGATCTCATTTAAAAGTTTAAGCAATTACAACTGAGTTTTTATATTTATTTATTATTTTCAACGCTCGTGTACAATCGAAGAACTACAATTGAAATTTGGAGAAGTTCCAGTTTTTCCTTTAATTAATCCCACTTGAGAAGCTCTTTAAAATGTCCTATTGGACGACAGTCTGGGCATGGCCAATAACAAAGTGCCTCGTGTCGATTCGCATGGGACCCAATGACCTTGATGTTGCAGCTTTCAAAATGTTTGAGTTGCATACTTTACCGAATTACCCTTTGTCGATTTAATGCAAAATTAATGGCTCATGGAAAACTCAGATGTGGGACCCATTGACATTGATCTTGGTTGGTCATGGGACCCACTAACTGATTGAATGTTTTTTCCATCAATAAACTATGCAAAATTACTATATTAGACTAAATACTAATGTGCATAAAGACAAAATAAGTGTCAAAAGACTAAAGTAGCCCTATGCAACATTAAATGTAATGGAAGTCAATTTTTTGTAGAGTGCTATTACGAATTTATAGATAAAGTATTTAAATAGGATCTAAGAATATACATGTATGTATTTACAAATAACCAAAGTTGTATATATAAATATGGATGTAGGTTTTTTGATATCTACAAATCTATCATTTTGTAGAGTGTCATCATAAATTTGTAGGGAAGTTATCGTATGAATTATGCTTATTATGTATTGATAATACTAGAGGTTAAATCATATCCTCAAACCATTTAAATAAGGTAGAAAAATATTAATCAAGTCAATGTCTCAGTAAGTTTAATTTCTAATTTCCATCTTACTTCATTAATAAAAAAGTTTTTTCTATGAGTATAAAGTATAGTGTTTTGATATAAAGAGAAAGAAGAAGATTTATATTGTACTCAGACACCAGGTTATATTATCAAAGATTTTTTTAAGTATTATTATTATGGTTATATTTTGTTGTTCCATATTATTCAATAGTATGTATATACTATTAACTAGCATATAAGTGATATATACTTGTTCATATATTGTAGGAAATGTATTTTTAATTTCATTAAATAGTATTGGGTTGTGGGTTGGGACAATGACATAGGAGAAGAAAAAGTATTGAATGAGGTAATGAATACTGAATATTCTTTCCTTGAGTGAGGGCGGCCTATTTATAGTTGTTGTTATGCCGTGAGTCAATATACGCGATAGGATGATAAAATTTAAAATAATTTATATAATATTTACAATGTTGTCCATAGATAAATAGGCAATCCCAATAAGACTAAAATATATTTTTATTCAAGTACAAGTTAATCTAATATTTTAAGAAGTATAATATGGACCATAACTATTTTTATCCCCCACTTTAATCACCTTAGATGGCAGTAATCAAAACCATCGTCTATGGGCTTTTTTCAATTTTTTTTGCATGATATAAATAGGTTTTTTTTTTTTGGGCAGGCTTTTTTCTTTGCACTTTTGCATAAATACTCTAATCAACACAAATTTCCTAAGCAAATTTTAATAGCCATTCATAAGCAAATTACAGTAAACTGAGATCCAAAACAACATGAAATTCATAAGCATTTTAATAGCCAAAAGAGGCATTTTAATAAGCCATTCATAAGCAAATTACAGTAACTTGAGATCCAAAACAACATGAAAATTTCATCAATGTATCTCTTAAAAATGAAATTACAGTAAACTGATATCCAAAACAACATGAAATTCATAAGCTCATTTTGTTATCTTCATGGTCATCTTCTCATAATGAAACTAGAAAATTCTCCATTAATGAACTTGGCTGGAAAATCAACAACTGGGAGATCCTGACATACAAATGGCAGTATACCGAAAGTCTCGAAGGTTAGCGACAAACATTTATAGAGGTTGATCCCTTAATATCCCTTCATGCGTAAGACTTGACGAATTCCGAAAAACAAAAAATGATGCTAGCAGTCAAGGTTATGCATAAAAATGATGGTAGCACATTTGTATTATTAGTCTCTTGACAAATTCCATTGGTTTTCCATTTCTGAAATTGAGTAATACAATCAAGGCTACTACACATTAATATCTTACCATTTTCATATTTCCCCATCAACTAAAATCAATTGACAAGGCTCAAGGGCCTCGCAAACAAAAAGAAAGGATCGAGGTGCATGAAAATAAGTCTCCAATTTTTCATAATGTCAAGTCAAAAGTTAGACATACCTAAAGTAACTGCCATTGGAGTTTGGGCTAATTTACTTG
Source organism: Ehretia macrophylla (assembly GCA_037974665.1). NCBI lineage: Eukaryota > Viridiplantae > Streptophyta > Magnoliopsida > Boraginales > Ehretiaceae > Ehretia > Ehretia macrophylla. The sequence goes on from CM075774.1 coordinate 40,318,365, forward strand.
ATCCCTGCAAAAGGCATGAAATACAGCTTTGAATCAATTTCAATCTAGCTGGAACACCCACCAAATATGTTGATCATATACAAGGAAAAGGTAGAAAACAATAATTACCTAGCATTTCTTTTATTTCTTTCAACACGGCATCACATCGATCCTGCAAAAGATATGATAAAATTAAGTTGTTTTCTTGTTCTTTTTCTGCACTCAAACCATGAATAAGATATAAAAATTCTTCATATATTTTAACTATATGGCTTAATTCATTGAAGGAACCCTTGTAGATCCACAATAACAAGCAAAACAGAAAGCTAGCTACAACCATATATCAAGAATGGCCATATTTTCAACCTCAAGGTACTCCTTTCCTCTTTTTTTCCTCATTTTCTACTTCAAAATCCTAAAGCAGACCTAAATAGATCATTCTATTTTTACTGTTATTTGTTACACAATTTTTATCAAGTATATACAAGTCTCTGTTTCAACTAAGAAACCATTAAAGCTTGTTGAAAATATCCCCAAAAAAACAACCCTGTGATTAAGCACAATTCTAGTTAGATTTCTTTGCAGATTGTTCTTCATTCCAAAGTCATAACAAATATATCTTATGAATACATAGACTTCAATTCTTGCACAAATCATTATCAACAACAATACTAACTATTTTCAGACTTATAATTTCACCTCTGACAAGTTTTTGCAGCAAGCTTGCTTATAATTTCAATAGAACAAACAAACAATAAGATTGCAAAAGTACCAAAAAGCAAAGAAGGCTGAAATACCCAGCATCATTTAATTATGCCAAAGTAGAAAGTAATAACCACTTGCTAACTTAACTCGTCCTATTCCAATAGGTTGACCTGATCCATTAAAGGTAGAACTTCAATATAACAAATAAACAAAAAGTTTTTTTTTTCTATAGCATGCCTTTAGCAACTAGTGTAGAAAATAAAGGTAGAATTTACACATACATACGGGTAATCACAAACCCACTATACAAAACTCAATACACACATAAATACGGGTAATCACAGACCCATTCTTTTTTCTATAGCATCCTTTAACAACTAGTGTAGAAAATAAAGGTAGAATTTACTCACACATACAATCACAAACCCATTATAAAAAACCAAAAAAAAACAAAGGAAAGTTACCGGCATGATCAGGAGCACGAAAGAGGTGAACTATCTTCTGGTCTTCCTTATTCCTTTTTCGTTGGCGGATAAGAAGACATCAAATGTTACAAAAGGGAGAGTTTTTTTTAGCGGCTATTTTTGTGGAGCAAGGAGGACATTTTGGAGAGGAGAAAACGCAAGGAAACAGAAGATTGACGAGGAAGGACAAAGGAGATACAAGATTTCGCCACGATTTTTTTAAGATTTCTAAATTTATTTTTTTCTTTCATCATGAATTTTAATAGATTTTAGATTTTATTTATATTTATTATGAGTTGCTAGATTATTTTTCTAGGCTACGATGTAGTCAGATTTTGATCACTCAAATTATGTTGGTTTAATTGATTGACGGATTATTTTATTTTTATGTTGAGTATTTCACACTATGCTTAATGCTTGTGATTGTCTAGCCAATAATTGTTTATTTTGTGGTTTGGTTTGAAACTAAGAAGTGATAACTAGATTAGATCATGTGTGGAGTACCATTAAATTGTCATAAGCTAGAGATAGTTATGAGATCTAGTGCAGCGTTTAAATTTATAGGACTTAATGCATTCCATAAGTTCACAATTATCAAAGAGATGTAGGTAGCTTGTTTATTGGGATATGTTATTAATACTTGAGAAAAGATTAATATCTACATTAGTGGAATTATTGGCAGCATAAGGAGTAGTCGTCAATTAGATTTAATCAACAAATTTAAGTAGGATAAATTTTAGTAAAATCAGAACCCCTAAAACTCTCTAGTTAATGAATTAACCATTCTATAAAAATCCGTACTTGTTAATGGTTAGTTTTATTAATTTCATAATTCTTTAGTTTTTAATCATAATTTTTCAAATTTGGATTCTCTGAATAGAATTAGAGTTAAATTAATTTTAATAATTAATAATCTCAATTTTTATAGGAATAATTTTTATTTATTATTTTATTACTTATTACGATACGTATCCTTACATTATAAATTACACAACAAAAATCCTACGATGTTGACTATCATCATCGTGTTAGCAACGAACCACGTCAATAAGCCTGACTTGGTAAGAAGCATAAGGGTGTTGTCTTGTGGCGGCTTGAGGGTTGGACAAATACTTTTCTATAAATCCACGTGCTGGTAGAAATAAAATACCGACACATTTAGGAACAGAACAGTTGTAAGGGCAAAAATGCTTCCACGCGACTTAAGGACATGTGCTATATTTTTTTTTTCTTTTTTTACCTTACTTTTTTGACTTTTTGAAAGCACTAGCCATCACATCAAAAAATCTTTATTATTTAAAAAAAATGACCAACTTAACAGCATTAGAGAACAAAGGTAGTGGGGTGGAGGCGCAACATGTAGCTGCGGTCTTCTTTTCTAATATCTAATTTTGCAGGTCTTTGTCTCGGTTCTGTGTGAGAGAGTTTAAAAAGTTTGAACAGTCTTATAATCTTTTTTTTTTTTCTTTTTTAATTTTTTACTATCACAGACAAGGAGCGGTAACTATTAAGTTTATATATATTTGATAAGGGAAGGAAGAAAGATAGAAAAAAGCTAAAAACGTGTGGACGTTAAAAATGTTCCTCGCACAATGCGTGAGCCCACCAACTCTTGTAGTGCACGTGACACAAATAAATATAGAGCCTATGACACGTTTTTAACCTATCCTTTTTGTTTTTGAGTTTCTGTTTTGTTGTAACTATAATATGTGGAAAATTATTGATCGTTTTAATTGATGTGAATCTTTAACATGATATATGATTTTGACAAAAAAAATTATATATGATTTTGGATTTGGAAATTCATTTGTGTTCGAGTGATTGGAAGGTGAAATATTGATCAACCATTTCATAATAAATGAGATTAAGAAAGAAGAAAAAGAAAGAGCAGTGAATAAAAAGAGAAATAACAGAGGAGGAAAATTTTGAATTTTAAAATTGATTAATCTATGAAATAAATGATTAGAACGTTTACCTCCAAGTGACAAAGGGAAATCCTAATCGATGTGGCACCCAAATGTACATATAGATTCTATAAATGTGTAAAAGACTTATTTACTTGCAGAATGCTTTTCCATAATATATGAATGTATGCACCACGGAAAATTTCTTGGTAATTTACACATTGATAAATCAGTTTGGACTGATTCAAACTTTATCCATATACTAAAACAAGATGGCAAACTCTGATTGATCTTGGAAATTCTCATATAGTAGTCTGAATAGGCCTGGATGTTTTGTATTTACCTGCCATCAACTAATCATAGGCCACATGTTGATTATCACCCCTTTTTTTTGGCTTTTCTCAAATGTTCAATTCCGAATTGATTGATGTGAAACTCATTTAGACTATCCTTATCAGAGGTGGTAAAATAAAAAACATATTAAATTTAAAAATTTTTAGAAACCCAAACATTATTTTTGATTTAAATATATATGGACCCATCACTTTTCACAACTTTTGAGGTAAAATGGGTCTCTAAATTACATTTGAGTCTCTAAATTTAGCACCTCAAATGTAATTTAGAGACCTATTTTGCCTCAAAAGTTGTGAAAAGTGGTGGGTCATATATATATTTAAATCAAAAATAATGTTTGAATCTCTAAAAATTTCTAAATTTAGTATGTTTTTTATTTTACCACCTCTGGTAAGGATAACCTTAGAAAACGGAAAACTTTCTTTCCTCCCACCCACGGGTTCAATTTTTATTATATTTTCCCACAGTGATCATTTTTGTCAAACAAAATCTTAAGGTTGAAGGGTAATTATGCGTTTGAATAAATTTTACACTTTAGTCTTTACTGTTTATATTTTTTTTTTAACACTACAAGAAAAATTAGTTTCAACGACGAGGCGTCGCCGTGCCCTTACTTTTCGGCGAGGGCTCAGCCAGGGAGACTGTTCCCTCTCCATTTCGGCGAGGGACAGGGCCTTCCCTCGCCGATTCGGCGAGGGACATGACGTCCCCTCGCCGATTTGGCGAGGGACAAGGCCTTCCCTCGCTGATTCGGCGAGGGACATGACGTTCCCTCTCCATTTTGGCGAGGGACAGGCCATTCCCTCTCCATTTCGGCGAGGGACAGGGCCTTCCCTCTCTGATTCGGCGAGGGACATGACGTTCCCTCTCCGATTTGGCGAGCGACATGACGTTCCCTCGCCGTTTCAGCGAGGGACAGGGCCTTCCCTCGCCGAAACGGCGAGGGACATGCTGTTCCCTCGCCGGCGAGGGAACATGCCATTCGCTCGCCGATTCGAGCAAGGGACAAGCCCTTATTCGATTAAATTAATTTTTTTATATAACAAATACTACAAATAAATGCTTAACTTTTTCCTTGTGATAATTTTTTTGATTTTAATATTTTATTTTATAAATTTTGGTAAGCACCCTTTTGAATAGTAATTTTAAATTATATCCTCAATATTATCCTCTATATTCTTTTACAACTCGTGTTTTTAACGTAATCAATTTATAATCGAAATGAATTCTATTTTTGAAATGGAGCAAAAGTTCTTAATATTGATTTTTTTGCCTAATCAAGATCAGTTTTAATTTCTTTTTTTCTTGTTATCTTCCTTTATTTTTTTTATTTTTTCTTAATAATCATGTTTGTTCTTGTTTCTGGCTCGCAAAATTAACCTATCAAGTGTTTTTTATTTAAAATTTATCGTTAAAACAAACATACATTTATTTTTTATTATTAATTAGTTAGGAATTATCTTCACTATACAATTCATACAAAAAAATAAAAGCAAAAAAATATTAAAATAATAAAGCTAAGCACTCACAACCACTCAAAATAACTAAATATCTCCTATTTTTCTAAACACACACCACACACACGTTATATGCACATACACACTCAAAGCAAACAAAAACTCACCTCTCATCTCTCTCTGCCTCCGTCAAACCAGGACAAAGAAAAGAAAAAGAAAGAAGCAAATCGGGAGCAAGAAGCTACCCGACGCGAAAAAAAAAAAAAAAACAGACTAGTAGCAGCGACGGGAAAGAAAAGAGGTGAGGGGATTTGCATTTTGTGATTATTTCTTGCATTTTGATGAGCCCTAGTTTATTTATGTGTTGCAATAAAGTGGGTTATGCTTTGATCTAACTAATGAATTTGATTTTCACTATGATTATGTGAATATTAAGTGTTGGATACTCTTTAACTTAGTAATTATTGTATGTTAATGGTGGTTGATGTGAGTTTGAAGATGATGTGTGGTGTAGTTGATATGTAATTTAAATGCTTGAATAAATGCTCTTAAGAAGTTGTTTTACCTCAAATGATTAGTTCTAAATCCAAATAAATGATAATGGAAGCAATAGAGCTAAGTCACTAAGTGCTCGTGCGTGTGTGTGTGTTATTGAGCTGATTGCCCAGCGGCAGGCAGCCTGCTGGCGCTGGGCAGTCAGGTGCCGGTGGCCTGTGGCTGCCGGCAGCAGCGTGGCAGCCACTTTGTTTTTTTTTTTTTTTTCCTTCCCCTTTTGTGTAATATAAAGTATGATTTAGGTGTAAGCTTGAACAAGGATAATTTTTAGTTGTGTATGACTGTGAATCTTCAATTAAAACGCTAACAGTTTGTGGTTGTTATTTAATAATTGTTAGATATGTAACTGAGTTAGTGTTATGTGAAAGCTATTAGCCTTGGAAAGACAGGGATCGTGTAAGTTAGCAACATAAATAAATTCATAGTTTATGTGTTAATTGGTTAAAGGTTAACTTAGATTACATTTTAACTTTGAGCTGCAAATGGGAATGCTTCTAGTTGAATTGTTAGCTAACACATGTTATAATGTAGCTGAAAGCTATTGGTTTTTGGAAGGTAAGGAAATGCCACAATTAAAAAAATGTGTTATGAACTTGCTATGTAGTAGTTGTGCTATATTATTTAGCTTGCATACTTCTTGAGTCTCTAGGGGTCATAAGATTATGAGGTTACTAGTTAAACTTGTTGACACTAGTCTTCATTCCACATTAGTTTAAATCAATTGTCAACTAAAAGGCTAATCTACATAACAGCCTGCCACATATTCGTCTAAACCATGTTACCCCTAGTTTGCATCTAGCTATAGACTTTTAGTTGAATACACTTACATTCGTATTGCTAGCTAGTTGAATGGTGAACTATTGTTAAGCTATTTTCAAGAGTGAACTATTAGCCAATGTAACTAATAAAGATTGGGTGGTTGGATTCTATACAAGTGCAAGTGAATTGGTTTAAAAGTTAAGGCATGGTGTAGGAACTTTATATGTAAGGCGGGTTAATGAAATTGAGTGGTTAGATTAGTTAGAAGTTGAGTCTAGACGTTAGTATGTTATTTACTTGTTTTGGCTTGTTGATCTTAATTGGTTGTAATTTTGTTCAACAAAGTAATTAGCTAGAAAGCAAGATCTTGGGCAAAGTTAATGATTCTAACTAAAGATTATCTTACCATACTATCTACACAAGAATGATTAAGTAGTAATAATTAATATCGTTACTAGTAGGTAATTTATAAGTAGCTTACAATTAACTTTGTCACTAGTTACTACTTATATATTCTTCACAAAAGTGCTATCATTTGAACAATCGAAATTGAATGTGAATAGAACTACAGGGTAGTTAATGTCACACATATGTTTGTGTTATGAATTTGCTAACTAACATATATGCTTTATTGTCTAGTTTGCTTGCTCCTCTAGTCTCTAGTGGACATAAGATTTGTATATGAAGGTTAACTAGCTTAACTTGTTGACACTAGACTTGATTCCACCTTAGTGTAAATAAATTGTCAACTAAAAGGTTAATCTATATAAAAGCATGCCACGTAATAGTCTAAAGTTTGTTATCCAAGCTTGCACCTTGTGTCCTCTTCCCTTTTCCCTCTTTTGTGTATTAGCAAGCATGTTTTTGTTGAACTATGTTTATTTAAGGTCTAATGCCGCCACGTAGGCCTTCGGAGCAGCAAAATCGAAAATAGGAAACAGGTATTGACCCTTAACTGAGAGAGATGGTCGGCAAGAAAAGAAAAGTGGACAAAATCGAGGTCTCATTTCTTCCCCTTTCTTTATTTTTTTTTTTTTTCCATTTGGGTATTCTTATTATTTTTTCCATTTCCAGGATTATTTTTATGTTTCGCCGTTGGCTTTTTCAAAGTTTTTTGATATGTTGAGCAGTTACGAATCTTTGCTTTTAGAAATATGAATTGTGTCCCAACTTATTTGTCTTCAAATTAACGACTCAATTGCAATTTGTTTACTTGGCTTTTTCCTCAAGTGAAGTTTAATTTTGGAATTCTTCTTCAGTTGTTGGAATAAATCTGTAATCTTGAGCATTTCTTAATTTTTCTCATCAGCTTAATTTTGACACTGCTCTTTATTATACTCGATTTCTGTTTAATGAATATAATCAAAGAAAATAAATTAAAATTCACTATTCATTTTTTTTGCATTATTTACGTATTGTTGTATAATCTCACTTTATTTGATCTTCATTCAGAAAATTATTGTTTTATACAGGTTGTTCCGTATCAGGGGAGATTCATCAATGACAAAAGTTTTCGGAGATTCAAAGTTCATGAATAGTTTTGGAGAAGATTCAAATGCATAGGGTTAACTTAGATTTGGGGGATAGCTATTTTGTAATTATATATGTAATTAAACACTTTGTAATCATATATGTAATTAAAATATTTTGTAATATTAATTTTAAATCGAATTTTGATTGTCAAATTTTAATTTATTTAATTTTTATATGAAATTCATATTTATAAATTTTGTCATTTAAATTTTGTACTCTAATTATAAAGGGTTACTAAAAATGATTATTTAAATTTTACAAGGACTTGGTAAGGGCTCGGTGAGGGAGGAAAATGCAAGGGCACAAAGGGGGACGAAAACGGCGAGGGCACGGAGAGGGACGAAAACGGCGAAGGCGCGGAGAGGGACGGTTTATGCGAGGGCACGGAGAGGGACGAAAACGGCGAGGGCACGGTGAGGGACGATTTATACGAGGGCATGGCGAGGGATGATTTTATGCGAGGGCACGATGAGGGACGAAAAAGGCGAGGGCACGGCAAAGGACGAAAACAGTGAGGGCTTATTGGCCTCGCATAGTCGTCGCCGAAACGATCACTCACCGAGTCATCACCGAATAGCGTGGGGTCGGCAAGGGACCGCAATTCACCGACGAGGGTTTTGGAGAGGGACGATTCCCTTCGTCGAGACCCTTTCAGCGAGGGCCCGGCGAGGGGAATCGTCCCTCGTCGAAATCAATTTATGTTGTAGTGATAAGTTGATCTTTAATATTTTTAAAAAATTATATATCTTTAATATTTACAAAGTGATTTAAAATGGTCATTATTATTCAATATTAATCAATTTAGTTCTTGTTATTTTTCATAAAATTTAATTTAATCTCCAAATAGAATCACGTGTAGAGACTAAATTGAATTTTTGAAAATCAATAAGGACCAAATTAGTTAAGTTTGAACAATAAAAACTATTTTAAATAAATTTTATAAATATTAAGAACCATTATAAAACTTTTAAAATATTAGAGATTACATTAAAAAAATATATAAATAATTGGGACTGTAAAATTTACCGTTATGTGTTTCATTTTGTAAACAAAAGAAAAGAACACATTCAGATAATTGCCCCCACCCCCATAGCCCTCAACAGACATGCAAAGATGCATTCGAACACACACATAGATGCACATTCACGCACGATAGACATACGCACACTCAAATAAAATGTGCAATATATATTTTCTCTTGAGTTAGTTTTGATAAAATGTGTTGAATGGTCTATTCCTAAAACCAAATATATATTTTGAGAAAAAGCTCCAATAGGAAATTATATTTCAGTACTTATAGTCAGTCCGATTTAAGACGTGTTTATTAATAAAATCGTCCTCAAGAATTCCGACTTTTCAGCTCCGTTCCTTAACTAGGCCTAGTCACACTATTGACAAACTCTATTGTTAAACTTTTCTTTCCATTTCATTGTTCAAGAAACAAAGGGTCCAATGTCAATATTTCACTCCATTGATTAGGTTTTCTACTTCCTAGCTATGACAAGCCAAATAGATACGTTTATATATTAGCACAATACTTTGCAACAAGGAATATAAAATTGCAGTCACTTAACTTGGGCCTAAATATTTTGGTGGGGCTACAAGCAGCCTTAAGAGTGTTACAATGCGACGACTTTTCTTTTTTTCTTTTTTTTTTTAATAGAAAAAAGGAGGGTTAAATTAATTTTACATCACTTATAGATTTACACATTGAGAATTGATCTCAGAACTTTTCATATGTAAAGCAAGAAACATATCAGCGGACCAAATGCTGAGTGTTATAGGGCTTAAATTGGGCATATATTTCTCACATTTAAAGCGAGAAGCATGAGATTCTTTTGGCAAATGATCTTTCATGTACTGGAATTGGTTAGTTTGTATATTTTGTTTGTAAATAAAAGGTCTCAGTTGACCAAAAAATATCACACTTCTCTTTTTCTCTTTACCCGATTGGGATAGACATGCAAGAAATATATCGCTTTAGCTGCAGAAAGTCTCTAGATCAATTTTGTTTAGAATATTCTAAGTAATGTAAAATAACTTACGACTCCCTTGAATCCGGACAAAGAAAAAAAGAAAAGAGAAATATACCGCCATTGCTTTGTTCAAGAGACAAAAGAGTAACAATTTTCATTTATGCATAACTTGAAGTTGCACCCTCAATATATACTAACTAATAAGTACAACACAAACCCATCCTTATGCATTAACTTAATGTCAGTCAAAAAATGAAATTGTTGATAAGCTTAATTTTCTATAATCTTCTCAACTTTAGTTGTATTTAGTTTCAATCTTCTACCTGCTATAGAATATAGACTTGTCCCCAACTTTTAACATGGTGGCATGTCCGGAGGTGGCGGCAATATTTGAGCCGTTGGATCTCTACCATTCTTGACTATGAATGCCATTTGCATTCCCCAACTCATATGGCGTTCAAAATGACAGTGCATCAACCAAACTCCTGTTAAAAAAAAAGAAAAAAAAATCAAATTCTCTATTTTCAAAAGAAAAAAAAAACCCTACACTAATAACAATATTCACAATGTAAATGAAAAGAAACCAATACCACAATATTTTAGCTCTTTTTTAAGAGTGCAATTTACAGATGGAAAAAAAAAAAAAAAAAAAAAAAAAAAAAAAAAAAAAATACGGTTGCAATATGTCTTTTTTATTATTATTATTATTTTATTAACTAAAAACATTTGCAGCTTAAATTTTTTTAGTCACTTTCTGTTAATTATTGCTTAAAAAATATATTTTCTTCGCAACGGCTTTGAAATTATATCCATTACAGTAGATAATTTGTAACCAGATCGTATGCAACAATTTGTTGCATAAAGTCCACTTGCAACGTTTTTTTAGCTTTTTACAATTGTTTCAAGTGTTAGAACAAATAAAAACAAGTGGTACTATGCATAAAACATTCTTGTACTTTATCAATGTTGAATGTTAAGCTCTGAGTGTCATATTAATTTAATAACAGTCATTTATAAGAAGGTGGCTCACTCCCTCTTGTGTCCGATCACACTGGGAGATTTGAAGCTACGGATCCTTATAAACACAGGGTATTATTAGATTAATATGGTAACACAGAGTTTAACATCCAATTTCGACAAAACACGGAGCATTTTTTTGTCCTTTATTCTATCAATAATATGAGTAAAAGAATTCAAGACTAACGCTAGACATAAGCCCAAAATTCCTCTCTACCCAACCCTCTCTCAAAAACTTTTAAAGGTCCAAAGGAAAAAATATGCAAGTGATAGTTTGGTATCAGATCTGGTCAATCTCATCTCGCACAAGAAGGATTTTTATCAAAGCCTGGACCCGGTAGTAAAATGGAAAGGGAATGACCACATACCAGGATTATTTGCTTGGAACCTGATGGCTGTCCATCCATTCCTGGGAACAGCAATTGTATTCATGAAAGGAGGATCAACAAGATTGTAATTCAATGGATCCCTTGTCCTGTTGAAGTTTCCAATACCCCAACCAACAACATAAAAACTATGTCCATGTAAATGCATTGGATGATCAATGCCTGCAACCACATTAGTTCCCTGGAAAACAAGCTCCACTGTAGAGTTATATTCAAGAACTTTCACCTCAGTTCCATTTTCAGGCAATTGATATTCTATTGGAATAAATTGGAGAGCAAAATTGAAAAGGGTACGTGGAAAACGAGGAAATCGAGCTCCAAATACACCAGTAATGTTGTTATAGTAGGCTTGAAGAATTGAAATATCTGGGGATTCAAAGGTGATGTTGTTTACACTCGCCCTGAATTTGGTGCCATTAGCGCCCTCGCATGTTTTATAAACGCGATCACAAGGAATTGTATTGATAGAGATCGTGAAGAAAAGTTTATTCGTCACATTCTTGGGGACGTCCACAGGATGTTCACTGCTGGCTAAGCTTCGGAGACTACCGGTGAAGTTAGTTAACGCGCTCGTGTCAGTAGTGCGTGGGAATTTCGGCACAAGTGGTGGTGATGAGGGCGTGTAGTTTCCGGTATACTCTACAACGGCTGTGGTGGTGGTGTTGTCGAAATCGATCTGCAGGACACTCTGATAAGGCCTCGCAGCCATACAGTAATGGTCTGGTTTTTGGTTGGCTTCTAATAAAACATCGACGGTTTGGCCAGGAGCTATGGCTATGTAGGTTCTGTTCACTGGCTTGGTGTAGGCACCATCTGCTCCTACAACTGTGATTTGATGTTGTGCAACTGAGAAGTACATGATGTTGTTCATCACAGCATTCACCATTCGGATCAAATAGGTCTTGCCATACTCCACTGACAACTTGAATGTATCTGCAAATTATCAAATAGTATTACATTTGTGAAATATTGATGAAAGACTAGAATTATACGTTGTATCTAAGTCAATATTCGTTTTGATTTTAAACTATAACAAATGGCAAAGAAATTGAAATATTTGAGATATTTCAAGTTAAATGAATAACCTAAAAACAGTGGTAGAATATAATGTTAAAAGTAAAACAATACTAATTAGGAGATGATACAAATCTAAATAGAACAAGAGACGAATATAAGGAATTTATACGTGTAAATTCAAAACTTAGCGACTCGGGTCATTTGGTTACTGTTAAGTTCTATAGTTTGTATGCATGTATATATTAAAACCTGAATATTCTCTCACAAGGGCAGATGCAACTCAGGTTTCAATCGGGGCTGCAAGCTCTATTGGTCCTGCAATTTTATTTAAAGATATATATCTATATATTGCATTCATATTATTCGTTTTAATTTTAAATTGCAATCATTCGTTTTAATTTTAAACTATAAAAAGTGAAACTGAAAGTGAAATATTGAATATTTCAAGTGAAATGAATAGTTGTTATACAGTGTTAGTGTTGGAATAAATTAAAGTACAAGATAGAAGATGACCCTAATCAAAAAAAAATTAGAGGGAAATATAAGGAATTTTGAATTAGACATCGATCTCGCACAAGGTGGCATGGAACTCAGGTTTAGTAGGGGTTGTAATTCCTACTGCCCATGAATTTCCTTTTTAAATATTTATATATTTTTAGCTTGAAAAGTTAATTAGTTCTCTCTAAAAAAATTTTACATATGTAGTTGTAAAATTATGTATTATAACAGTTATCGATAAATTTTTTTTCAAGTCTAACCTTGTTCTCACATGTCCCGATCCACCTTATTGCTGGTGCCATTGATAACGATGTTGACTCCAAACCCAATAATTTTTGAGTCAATATTGACTTTCATACTTATTTCTTTGTCGAAATTGAGTTTTATACATTTAGATATGCCGGTCGAGTAGGTGATTTCGGATTAAACAACAAAGAATGCCCTCTAGCTGGTAAACAAGTAGGTTGAGTGTTAGGTCCAGTCAGTGATACCCAATCTACTTTGAAGGAGATTCTAAATTCCCATTGGGTACTCAATCTACTTTGAATGAGATTCTGAATTCCAATTGGGTAAACATTTAACGAATCTATAAATTTTGGACTGGATAAGAACATGCACATCATATTAGGAAAATCCCGACAAAAATATTAAAAAAATGTCATATTAAAAAATAAATTTTAAAAAATATCATATTAAAAAATAAATTTATTTATAATGTTATGCACAAAATTTAATAATAATAAATTAATAAAGCACTCATAACATAGAGGATCAATTTAGTAATAATAAATCTATGACGCACTCAGAACGTAATGAGTTTTGAGGTTCACTGTGCCTGAGGCTGACAATAAAGACGGAAGAATCTTCTCAATTATTAAGCTTTTCAAGTCAACACACTTGATAGAACTTTGTCTCCCCTTTTCTTGAAAGATTTATATTAGATGATTAAAAGTTTTAACAGCCCATGACAGATTTTGTATATTTATTTATTGTATTTAATAGGTTATTTTACGATCATACATGATTTTTTTTTTAGTTTTGTACATAAATAAATTTAATAGTTTTATATGTATGATAGAGAGATATTAACTTAAGACTATTTAGTAATTTAAGTTCTAATATTATATTATTTGACTCCTTTTTTTTAAAAGTTTAAATTTTTAGAAAAATTTTATTATATTTATTTATTATTTTTAACAATATAACATGAAATTAATATTTTAAATTCTATAAGAAATATATTACACCCCGGCCGAGATTATTATTTTAGACTTCAGAATAATAATTATTTAAACTTTAAATTTACTAACTGAAATAATTAATCGAGATTATATTCAAATCCAAAATACGCATTTATAAACTATCCGTATTATGTCTCTTACTAACATAGAATATTACATGTTTCCCAATTTAAAGGGAAAAAGATGGACAAAGTGAATAGATGTAAACCTGATTCAGAGCATGGATATAGAAGACCTGGTTGACCATTCATAGTGTAAGCAGCAGAGGTATTCGGTTCACCTCCTTTCCGAAGCAACTCTTCAAGAATCGCTTGTATATCACTCCAATACCACTCGGCTGCATCATCATCATCATCATCATAATAATAATAATAATAATAATAATAATAATAAGGAAAAATGATGCAAATAGTTCCTATTATTTTTAAAAAAAAATTAAATTCGTTCAAATTATTTAAAATTATTTAATTTAATCACTATTATTTTACAGAAAATTTCAATTTAATCTTTATTGTTTTCATATAAAATTCAAATTAGTCATTCATGTTTAAAAATAAAATTATGAAAAAAATGTGACTAAATCAATTTTTTTCTAAATAATAAGGACTTAATTAGCTAATTTTGAACAATAAGAATGAATTTGAAATTTATGTAAAAAAAAAAAAAAAAAAATAGGAAGTAAATTTACTAATTTTGAATAATAAAGATAAATTTAAAATTTTTATAAAAATAATAAAGATAAATTTAAAATTTTTATAAAAATAATAAGGATCATTTGTGCAATATTCCCTAATTATAATTTAGACTTAGAAGCCTTCTTTCATATGTACCTATGACGAGGGGCACTTCAGCATGAGGCTTAGGAAAAGGATAGCTTGTTCCACTTTGGGGACGAATAACAAGTGCACCATGAACAGTGGCTCGTGACCAGTCACTATGTGCATGCCACCAAAGAGTCCCTTCTTCGTTAGAAAGCACAATCCTTTGACTAAATTTTGATCTTGGTTGAATTGGACATTGGGTTATGTATTCAGGACCATCTGACCATGGATACCTTATTTGTTTCACTCCATGCCTGTAAAATTACACTACAAATTTAGTAATTTATTCTAGCCTTATGGTACTTCTTCCGAAGCTTTTGACCTCAAACTCCTTGGAGTATATAATAGCATTTCTACTATAACGGGTCAAATTATTAGTCTACCAACATATTAAACCTAATTACTAGCTTGAATTATTTAAGCCTAAGGTGACAATGGAAAAAGAATTCAAATCATTATAAACTGAATTCTAAACTTTTATAGAATCAATGTAAGGCAGCATATTACAATCTTTCCCTTAGATACACGACGTCTTCATCACTCCAAAACTACCAAACAGTTACAACTCTATATCAAAATGGCAAAATGCTTACCTTTGTGTTTGAAGTACTAGATGTTGGGAATCATGCATGGTATTTAAATTTTTTAATTAAATAAACACAATAGAAATAAATACACATACATCACGTTCATGACTATTTACGTAAATTACATATATGCATAAATAACCAATCATTAAATATACATTAAAAAAATTTAGGATTACCTTTCAAGATGACAAATCTGTTGTAGGATTAAATATCCACACGAGATTCGAGTCATCAATCAACAAAACCCCCACTATGAGTTTTAGAGAGAAATTTATTTGCTATGAAAGACAAAATTTGTGCTAGCTTTTCTGTCGGTCATAGTCTTCTATTTATAGGAAACACTGGACATATTAGGGCTAGATTTTGGATCAGTTCTAATTACTAGACTTGGACTAATTAAATGATTAGACTAATATTTCAATCTAATCAGTTTTAAGTCCAATTAAATATTAGACTCTTCTAATATTTAATTTATTTTTCTCGCTGATTAATTGCGAATCTCTTTTGTGTGTGATCTCTCGAATTCATAATTAATTGGTAGCGAAATTATATTAATCCAATTAATATTTAATTAGAACTCTTCTAATTTATTTCTCGCAAGTCGTGAGTGATACCTAGTAGTATATAACGACTACCCAATTAATAATGAAGTGTAAATTCTACAAACCCTTAGTAATTATTATGCAACTAATTCTTTCTGTCTAAATCATCCCGATTGAGCCAGAGTTATGAATAGGGTTGTCAAACTCTATTACTCAATCATATGTTCAAATCTATTTAATCAGTAACTTATGAATAATATGTGGAACGACTTCCACTATTCTACCTCGGCCAAGGATTTTCGGTTACTCGATTAATAGATCGCTAGGATCCCTAAGTGACAGATTCCATATCTACACACACCTATCTTCATGTTGGAATATATCGTAACCATTGAGTACATTATCCAATCCTTGATAAGAACTAGTTTTATTGCACTAGCAAATCACGTTATCTCTAACACAAGATAACCGTGGTGTCAGGTCTAAGGACTAATTGCACTATTACATAGTACAACGAATTATTGACCATTTCATATAATTCGTTGTACTAATGGTCATGTCTAGTCACTTATTCTCAACAAGTACTTATACATCTACTCTTACGATATGAGACTAATCGATCAAATCAATATCTCATATTATTTAGATAGTAGACTGTAATCCAATCTTTCCGGATAAACTAACGCCCAATTAATTTATCCTACGATCGGGGACTATTTTAGAATATATTCATGAATATAGATTATGTCAATTATATCCTTACTCTTAAGGATAGAATCTATAAATATTATTTTAAGGACTATTATTTAAATATTTAATCGCATTAATAATATTTAAATAAACTGCCGACATTAAATAAATAATATAATTATTATGTCATAAAATTAGTTTTTAAGACATATAATCCAACATTAGAGAAACAAAATCATTCTAAACTTTAAACATAAACGTTTTACAGAACAAACGTAGGACGAGATATTACCTCTACACGTACCATTACTACTCTCCTCAAGTATAAGAAGGAAGAATGACGTACCAGTGAATGGTAATGTTTTGTGTTCCATTGTTTATGACGTCGACGAAGATTGTGTCTCCCTTTTCAACATACAAAGTTGGTCCAGGAAATTGACCGTTTACAGTCAATATCTTCTTGGATTTGCAGAGCCTTGTGAATGATGCTTCTTGAATCTATACACAATGAATGGTACATCATTATTAGTGTTTCTGCCGCATGAAGTTGTGGACTCATGACATGACCAACAGCTTTCTGACATGTATGTACAACTTATAGAGTTCACGAAAAATACTTAGGTCCGTTTAGACGGACTCAAGCTGTGAGAGGTGTGGGATGAGCCCCGCACACGTGACAAAGACAAAAGTCCATCTAAACAGACCTAAAATTGTCTCTAGAGTTCACTTTCTGCTCAAGGATGAACACTTCAGCTGATAATGATCATCACTTTGAACCATCTTTACTTTAATTAATTAACTTTCAGTGATTATGCCTATTTTGAAAGAAAATTCTTATATCTAACCAACCGTTCTTCTGGTCTAGAAATAAAAGGTAGCTTCCACATGTTTGTGGAGTCCACCTATTTGTGTGTACGCCGAATGATTGTTGGCAACATACAAGATTTTTTCCTATTTGAATAGAAACACTAATAATTTGACACTTGATATTAGAATTTGCTCCCAAAAAACTAAACTACCACATTTTTTAGTTCTTGTGACATTTGAAAACCATTGCAGAATAATTAAAAACCGTTGCAAATGACACTAGGCAATGATTTTCTTACTGTTGAATCCGCTCTCGTTGTCTAATCTCTACTGCAATGATTTTTTGTAAATAAATAATAATGGTCAAAAAATCATTGCTATTGATTCTTTTTTCAACATGTTTTTTTTAAAACTACATGATAAGTATTTTTCTATTTGCAACAGTTTTTAAAGAGATAAGCAACGGCTGTCTTACAGTTGCAAGTTCGTCATTCTTAATATATATATATATATATGAGAGATTCTCTTTCTTTTTTATTTATTGAGTTGCACTTAGATAAATTCTTCTACATTGGTAATGATGAGACTCAAACCCAGGATCTTTTTGATAATAAACTCTATAACTATGTCAAACTAACCATCTTATCTAACAGTTAAGTTGTTAAAAAAAAGCTTATTATATTCATTTATATCTCTAATAGTCAACACTTTTGTAATAATTTTTAGAAATATAAATATAGCCTTTTACAATTGCAATACTCTTTTTTATAAACTTGCCTCGATTTTTTAATTAGTCGTCAGTAGTTTAGAACTAAGAAACAATGAAAAATCTAAATTTTGACAAAAATAATTGTAGAAATAAGGGGGTAAAAAACGAAACCTAATTAATCAACTTTTTTTTTCAGTTTTTTTCTCTTTGTTTCAAATAATTAGTTGTGTTAGTTTCTCATTTTCAATAACTAAAATTCAAATTTATTTATGAACAAAATATCTCAAAATGTCTTACCAAATAAATATAAAATAATTAATAGTTTTTATGCATTGCATTTAACCCAATACTTTTACATACCATTAGCTAAAATCAAATACGATAAGCAACACTTAACAAAAAGGGTAGTATATCATAGATTTTGCAACTGTAAGACTCAATACTAATAAAATATTACAAAAGAATTTATTTTATAATTTGCAACTAACCCATAATTTTACAAACCATTGCAAAAAATGAATGAAATAAGCAACACTTCATAATAAAAAAACGTTGCATATTATAGATATTACAATAGTCTGATGCAAAGCGTTGCAAAATGATATAGATATTGCAACAGTTAATTAAAATTATTGCAAAATGTTATAGATATTGCAACAGTTAATTAAAAATGTTGTAAAAGGTTATAGATATTGTAACAGTTAATTAAAATCATTGCAAAAGATTTTATTTTTGGACAACAGCTATAAAACTATCGCAAAATAACATTTATAGCAACTGTTTTCTTACATGTTCAATTTAAGGGTTTGAAGAAGTCAAAAATGTTGTAGTGTTTGTCATGGTATGTTCTATTTTATTGTTGGAACAAAGTAATTTTAAATATCAAAAGTATAGAGATTCAAGACTAGGGACAAAAAAGTTTTGCAAGTCATTAGTGACGGCTTATCTCTCGCAACTCCAAAAGGGGTTCTTTTTCTATAAGGTATGTGGCAAATTTGTCACATGCACATAGATAAAAAGTGATTCAATTAGTTGACAAATGTTAACTAATTATCATAAGTGGAGACATCATAGTAATTTATTTAAAATTCTGTAAGGCCAAATTAATAAAAAGAAAAATTTCAGACATTCTGATATAATATATCTGCACGATACAGACTAATGTGGATTAATTTTATGGAATAACAACTTAATATGTGACTGTGATAGATTTGCCACATACTTCATAAAAGAATTTTTCCTCCAAAAGTTAATCGGCCCCGAACATATAACTTGGTGACATCATAAACTGGATAGCATAATTCTTACCACATATTTGGGCCGATGGATAATAGCTTGGCTAGGTAAGACAGCACACAAAAGAAGGAACCCAAAAAATTGCAGCAACAAAAGCTTCATAATTATGGAGAGAAAAGTTTATTTCTTACAACTGAGGCTGTTTTATGAATTTTCTCTTTGGTTCAACATTTGTTACAAAAGTTCAGTGTATTTATAGATGCTTCCAAGTGAAAAGGAGAAAAAGAAAAGTTTGTCCTTTTATTCAAGATAAATATCAGAGCACAATTTTATTTGCCGAGCACAAAATATAAAAATAAAAATCAGAGCACAATTAAACAACGTCATTGGTAACACTTCAAACTTTGCTTTCTTGAAAATGGTGTCACGTTTCTAACTTTTTTTCTTGGTGTAGGCTTTCACTCCCAAATTTTTAGTGATTTGATGGGCAGAAACTGCTATGTATTATACGAATAGATTTTCAACATGAGCTGGCGGATCTGTTAAATAATATTAACACAGGAATGAATGACTTGTTTTCGAGGCATAAAGTCAAAAGGAGGAAATAAATTATATGTGATGTCTAATGTAATTTATAAGTTATTACGTAGGTTTAAATAGTAACTTAGATTAATAATTGATCTAAAATATAAGATGAGAGCTAATGGAAAGTGGGGATTACGAATATCAAATTTAGAAAATATTAGTGATGAGAGTTGAAAATGTCCTTCAACTTAAACTCAGTTGTAATTTGTAAAAGAAGGCAAGGGATGGTGAGGTTATAACCCGTGCTCCTTTTTTTGTGTAAGAGTAAATTAGTATATCCGACCTCAAATAATTAGTAAGGGAAAAATAGCATTAAATCAGTATTTGTTACTTTTGACGAGTGTATTGAATATACTATTTATACTAACACTAATGACGGTCAAATATTAAATGTGTAATAGCGCCGTCACTATTACCTTAGCTTTTGCCAAAGAGATAATACATTTATGTCTCATCTAATATTAATACTGGTTTGTATCACACTTCACGGGTCGGGTCTAGATCGGTTTATACCCGTTCTCAAGTCCGATCAATTTTTGTATCCATATCAATTAGTTTAAACAATTAACTAGTCTTTATTGAAAATATATATCACAAATACATACATATATATATATATATATATACATATATATATATATATATATATTATACAACAAATCACTATTTGTTCAATCTTTTCAACTTACCCTAATTATAATTATTACTACTTTTTTTAGTTATTTTTAGAGATTCGAGTCTCTAAAAATCATTATTAATTATTTAAATATACATAGGATCCACTACTTTTGTCAACTTTTAAGTTAAAATAGAGACTCAGTTTATATTTTTGACTCTAAATTTAGAGCCACAAATAGTAATTAGAGACTTGAATTTTTATTTTAGCTTAAAAGTTAATAAAAGTTGTGAGTCTCATATATATTTAAATCATTAATAATAATTTTTAAAAATATTTAAATTATTAATAATAATTTTTAGAAATTCAATTCTCTAAAAATAATAAGTTTACTTATTATTGGAGATACCTAAAAGAGAATTTAATTTGTATGAGACCCAAATGTATGGGTTTGTAAATATGTTAAAAACTTATGTAAGTCAAAACTGACGTAATAATTTTTCGTACGTGATGTATGAATGTATGCATTACGGGAAATTTCTTAGTAAAATCGACACTCATTCAAAATTTATCCCTATATAACTGATTGGTCTAGGGAATCTCTTATATAGTACTGTCTGAATAGACCTGGATATCCACGTTGATTATCATATCTTTTTTGCTTTCTCGAACGTCCAACCGCTATGATAAAAACAAAAAAAAATGTCCAATTACGAATACATTAATGTGAAAAGTCTTCAAAACGCGTTCGACTTAGACCGTGAATCCTATCCCAATATTTGGATTTACACGCTTGACTAAGAAGTGTGAAGTCCACGCTGGTTTTAAAGACAAATCCATATAGAAAACATAAATAGATGCACATTCACGCACAATTGACATATGCACACTCAGATTTTTTTTTTTGGCTGGGTAACCATTTTTTTTACTGGATGAAAATATACTCACACACATAAACATATATATGTGTGTATTTGTGTGTGAGTCAAAAATATCTTCGTTATTGGGTGAGGATATTTTCTTTTATTGTCAAAAATTACTTATTGTCTTTAAAATGGAAGAAGACCAAAATGTCCATTCAGCTTTAAAGTTTTGTTTAACAATACTAGATGTTATAGCGGTATATAAATAAAATTAAAATATCGTGGAGTCGTAAAAAATTAGGTGTTATTTTTTCCTTTCTTTGTCTAACAAAAAATTAGGTTAAATATTGTGGAAAAAGTAAGATTTTCCCTTAAAAAGAAAATGCATGGTAACTTTTTAAGTAGCGTAGTGATATCAAACTTTACTTTTTTTTTTTCTTATGTCGAATGAAAGATTCATATTATCGTCGTGCATGTATCATACTTTTTCTTTTCGTCATGCATGTATCGTACTTTTTTTTTTTTTTTTTTTTCCTTTCATGAGAAACGATCTTGTTAGATAATGTTAAATGAATTACTCCAAAATTATAAAATTTGTAATAAAACGAGACGCCAAAAACATATTCAATTCAATCAAGGGCGATAAAAGATAGATAGCTTCGAAATTTAAGATGTTAATCACTAAAAACTGTTGTAATTCAACCCTTGAGGACAGTTTGACAAAAAAAAAAAACCCATGAGGACATATCATACTCTATTTGGCGGGAAAACACAACCTTTATACTTACTTGAACACAAATTCAAACATATAGATAATCGCACAGGTAGGCTCTTTTTTTTTTCTTTCTTAATTCAAAAGAGATTTAAGTTAATTTTACATTATTTTTGAATATTTTAAGAATCGATCTCGAAACTTTTTACACTTAAAATGAGAATCGTACAATAATATCAAATGTTTACTTTTATACATAAAACGAAAATTATACTATTAAATCAAATGAGCAGTTGTAGTTATGCGAATTTGAAGCCCGACTGTCTGCATTCTTTTATTTTCTTTGGCTAATTTGTCATAAGCTTTTTGACTACGGCATAAGACCGGAAAGTGAGTGTGCGTACAACAGGGGTTGGGGGGGGGGGGGGGGGCACGCGGGGGGGTTCCCATGTGACAAAACAACTTTGATGTGGCCTGTCAGGTCTGTATATACGACATACTGCAGGGAAATTCTAGTAAACGGGGTGTGGGGTGCGGGGACAAAGAAAATAGCGACATGTGGTAGTGTGGGCCGCATGCATGGTGTAAGAAGGGAAAAAAAGGGATAAATGTCCATTACATCCATGCACATGTGGCAGTGGGACGAGACATTTTTTAATGCGTTCAGATTGAGTAAAATGTTGATAAGCAACGATATGTCTATTATGTCCTCATATTTGTTGACGAAATGACAATTATGTCCTCATAAAATATATTTTAAATATTGCAAGTACAGACAAAATAGTGACAAATGACGAAAAAAGATACAGCTAAGTAATGACAAAATAGTGGACAAATGATGAAAAAAGACAGATAAGTAATGATAAAATAACTAGAAAATGACAAAACAAGGACAAGTAATTAAATGTAAGCTACTTGGATAAATTAGAGTCAAAGAACATATTACATTGAACAATTAAAAGAAACTAAAAGTCGTACTTTATATTATACATATGATACTTTATATTTTTTTTTCTTAATCGCTCACTCAATTGATGTTATTGTGAAAGTATTAGTAACTAATTAATCTAATTTGTATTATTAATAGCATATTCATAAAAAACAGATTAAATGACAAGAAAATTGCCATGAACATTTTACATGTAAAGTATCATATGTGCTCAATGGCCAGAAAATCACCTTACACAATCTCTTACATATGATACTCAATGGCCAAAAAATCACCTTATACAATCTCTTAAATTTGGTTGTCATTGAAAATTATAAAACCTTGAATTCATTAATGACTATAGCATTCATGATTCGATCGTATTAGATTTTATGACCTAACAAAAGGATGGGTCTCCTATGTCGTAATATCTCACGGTTTGATGTACTAGTTACACGTAGAAAATTTTGAACTTTCAAATTAAAGATTTGAGATGCCCCTTAAATTACAACATAATTTAAGTAAATTAATTATGGAGTGAAGCTTAATAATAATTCTAATTGCAGTTAACATGCATGGAACCAATTTTATCTTAAGTAGTATAATATAGTATCATAAGCAACTACAATTATTTGGTGAAACCAAGTTGTATAAATTTGTTTATAATTAAAATGACTATATATATATAGTATGGACGGACATTCTTATGAGGAATACTATACCTTAAC
This sequence comes from Ehretia macrophylla, assembly GCA_037974665.1. NCBI lineage: Eukaryota > Viridiplantae > Streptophyta > Magnoliopsida > Boraginales > Ehretiaceae > Ehretia > Ehretia macrophylla. The sequence continues at coordinate 40,342,037 of CM075774.1, forward strand.
AGAAAAAATAAATGGTATAACAACTGCATCCTATGATCAAATTGCATTTTGTAATAGTAGCACATCATAAATTATTTTCATAATCCATCGTCATTACAGAGACCGTGAATTAATAATGTAGGTTTTTTTATATTTACACTTTATGGTTTGATAGTTCCAAAAATGAAATTACGTTCACATATCAATATGAAGAAGAATACATTTGTAGCTCGTCATTGCATAAAAATGATTGTACCATGTACTAAATTTTTTATAAATTTCATATCTTTTGACCATAATATGTATGAGGGTAATTTTTGTCCAAAAGAGTCTATTTTTAGCTCGTCTTTGTATTAAAGAGCATGTACCATTTGTTATAAGTTCTATACTTAAGTAGTATAAACATAGTATCTTAAGGAAGTACTATTAGTTGATGAAATCAAGTTGTTTAGATTTGTTTATAATTAAAATGACTGCTTATATACTATAGTATGCTCGAACATTCTTATTATAAATACTATACCTTAACCAAAAAAATATATGGTATAATAATGCAACATACAATAAAATTGCATTTTGTGGTAGTAATGTTAGCACATCATAAATTATTTTCATAATTGATGGTTATTAGAGATCTTTACACTCTATGGTTTGATAGTTAGAAAATTAAATATCAATATAAAAAAGCACCACTTAATGCATGTATAATGAAATAGAAAACATGATAAAAAGGATAATGAACTTAAATGAAATTGATAAAATTGAATGGTATCTACAAATAATCAAAGTAGGTATTTATGAGTATGGGTGTAGATTTGACATTAACATATACATATGTAGCCTTGCATCAGTGGATCGACTATGACTATTTGATCCATTGCCGTAGAGTTTTAGGTCCAAGTTTGATTTTGTTCAAATGCATGCTCGTATTCTATATTAAAATTTTCATATAACATAAGTTTATAAATAAGAAAATTTAACTTCTAATTATATGCTCTTATCTTTTGATTTCAAATTTTTTCCAAGAACAATTTTCACTAACTATAAATCTAGGTTTAGTTCAATATCCAATAAAGTTTTCAAGAGCTCCTTTTTTTTTTTACGAGTTTCAAGAGCTCATGTACTTTCTTATGTTAAATTTAAATTCTCTTCAGAATATAACTTTAATATTAAAGAAAAAACTAATATAATATTTAAAAAATTAGAATATGGATCATATCATTAATTTATCACCATATTTTCAATACCCATTTAGCATGTTCTATGTGTATGCTTATTTTACATGTAAAAAGAAGATAAAGAAAACAAGAGTTTGTTATTTTGACATACCAACTAAGTAAATAAACAAAAGAAAGTGATAATTGAGAGATGGAATGAAAAAAAATACTCGGATATATTTGTCTAGGTGTGCATATTTGTAGCTTGTCAATGCATTAAAGGCATTATACCATGATTTATTGATTTTGTACATTTTTAATTGATGACCATAATGCCCTTAATTTATCTTAGTGGAATCTGACATCAAGCTACCTCAATCCAACGATTATGATTTCGCTACAACAAAACAACGAGCAAATCTGAACCATTAAATCAAAGTAGTGGAATCTGACACTCCACTACTTCATTTAACGACCAAGATCTTCCACAACACAACGAGCAAATTTGAACCATTGACCAAATCAAATAGGAAATAAAACATGTTTTCTCTTCCTCTCTCACACAAACATCATTTTATCTCCCTCTCTACAATTCTTTCCAGTAAGTTTGCGTCCATTTTTTTCTTCATCAAATCTTTAACAATCTACAAAATCTATTAAATATACCTATATTTATTGTATTATAATTAGTTATCTGAATAAATATTTTTCATTTTTTTCCTCATCCGATCTCAAACCTCCATCTCTGATAGCTTTGTGTGTGGTAGTGTTGGTGGGGTTAGTGTTGATAGTGGTAGGGTTGGTTGTGTTAGAGGTGTTGATCGTCTAAGTACTTTTCATTCATTTTTTTTCCTCATCCGATTCCAAATCTGTAAATTTGTCTTATTTTTTGCTAAATAAATATGTTTTATGTCATGTAATAAGTTGGATTTGCTTATTTTGGCGTTTGTTGCATTTTTCATTAAGTCTGATAGTAAAAGATTGTATTTTTCAGGTGTTTTCTACTTTTCTGTGATTATCTGAGGAGGGTTTGGTTGCATTTTAGTTGATATTTCAAGAATATTCAGTGATTTTAGAAGTGATCATCGCGTGTTTTTGTGGTAGCATTGCACAAATTGCATTAATTTTATTAGCATTTCCTAATTGGTATTGTACGCGTCCTCTCATGGAAGTGGCACATCTTTTTGCTCAACTGTGATGTCTGCTGCAATTTTTCACTTTTAGACCTTCTTGGTAGGCTCTTGCATAAAGCTTCTTGATTTTCTTCTCATGACACTTATTGTTGCAGACCATCATATGTTAAGAGTGGAATCTTTAAGTTATCACTATTCTTGTGGTCCAAAACATGATTTCTGTATTCATGCATGGTTTCAAAAGAATGTAATTTATTCATCTTATTATGCTCTTTGCAGAGCCTCATAAAATATATGGTGGGATTTGTACGTTGCTGGTCATTAAGGTAACACTCTATGCATAATCTCATTGATCTATACCGTGCAATTCTATCTATGGTGATAGAAATAGAATATCTGTAATGAGCAATTTCAATACTTATATATCTCTGTAAGCCAACCAGTTTGGTGAATTGCTAGCTGATCCAATTACAATAGAATTGTTGCATTACACAGAGAAACCCGATACTATTGTATGTATAATGATTGAAAAAGCATATTGCCTTTGGTTTATTCCATTTCTTTCGCTCGAGTATAATCTTGGTTGCATATCCTTATAGATTTCTGGAATATTGTAGGTGGGTGGCTTGATCAATTGCAGTGTCTATGTTTTCACCCATAAATTTTCAGTGTCATCCAAGATCTATCCACACTCATGGAAGACAATTTTCTTTTCCTTTTTCTTTTTACTTTGATTGTGCTCGTTTTTGCTAAAAGATTTTATGCTTTGTTTTGAAGTGATTTGATTATATATCTGAAGATGTGCAGTTATTCCCTAAATTAGAATGGCATTTAGATTTCAAATGTTTTTATTTTAAACTTAAATTTGTGTTTTTATCAATAATTTCATGCTTTTAAATTATTGAAAAAAAATTAAGTGAAAGAATTGAGGAGTGTTGATTGTAGAAGATATTGATAATATCTATCGTCCAAATCTGCATCACTTGTACTTCATTCACAGTTATGTGGCGAGTGTCGTGTAGATATGATCTATTTATTTAAAGAAAATGAAAAATGTGGCCATTCTTTCTATCTTTGGATGTCCCATATCATTATGGGAATATATCACATAACCCCCATGTGATATGTGAAACTATCACCCTATTCCCCTATGTCCCTAAAATTTTAAGAATGCCCCCTGTGTTATTAGAAAGTCATCACACTACTTGATAAATCCATATTTTTAGTAAATTTAACCCATTAAATCATGTATATTGCATTATTATTTCAAGCTTAATTGTATATTTTACAAAAATTTAATGCAATATAAGTTCTGAAGAAGAAATAGCAAAAATGGCCACAAAAGCCAACTTTTGAAGTGAATTTTTGGCACAATACTGAAGGAGGAAGGTAGAACGATCTTGACACGAGCAAATCGAGATTGAATTTGGCCAAATGGAGTGCGAAAACGGATTTAGGACGCTGAAAAATCTTGAAGTAGCATTGGTCAACTTTTTGGTCAAAGTAAAAGTCAACGGTAAATAGTCAAAGTCAAAGTCAACTTTTGGTCAAAGTTAAAGTCAACTTTTGGTCAAAATCAATAGGTGAATAGTAAAAGTAAAAGTCAATGCATGAATAGTTAAGTCAATGTGTGAATAGTATCTTCGCTGACATTACGCTGACACAATGATGACCTAGATGCTGACACAACGATGACCTAGGCAAATGACATCACGCTGACACAATGATGACCTAGGTAAATGACATCACGCTGACACATTGATGATATCATGGCTTGAATAGTACTTGTGAATAGTGCCAAAATTTCTCTATAAATACTTTATTCCTCATTTCATTTTTCTTATACCATTTTTCTCTTCTTAGCTTAGATTTTGCTCTTGTGTTCGAGTGCTTTAGTTATTATTTTGAGTTGTGTGCAAAGTTTTAATCCCAAAAGGAGGGTCTAGTGAGCCATCATCATACCGAAATCATACCGGTCTACCAAAATTCGTTCAACACGATAAGTATTCTTTTATTTTGGTTTTTGTTATGATTTCTTGTACTTTACAGTTTATTATGGCACACTAGACCAGAGATTCGGGGTGGTACGTGTGAGGTTACTCTTGTACATATATTGTGATTCAGATTTATTAAAGTCTCGTATTTCTATTTCTAAGTATTTTTTAATTAATTATACGTATACTTGTAATTATGTTATATTTAATTGAAAGTACATATACGCCTGGTTTGTAAACCAGTGGCAATAAAAGACTACCTCGGATGGATTCTAGTCTGGTTGTACCGACACCTCCAGGTTACATAAGTGAAAGATTAATTGAGAGATTGAAAATCGTTAGGTTGTACCAACACATTCAGTCTTGTTAATTAATTAATCTTATCACTTACGTAATTAAAGACTCATTTCAGTAGTGGGAGCTTGTAGCCCTATTTCTGAAGAACTTAACTTTTAATCTGAATCAGTAACTTTGTACTTGCGTATACTGAGCTATAACCACCCTGAATCATTAACCCTTTAGATTTTTAGTGTTGAGTATTGTGATTCTTTAATTTAGTACTTTTGATTAATTCACTTTTGGACCTTGTTACTACCATATCTTTGGACATTTCTTGGACTTAATTTTCCGTACTTTTGGACTTTTAGACTTAATCAAACTTATCCGTGAAGAAAGATAGTCAAACAATTCTAAATTAAGGACTTAACTTAACTTGATACCTAATCTCCGTAGATCGATCATCTACTCGCCACAGCTAGAGGTAATTCAAGGTAAGCAATATTTTCAATCATTTAACCTTACTATTTTTGAGAGCAAAAAGAGGCGATCAAAATTTGGCGCCGTTGTCGGGGATCAGTGTTCATTAAATAAGGTAAGTCTTTGATTTATGTATATAAGTGTTTATATGTATATATTTTAGATTTTAGTTTTTATTTTTATTTAAGTCAATTTAGCTATTTTGTATAGACTTTATTATTTTGTTTCTTTTTGAGTTTTAGTTTTAGTTTTGTATGCATGGTCGGAGATCTTTAAAGCCACCCATCTTTGTCTTGGATTCAGAAATTGAGAAAACCTTTAAATCCAGAATCAAAGCACGAACTTTTCTAATCATGGCTGATCAACATCCGAATCAAACCAAAATCATGATCAAGTTGAAGGTAGAGAAGTAGGAAAGGTGAGGAGGAGCATAAAAGATTTTTCTACACCACAAGATTATGTTCCTCCACGATCTATCGCCTTACCTGAAACTGATGATGGTTTTAAAATAAAGTCTCACATGATTTCAATGCTTCCCTTGTTCCATGGTCTTTTAAATGAAAACCCGTATGATCACATTAATACTTTTGTTCATACATGCAGATCGATCAATACTAGAACTGCCTCAGAAGAGGTTGTTAAATTGATATTGTTTCCTTACTCTTTAATGGGTCAAGCACAAAATTGGCTTTACAGATTGCGATCTGGTTCTATTACTTCTTAGGATCAATTGCAAAGAGAATTTCTTGAAAGATTTTACTCTTCTTCAAAAACCAATGAATGTAGGAATCAATTAAATAATTTTTCTCAGTTACCTGGAGAGGCACTTCATGAGAGTTGGGACAGATTTGAAACTTTAACTTATGAATGTCCCCACCATAATATTCCAGATTGGCAATTAGCTCAAACTTTCTATCAAGGGTTAAATGAGCATAATCAAAGTTTGCTCGATTCAGCTTGTAATGGTTCACTTCTTGAAAAATCTCAAGAAGAAGCCACATAATTGTTCATAAAACTGAGCAACAATTCACGAAAGCGTGCAACTTCATCTAGAGAAATGAGAGAAAGTGTAGGATCAAATGATTATAATTCTTTGACATCAAAGATTGAAAATCTAACTCTTGCATTGAAAAATATAGTCAAAAGAAAAGAATCATTGCATGTAGTTGATTCAGGTGAAGGTGTTCTTGCATCAAATCTCAATTCAATTTCAGAGCAAGCTTGTGCTGCTTATAGATATCCCTATAATTATGATCCATTCTCTAACACTTATAATCCAGGTACACGAGATCATCCAAATTTTTGGTGGGATCAGAATCGGGAAGATGTTTAACAACAAAGACCAAGAAGCTATCCTCTAGGATTTCATTCAGTTCCACAAGGACAGTTACCTACATGCTCCAATTCAGGTTCCAATTCTTATAGGACTACTTTTGAAGAACAAGTTTTGAAAAAGCTTCACAGTTGGGAACCAACTATGCAACTGGTAAGTACACATATAAAGGCAATTGCCAACTTGGAAAGACAAATTGGGCAATTAGCTAACACAATTCAAAAAAGGGAAGAAGAAACACTCCTTGTCCAACCAGATGGAAACCCAAAAGGTAAGGCCCATGTAGCATTTACAAGTCAAATAGTGGAGGATCTTTAAGCTGTCACTACATTGCGAAGGGGTAAGAAAGTTGATAACAAGGTAAGTGTCGAAGCTTACGAAAATGCAAGACTTGTAAAGCAAAAAGCTAAGTCTCAAGTTACTGTTGATTCATCAAAAGAAACTGCAAATGAACCTGAAACTTTCATTTCACATAAAAATATTCCATTGACACTGAGTCTCAAGGCACCCTTTCCACAGGCATTAGGTAATCCACCTAATAAAGATTAAAAAATGGAAGAAATGCTTGAAACCTTTAAGCAAGTTAAAATCAATTTACCTCTGTTAGAAATCATCAGACAAATTCCTGCTTATGCAAAGTTTCTTAAGGATTTATGTACTCAGAAAAGAAGGAATTCAGCTTTGATATCAAACAAAGTAAGGTTGACTGAAAAGGTAAGCAGCATTCTTACTTCTCATGTTCTACCAAAATTGAAAGATCCAGGTGCATTTACCATTCATTGCTATATTGGTAATCATTGTGTAGATCGTGCCCTTCTTGATTTAGGAGCTAGTGTGAATCTTCTCCCCTTTAATCTTTTTGAGCAGTTAGATATAGGAGAATTGAAAGCTACTCATGTCACCCTTCAACTGGCTGATAGATCGCTTAGAATTCCTAGGGGCATGATTGAAGATGTGTTGATAAAGGTTGATGAATTTTATTTTCCTGTAGATTTTGTTGTGCTAGATATGGAACCAGGAGAAATTCAAAAGTTCCAAACTCCAGTGATATTAGGGAGACCATTTTTAGCAACAGCTAATGCAAAAATTCACTGTGTAACTGGAGAATTGGAGTTTACATTTGGAGATATTAAGGTAAAGCTGAATGTTGCTAATGCTGCTAGGTTTGCAGATGGAGATGATGGTCTTGGATGTTTTATTCTTGATAAGATTGATCCATTAATTGAAGAGTCTTTTCTTAGTCTTATGTAAAAAGATTTTTTGGAGAATACTTTGAATGATGATGAAGTAGTGTTGAGTAGGTTTGAGGAGGAATCTGATGAATTTTTAGAAAATAATTTAAGATTTGATGAAAAACTTCAAGTTTGTGCAATAGAACCATGCTTGACTCTTTCTAAAGAATTCATGATTCCTTCTATACAATCTCCTCCTGAATTGGAACTGAAGCAACTTCCTAATCATCTCAAGTATGTTTTTCTAGGGGCAGATCAAATACTTCCAGCTATTATTACTTCTAACCTTTCTTTGGAACAAGAAGCTAAACTTGTAGATGTGTTGTCTAAGAATAAGGAAGCGTTAGGCTAGACTATTGCAGACCTTAAAAGAATAGATCCCTCTTTTTCCATGCATAAGATTAATTTGGAAGATAGAGCCAAGACATCTAGAGAGATGCAACGTAAGCTGAACCCGAACATGAGAGAAGTTGTAAAGAAGAAAATAGTGAAGTTGTTAAATGCAGGTAGCATTTATCCTGTTTCGGATAATAAATGGGTTAGTCCTATACAGGTTGTACCTAAGAAATCAATAGTCACTGTGGTGACAAATGATAAAGGTGAATTGGTACCTACCCGCACCATAACTGGATGGTGTGTGTATATTGATTATAAGAAACTCAATGCTGCAACAAGAAAGGATCATTTTCCTTTACCGTTTATTGATCAAATTTTGGACAGGTTGGCAGGACCAGGTTATTACTGTTTTCTTAATGGGTACTCGGGATACAATCAGATCCCTGTGGACCCTGAAGATCAGGAAAAGACAACTTTTACATGTCCTTTTGGCACGTTTGCTTATAGAAGAATGCCTTTTGGCCTTTGTAATGCACCAGCCACTTTTCAACGCTGCATGATGTCTATTTTCACTGATATGATGGATGAATTTGTTGAAGTCTTTATGGATGATTTTTCTATCTTTGACTCTTCATTTGACACTTGTTTGAATAATCTTTCTTTGGTGTTGAAAAGATGTCAGGAATCTAATCTCATACTTAATTGGGAGAAAAGTCATTTCATGGTTCAAGAGGGAATTGTTCTCGGACACATTATATCCAAGGAAGGAGTTCGGGTTGATAAAGCTAAGGTTGATATTATTTCTGATTTGCCCCCTCCAACAACTGTTAAACAGGTGAGATCGTTCCTTGGACATGTTGGTTTCTATTGACAATTTATAAAGGATTTTAGTAAAATTGCTAGATCTTTATCAAATTTGTTGGCACAGGATACTCCATTCCAATTTGATAAAAAATGTGTTACTGCTTTTGAAACACTGAAAAATGCACTTTTCACTGCTTCAGTGATTCAACCACCAGATTACTTTCTTCCTCTTGAAATTATGTGTGATGCTTCGGATTATGTCATAGGAGCTGTATTAGGTCAACGCAAGGATCGAGTTCCTTGTGTGATCTATTACGCCAGCCGAACTTTAGATGATACCCAGAAAAACTATACCACCATAGAGAAAGAATTGCTTGCTATAGTTTTTGCATTAGAAAAATTTTGGTCTTATGTGTTAGGGTAAAAAATAATCATTTATTCTGACCACTCGGCATTAAGATACCTGTTGGAAAAGAAAGATGCTAAACCTAGGCTTATTCGATGGTTGTTATTAATTCAAGAATTTGATTTAACAATCAAGGATAAGAAAGGTCGAGTGCTGATCATTTGTCAAGGATTGTAACTCAAGCAACAGAAAATGAGTTACCCCTGAGAGATACATTTCATGATGAACAGTTACTGTTAATTTCTACTCCTAAACTTCCTTGGTATGCTCATATTGTAAATTATCTTGCAATTGGTAAAATACCCAAGGAGTGGAACAAGGCTGAGAGAGATCGACTTTTCTCAATTGCAAAGAATTATTTATGGGAGGATCCTTATTTGTTTTGATCAAATTATTCGTAGATGTGTACCCGAGTCTGAACAGCTAAGTATCATGTCATTTTGTCATTCGCAGGAATGTGGGGGACACTTTGGAGGACAACAGACATCTATCAAAGTTCTGCAAAGTGGGTTTTATTGGCCCACATTAATCAAGGACACTCATAAGTTTAGCAAGGTATGTGAAAGATGCCAAAAGACAGGTAACATGGGAAAAAGGGATATGATGCCCTTAAATCTCATCGTGGTTTGTGAACTTTTTGATGTTTGGGGTATTGATTTCATAGGTCCTTTCCCCATCTCCTTTGGTTTTCAATACATTTTGGTTGGTGTTGATTAGGTGTCTAAATGGATTGACGCAATTGCAACAAGGACTAATGATCACACTGTTGTGATGAAATTTATAAAAGAAAACATTTTCTGTCGGTTTGGAATTCCACGAGCCATCATTAGTGACGGTGGAAGTCATTTTATTCACCGAACTTTTTAGAAATTGTTGAATAAATACTTAGTCATTCATAAGGTTGCAACTCCATATCAACCACAAACTAGTGGACAGGTTGAGGTTTCTAATAGGAAAATTAAATCAATCCTTGAGAAGACAGTTAGACCTAATAGGAAGGATTGGTCCACTCGATGATGCACTTTGGGCATATAGAACTGCATATAAAACTCCCATAGGAATGTCACCTTTTCGTTTAGTTTATGGAAAAACATGTCATTTACCTGTTGAGTTACAACATAAGACCTATTGGGCAATTAGAACTATGAATTTTGACTTGCAGAAAGTTGGTAAAAACAGGTTATTCCATTAAAATGAACTTGAAGAAATGTGTTTAGAGGCATACGAGAATGCCAAGATTTACAGTGAGAAAATGAAGAGAACACATGATAAAATGATTATTCGTAAGTCATTTATTCCTGGAGAAGATGTATTGTTATTTATTTCTAAGTTACGATTGTTTCCAGGAAAATTGAGGTCTAGGTGGGATGGACCATTTAAGGTTTAACAAGTTTTTCCATCTGGGGTTGTCAAAATAAAAGATAAAACAAATGGGAAAACTATGTTTGTAAATGGACAAAGGCTAAAACCAGTGATCCAGTTAAAGAATTGGGGTGAAGAGTCAATTGAACTTAAGAATCCAATTCCTGCAGAGTAACAATTTCAAAGTAATTATGTCTGGCTGAAGACGTTAAACTTAGCGCTCCTAGGAGGCAAGCTAGGATTTTTAATTTTATTTTTATTATTTTTGTTATTTTTATTAGTACCAAATGAGTCTTTCTCCAGCTTAAAGTAGTTTGGGTCTTAACCCTGATAAACACTCATAAAGGTACAATTGTCATGATACTAGTGGTCACTGTACGTTTTCTGTGTGCGGTTGTCTGACCAGTGCAACTCTGTTTACCAGTACTTGCCACTCCACCAGCTGTGGTGAGTAGAGGGTCGATCCACGGAGATTGGGTTATCAAGTTAAGTTAAGTCCTTAATTTAGAATTGTTTGATTATCTCCCGTCATATCTTTTTTAAGCTATTAAATGTCAGCTTTGCCCTTTATAATACATACATCTTTTTTCTATTTTTTCTTTCATTTTTAACTATTTATAACTAAATAAAAAATAAAATTCATCTTTCCCACCACCACCTACCCTTCACCCCATGTTGCTGCTCCGACGAGCAGCAACCCACGTTGTTGCTCGTCGGAGCAGCAGCTTGGCTGCCGCTACTGCTTCGTCGAGCAGCAGCCTGGTTGCCGCTGCTACTCCGTCAGAGCAGCAGCCACGCTGCTCTGTCGAAGCAGTAGCTTGGCTGCCGCTGCTGCTTCAACGAGTAGTAGAGGCCAAACTGCTGCTCGTCAGAGCAGCAGCATGGCTGCTCCGTCGGAGCAGCAGTGAGATCTGCTACTCTGACGGAGCAACTAGGGGTAGGAGGGGTGGGGAAGATGATTTTTTTTTATTTAGTGGTAAATAATTAAAAATCAAAGCAAAAAAGAAAAAATATATATATGTATTATAAAGGGTAAAACTGACATTTAATAGTTTAAAAAATATATGAATGGGGTATTGTAATGACTTTCTAATAAGATAGGAGGCATTCTTGAAATTTTAAGAATACAAGAGGGTAGGATAATAATTTCACATATCACAGGGGGGTTATGTGATATTTTCCCTATCATTTTTTGGTCAATTTTCCTCTGCCCTTTTTCTTGTGGTTGGAAAATTAGAATTGGCCAAAAATGCATACAAGACATTGGTAAAACGCGGAGATGCATAGTTGAGGCAAATGCATCTGAAGCTTCCATTATCTTCTCATTTCATTTACTTCACCAACTTTATATCCCCACAAAAGCAACTCCACATTAGTTGTTAACTTGTCTGATGTTTTACTTATGTTGGCCGCGTGCTTATCTAGAAAACCTTGCAAAATTAAGGTATTTAAGTCCTGCAAGGTTTAGTTTTATTATTATGCTTATATTGGTGGTGTCCTAGCAAAAATCTTATGATGTTCTTTCACTTAATGTAATTTTTTTATGATAGTAATTTTACTTGTATTATTGCTTTGGCAAAATTTGTGGAATTGCGTCTAGCACTTGGATATGTGCATGACTATTTATGAGGCATATGGACCTATTTTCACTTTGTAATTGGGTATAGCACATGGATATGTGCATAGATGTAAGTTTAATTTTTCACTTTGTAATATATAGGGAACTAATTTCAAATTCACTTTGTAATAAATGCACATGGATGCCCATTTTTTGTTTGTAATATCATAGAGAACTAATTTCAAATTTAATTTTGTGATCAAAAAATTTAATTTTAGCTTTAAGATTTTTTATTTGCAGTTTAATGATTTTTCATTTGCACTTGAATTATGGTGATGACTTGAATTTCATTATTGCGGGAACTTGAAAATTTGGTTTTAACTTGAATTTCTCTTCAACGGGAATTTTGAATTTTCATTTTGACGTGAATCTTTTTAAAGTAGGAATTTGAATTTGAATTTTGACTTTAATTAGGTTATTTTTCAGGATCTATGTGGAACAAGTTATTCAATCTCATTTCGATCTTAAGCGACATAGAATATAAAGAATTGAAGATTTGTACACCATATTATACTTCTTTTTCTTGGTTCTCTTTCTCCTTTTTATCCTTTCGGGGTGAAGGGGGAAGGGCGGGACTGGTAAGCTAATTCCTTCAGCACTCCAACCATCAACTTTTGGACATACTTTCTTTTTAGGAAGTGTCATGTAGTAAAGCGCTTCCTACAATTTCATTAAATCTTTGACCTACAAAATTACAAAAGGATTTGCTAGTTGGCAGTTAGAATGGAAACATTTACGATTTATCTCAGCCAATAAGAAAAATACTAAATTATCCTGTGCCCAAGGCCCCCTTAGTCCTCTTAGTCCAGGGGCAATTGCTTATTATTTTTAAAGATAAAAATCTATCCTAAATTAATTTTGGTCTATCTTTATATAGGCCTATCTTTTTGTTAACTTGTAATATTATGTTATTTTATAATTCTAATTTTGGTGTTTTTTTTTTTCATTTGTAGTGATTATTTTAATAGAAAATTTAGATTTTTTTTATTAAGAAAAAACCTAATTATTAAGGCTTTTATTTAGAAAATCGCCCAAGTGTTAACTCAACAAGGCTTATCTCGGCTAACTACTGGATAGGATTAGCTTTGTTCTGTTTGTTGTGATAATGTTTATCTTCTGCATACATATCATATTGTATCTTCGGGTAGATTTCTATCTCTTGTAATGACTTGTTTGTACAACTCCTATATATCAATTGAATGAGGCCTAGATTTGATACGGAAAATTACTCTTGTTACATGGTATCATGAGCCTAGCCTTTTTTTTAAAACATGTTTCTAAATCAGCTTGTTCCCTTTTAGCTCTCATGGGCTCGATTTCTTCTACTTCTACTACTGCTGCTGCTGCTGCCACACCACATCCTCCTATTGATTTGTCTGCTGTCAAGCACATCCCTCAAGAGATTTCGTTAAAGCTCAGCGTTGATAATTTTCTTCTTTGGAAAACCCAAGTTTTCCCTATTTTACGGTGCCATGGTCTTCTTTGTTTCATAGATGGCACTACTGTCAAGCCTGATGCTGCTTCTGCGGATTTCGCAAAATGGGTACGTCTGGATTAGATGGTACTCAATTAGCTTCTTGTCTCTCTATTCGATTCTGTTCTTTCTCAGGTCGTTGACAAAACCAATGCTCGAGACGTCTGGCTTGCCTTAGAGGTTCTCTATGGTTCTTAAACACGATCCCGAATTCAACAATTAAAAACTGAATTACAGTCTCCCGCCAAGGGTATTCAGCCTATCCATTCCTACATACAACGTGCTAAGTCTCTTTCTTTGGCTCTTGCAAGCGCGAGCAAGCCCGTTGATGAAGACGATCTCATCATGTGGACCTTGCATGGTTTGAGTGCAGATTATGACCCTATTGTTGCTGCCATTAATTCAAGACCTACCAGCCCTACCTTTGCCGAAATGTGTGGTCTTCTCTTAGATTATGAGTTGCGCCTTGCCTCATCCACTGCTATATTAGAAAAATCAATTTCTGTTACCGTTCCCTAGCCTTCTATTCATCAATCTCCTAATGTTTCTAGCATGTCGCCAGTATCTGGCCACTCTAATTTTGGTCGCTCCAATTGTGGGCGTCGTGGGGGTCGTGGAAATAATAAAGGACGAGGTCGTGGATCATCTAATAATTCTAATAATAGTTCGGCCTCAGTGGTTTGCTACCGTTGTGGATATCCTTATCACAAAGCCAACAACTGTTGGGCTCCAAATGACGCCATTAACAAAACCACTCAAGCTCTTAATGCCATGCAGGTTTCTAATCCATCTGACTCTACGTGGTATCTTGATACTGACGCTACCCATCATATGATGCCAGATGAAACTCAAGTTAATGATACGACACCATATCAAGGTATGGATTCTGTTATGATAGGCAATGGCAATAGCCTCCCTATTTCACACATTGGCCACACCTCTTGCTCTTTCCAATGGTTCTACTGTTTCTTGTAATGTTTTACTTGTTCCACATCTTGCAAAGCGCTTATTGTCCGTTGCTCAGTTTACTCGTGACCATCAATGTTTTATAATATTCACCCCTTATGATTATTCTGTTAAGGACATGAAGATAGGCCAGCTACTCCACCAGGGGAAACTTGATGGAAGTCTTTATTTGCTTTGCCAGCCTACTCACTCTGCTTCTTATGCAAATAAAGCTCCACTTGATGTTTGGCATGCAAGATTGGGGCATCCCTCACCGCCCATTTTGTCAAAGCTCTTTAGGACTCTTCAAATCAATTCTTCTTCAGCCCGCACTTCATTTTGTGACAGTTGTCAATTTGGCAAAAGTAGTCGTTTGCCTTTTAGTTTAGTTGAAAGTTGTTCGCACACATTATTAAATATTGTTCATTGTAACGTTTGGGGTCCAGCCACCTCAATTTCAATGGAAGGTTTTTGGTTTTATTTAATTTTAATTGATGATTACAGTTGGTTTTTCTGGTATTATCCATTATTTCGCAAAAGTGATGTTGCCTCTATTTTTCCTCATTTTGTGGCTATGGTTGAAAACTTGTGTAATGCACGGATTAAATTTCTTCAAAGCGATGGTGGAGGGGAATTCACTGCTCATGTTGTCACCAACTTTTTACGCGGAAAGGGGATTATTCATAGGCCATCATGTCCTAGTACCCCTGAACAAAATGGCTTAGCAGAGCGTAAACATCGCCATATAATCGAGACTGGTCTCACATTATTAGCCCACAATGGTCTTCCTAAACATTTTTGGAATCATGCCTTTTCAACTACGACTTTTCTTATCAACAGGTTACCAAGTGTGGTTCTTAATTACAGGTCACCATATGAGCTGTTTATGGCAAAACATCTGACTACTCCTCTCTTCGAGTTTTTGGGTCTATATGGTATTCTTGCCTTAGTCTTTTCGGACGGCGGAAGTTAGATTTCAAGACCTCTCGGTGCATTTTCCTGTGATACAGCCCTGCCCACAAGGGCTACAAGTGTTATGATCTAGCAACAAAGAAAATTATGTTGTCTCAGCACGTCATTTTTGATGAGCAACGTTTATATTATTCTGTTGTCTCTAGCAAAGACTCTTCACCATCATTATTTCGTGTGGCTCATTTTCCAACTAGGTTGCTCAAAGATACTATCCCAAGACTTGGCTTTGGCTTGCCCCACTCAAATCAGACTTGTGAGCTGTTTGACGTTGATCCTCATGCTGTGCCAACATGTGACACCTCTCCACATATTACCTCCACACCTTCTACTTCTAATGATGGTACGTGTGAGGGTTCCTTCAATGAACCAGATTAGTCACTTGACACCACGCCACATACTCTCAATCAGCACTAACAAAACTTGCAACCGTTCCGTGCTCATCAAATGGTTATGCGTTCTATGGACGGGACACGCAAGCCCAAGGTTCTGTTTGCTACCAAGTATCCCCTTCCTGCTGCTTTATTAGCCTCTGCATTTGCTCTACCTCTTGAGCCTACATGTTTCACACAAGCCTCTAAAGACTCAAATTGGCGAGCTGCAATGTCGGACGAATTTAATTCATTAATTAAAAATCAGACATGGACTCTTGTCCCACACTCATCTGCTATGAATGTCATTAGATGTTGTTGGGTATATAAAATCAAACAAAAGTCCGACGGCTCGCTTGAACGTTACAAGGCAAGGCTTGTCGCTAAAGGATTTACTCAGCAACCAGGGCGTGACTATGGTGATACTTTTAGCCTCGTGGTGCGAGCGGGTACAATTCGTATGGTTATAACTCTGGCTCTTTCTCGTAGGTGGTCATTACGTCAACTTGACGTGAAAAATGCATTCCTTCATGGGGAATTATCTGAGACTGTTTACATGCACCAACCTCCGGGATTTCTTGATGACGAAAACCCTGACTATGTTTGCAAACTCCGGAAGTCGCTATATGGCCTTAAACATGCTCCCCGAGCCTGGTACTATAAGTTCAGCACTTTTGTACTCTCTTGTGGTTTTACCCACTCACAACATGATGCCTCACTTTTCATCATGCATTTGGATACTCAAATTCTTATTCTCTTGATTTACGTTGATGATATTGTGATTACTGGCAACTCTTTAGAGGCTATGCAATCTTTCATTCAGAGTCTTTCTTGCCATTTTGATATGAAGGACTAGGGATTGCTTCATTATTTTTTAGGCATGGAAGTGCATTACACGTCACAAGGTCTCCTATTGACACAAACTAAGTATGCTCTTCAATTGTTGTCCCAGTTCGGCTTGGATGGTGCAAAGCCCGTTTCGACACCCATGGTCCATGCAACAGTGCCTTCTACTGATGATTTACTTCCGAATCCGACTGAATTTCGCCAACTTGCTGGAGCACTTCAATATTTAACTATTACTCGACCAGATTTATCTTATGTAGTTAATTCGATTTGCCAGCATATGCATAGTCCATGTGGTTCTCATCTTGTCGCTGCGAAAAGAATTCTTCGCTATGTGAAGAATACTGTTGAGCATGGTTTGTTTTTTCAACACTGCCCAACCTTCACTCTCTCTGGCTATAGTGATGCTGATTGGGCAAGTTGTCCTGATACGCAACGCTCCACGACTGGGTTTGCTATTTATCTTGGGTCCAATCTGATTGCCTGGAGTTCTAAGAAGCAAACCACAGTTTCAAAGTCTAGCTCAGAAGCTGAGTATCGAGCCCTTGCTGCCCTTTCCTCTAAGATGCTTTGGGTGCTCCATATTCTACATTTTCTAGAGATACCTATCACTGGAATTCCAACACTCCATTGTGACAACATCAGCTCTATCTATATGGCTTCCAATCTTATCATTCATAATCGAAGAAAACACATAGAGATCGACGTACATTTTGTTCGCGAAAAGATTAAAGAAGGCGTTTCCAAGCTTCAATACATTCCTACTACGGATCAGACGGCGGACATCTTTACTAAGCCGTTATATCGTGCACGTTTTGAAGCCCTTCATTCCAAGCTTCTTGTGGTTCTCCCACCTTCAACTTGTGGGGGGGTGTTAACTCAACAAGGCTTATCTCGGCTAACTACTGGATAGGATTAGCTTTGTTTTGTTTGTTGTGATAATGTTTATCTTCTGCATACATATCATATTGTATCTTCGGGTAGACTTCTATCTCTTGTAAATGACTTGTTTGTACAACTCCTATATATCAATTGAATGAGGCCTAGATTTGATACGACAAATTACTCTTGTTACACCAAGGTCCTCAAAATGTTTGAGACGGCTTTGAAATAAGATAGGAAAGATAGGAAAATGGAAACAGAATCACATTGTTACCAAGTGGAGCATTAAGTCAGAAACTAATTTACTAGCCTAAAGTAGAGTTTGAAAATGTTGCACCTCATGATATAAAATGCCTTCCTAACACACTACAAATGAGAGAACTCTCAACATAATTTGAAATTTCATATAATGAAACATACATTAAGGCAGTGATTGGTATGTGGGAATGAGTTGAGAATGGAATTACATTCCCAATTCTATTTTAATTTCCATGTTTGGTATGAGGGAATAAACTTGGGAATGTCATTCCCAAGGGAATCCCATTCCCACATACATGGGAATAACCATTTCAGACCAAATATATGGGAATGACCCATTCCCATGTATTTGGGAATCAACTTGACTACCATACCATTTATAAATAATTTGTTTTACAATAATGATAATAATAATAATAATAATTTAAAAATATAATAATAATAATTATAAAAATAAAAATAATTATTATTATGAAAATAAAAATAAAAAATAATAATAGTGATTAAATAATAATAATAATAATTAAAAATATAATAATATTATTATGAAAATAATAATAATAATAACTATTATAATAATAAAAATAAAAATGAAAATAAAAATGATAATAATAATAATAAATAAATAAATAAATAAAATAATAATAATTAAAAATATAATAATATTATTATGAAAATAATAATAATTATTATTATTATAATAAAAAAATGATAATAATAATAATAATAATAAATAATAGTGATTAAATAATAATAATAATAATTAAAAATATAATAATATTTTGTTATTAATAATAATAATAATAATAATAATTATTATTATTATTATTATTATTATTATTATTATTTATTGTTGTTGTTGTTATTATTATTATTATTATTTTTTATTTTTTTATTATTATTTTTATTTTGTTATTATTATTATTATTTATTGTTGTTGTTGTTATTATTATTATTATTATTATTTATGTTTATATTGTTTACGATTATGTTTATATTTATTCTTATTTTTAATACTATAATAATAAAAGGGCAATTATGTCATATTATACAAGTTATTCGCATTACTACTCTTAATTCCTAGAGCATACCAAACATGTCATTCTCATTCCCAAGTTCAATTCATTCCCAATTTCATTCCATTCCTTGGTTCATTCTATTCCTGCCAAAATTCATTCCAATGTACTAATCGTTATCTAAGTTTTGCAGATTAATTGATGTCCCCAAGCATGTGAACAAAAATCTACAGGCTAGGCCATAATTATCAATGACGCTTCGAGTTTGCCCAAATTCAATTGAAAAAAGAACTCCAAACCAACATACAAAAGAAACATTTTCCTTACCTCTCCTAAACCAAGCTTGTAATAAGGTCTGGTCATATAATATCCACAGAAGTCTCATGAAAGAAAAAAAGAGAAGAAAAACTGAAAAGATTGATGAATTTTTAAAACAATTCATTTCTAATTAATTCGGCAGATATTCTCGCAGGCACTCTGCAGATGAAAACAAGCATATCATAGTCAATGAGAGATAACCAATTAAAACTGGACACTAACAATATTAACATGTATAGTAGCTTTATTGAGGCCATATGATTGCTTGTCCCTATCATCCTTGCATCATGTTTTCAAGTTCAAAAGATTTTTTCCTTCGCAAAAATGGGACATGCAAAACTTCATATGTGTATTCGAGCTTTTATGGAAGTCATGCGATGCAATGCGATGGTCATTTAGCATTTAAATTAGACACTGACAAAATTGGCAGATAAGCAACCAATGAAATCAATATGAGCTTGGCTGCTTAGTTTCTGCCTCAACCTCAAAATGTGAGTTTACAGCATCATTTCATATACATGCTACAAACTTATAAAAACTCATAAGAACTCACATGAAATGAAGCTGCACGATTTACATATAGCGTTGCAAGGAGATCTCTGCCGACGTCATCAACATGTGAGAGAGAAACACAAAGTGCCTATTCCATTTATTAAGAAAATTATCACAGTTACATCTCTGATTATATGAGAAAAACCAATATTGAATAAAAGACTCACTTTCATGCCAGTCTAACTAGTATTCTTTTTTTTTTTTTTTTGGGGTCAAACTAACTAATTATCCAAACAGATAAAAAAGGCCTGTGGCCTCAACTAGAGTCCTTATGAAAGTCAACTAAAAACTGCAACCAATACAATCTTTTAGCGAGGAAGTAAAATTAATAGATTAAGCTCCCACAATCAAATGGAAGCACATAAATGACTTCCAAGATGACATATAAGTTCTTGAATCTAATTACCTGCACGATTACAGTTTCGGCTTTCTTTTAACATTTTTCTTATCTTTTCCTAGTTTCTTTACATAAACTTAAAAACAAGATAACGAACACAAAACAGTCATGCTTTTTCAAAAGGTAAAGAAAAAAAATTGATCTTTGCCTGTGAATAAAAACGTATAGCTTCGGTATAATCTCCGTTTGAGAAGCATTGATTACCTTTCAACTTTAACTCCAAAGCAGCCTTCTTGTCTTTTCGACACAAAGGTGTCTCTGGGTCTGTCAAGTCTCCAACAATCTATTAAACAACAGGGGAAAAACAAAACAAAAAAAAAAAAAAAAACAATTTTCAATTCTAATACTTTTAAAAAGAATGTAAATGTGAAAATCTTAAATCTTTCCAATGAAAAAGCTTAAACACCAAAGCATTATAAGCTACTTATTACGAAAGAAAAAAAAAAACAAGAAATAATCAGCAGAGCATATAATGATGTATTTTCAGTTCTAATACATTTTAAATGTTACTTCTCAATGTTATAACACTAAAAAAGCATCATAAGCTCGAGTAGCTCAACACTCCCAGAAATCGCTAATTCGAGTCACTCAAGCAACCCAGCCGTCAACTTCAGGTGAGTGGGAATTTTTAAATTTAACTCAAATCTATCAACACCCAATACAAATGCAAATCTAAGTTTCGAGGGGTTGAAGAAACCCACAAGAAAACTAATAATTTCCTAATAAAAAAATTGAGGTTTTCCAAAAATAAAGGGAATATTTGAGAAAAATGATTAAAGAGTTTTGGATAAACACACACAAACACACACCTGAGATGAAGGAGACTGAAGGAGAGAGGTGATTTAAGGAAAGGAAAAAGGGAAGAGAGATTCAGGAAAGAGGATAAAGTAAGGAATTTTAGGGGGTTGTGAAGAATATTGAACAAAAAGTTACATATATCTATTTTTAATTTCTCCGTCTTTTGAATGTTGAATAATACAAATAAACTTACATTTGTTCCGTGAAATGACCAGTCTGGAGCTCCACGACAGTGATGGGGATGCTCAACGACGACGATGCTTGACGGTGGTAAGTAAGCTTTACTTACCCCCCACCTACCCCCGGTTGAGACGCAAAATTTTCGTTTATTTTTTGTCGTTATACTTATTCGTTATCGATCTTTCGTCTTTGTTTAGCTTTGGACAGAATTTACCGTCCATAGCGCCTTGTGGTTTGCCAGGTCCAGACTCAATATTTTTCGAGTGCTGTCCGATGGGAATTGGAACTATACTTGATCAGTGATTTATAACTCAAAATATCAGAAAAAAAAAAACTAATCAAAATAAATATAAAAAAATACAAAAGATCGAAAAATAACTATTAATCATGTTGTAACAATGAAAATTATTGTAAATGACTCTACGTAGCAGTTAAAATACTACTGCATATAATTTTGTTACAAATTCTTTATTCCAATAGTTTTTTTTGTAAATAATAAGTAATAATTTAAAAAATCAATAATGCAGTTAAACTATAACCTTTAAACTATCCAAAAAAGTAATTTTATCAGTAACTATTTATAAATAGTGATAAAAAACTCTAACCATTGAGATTAAATAAACCTATTGCATAAACCTTTAGTTTTTATAATACTTAAAAACAGTTACAATAAGACACATATTACCATAATTTATTTTTAATTTTTTAAATTAAAGTATTTTAAAAGAGTTAAAATATTATTCTGATACGAGATGTCAGATTTATTTAGAGTAATACTGGAGATGACCTTCACCCACGCAGCCCTGGTCTAATCATCATTAATCACGACCTGATCTAAATGTGTTTGACAACTCTTTTGAAGACTTTTTGGGTGAAGAATACCACCCTAGAATCCTCACTTTAATAGAGGGAAATTAAAAATACAATTCAAGTTATGGTAAGAATTTGATCTATTTAACTCCAAAAAATTAGGTTAGTAATGGAATGTTTTAGAACTAGGTGAAAGACTTACTAATATCTAAGCTTCATTAGTAAGGAAATTAATTTTCTTCGGAAAAGTCGTGGTGAGATTTGTGTTTGACTAATTTAACTAATTCAAAATTGAGATATTAATAAATTTTTTATTCACTTTTTGAACATTTTACTACTAAACTGATCTTTAATAAATCAAATTGACCAACAATTTAAGATTGTATTGTTTTTAAAAAAAAATATTTCTATAAGTCTAGACTGATAGATTAAATTCTCATATATAATAAATAAAATTTACATGTATAAATTCTATCAATACATAAAAAATTAATATTAATTCAAACAAATTAAAGAGTTTCGTTCTTTTTACCAATTAGGATTTCTGGAATTGAATTGTTTACCAAAAAGTCTACAAAGAGTTATCATACAACTTTAGTTTGTGGCATCATTAATGATGATTAGACGAGGACTACTAGAACTACTTCAAAACCCAAAAGAATCCGACATTGGCACCAAATATGGAAGGGGTGATGCTTGGATTTGATGATGATGGAGATTGCACAATGGCCCAAAAGAAGGATCCGTCCCTTGGCTTTGTGGTGGGCAAATCAAATAGCATTATCTCAACTCAACTAATTTGTTTCTGCATTTGGGTTGTTCTAGCCGTCCACGTCGAAGAATGTAGAAATCTAAGGTGGACTATTGCCAAACAAAGGTAGGTTTGGTGTTTATTATTCCAACTCAAACTGTGACCACTAGTGCACAATGGTTCCTTTAACGACTTTTCAAATTGCAATCTTACACAAATTACTAATGAAATTGATATGTTTATAACGTTATTTTATAATTATTATTAGTATAATAATTATAAATTATTGATAAAATTATAATACAATAGAGTAAAATTCAAGTTAAGAAGAATAAGAGAAAATAAAAAATCGTCTTATATAATTGCTGATTCGTGATCATAATTGTAAGAGTTCACTATATCCTTACGCAACCATTGACCTCAGCTTTCTCAAGTAATAATTGCTTCTCAACTTGCCGCCGTCCTTTATACTCTTGTCCAACCTTGAGTGTCCAAATGGGAAAGCCATAACGGAAATTGACTACTTTCATTTTTTAATTTCTCATGGTTAATCTTTTCTTTACTGTTCTTTGGTATCATTACATGTGTACACAATTGGCTATTTGACCTTCCAACAATTATCGTGACACTAAATTGACTTGGACGACGGCTATTAATGACAGAGATTGAATTGTTTTTGGACCAAAAAAACCATTTTTATTAGGGTTACACCCACGGTTCAATATGTTTTTAAAAAAATAATTGTGAAAATACTTTACATATACATGAGGTTTTTTGCTAAAAATATACTTTCGTTGAATGAATACTTGCAATCTAACACCCTTGTAAAATTAATTCCGTTACTAATGATTTTCTTGCTACTCAAATGATTGATTTAGCCAATCAACTTTTAGTTCTTGTTGTCTACCACTCTTCCTTAATCTCTCGTATCCTTGTATCTCCCTTAGAATTTCTTGAAGGCTTACCCTATCGGTGATTGCAAATATGTAGGAGCAAGAAAAGAGAGATGGAAAAAAAAATTGAAAAATTGAAAAATTGAAAAAGAGATTCACCATCTCTTTGAAATATCTATAAAAACTCTTAGTCCTTGATTAGCTATTATAGTTCTTGACAAAAAAAAAAAAAAAAAAAAGATTAGCTATTGGAGCAATACTAGTGGAATTATCTGTAACATTCATTTCTGACTATAATAATGGATTTGACCAACAAAAAAAAAACTATAGTAATGGAAATAATATAGCCGTCCTACTTATTTTGAGAGCTTAGATGACAAACTTTTACAAACTTTAAGGATTTATATGGGATAATGTTCCATTGAAATGGTAAACAGAGTTGCACAAGGGGTTAAAACATGTGAATGCAAATGTTGAGGGCACATTTGACTAAATTGATAGTTTGAGGGATTAACTAGGAAATATAAAACTTTGGATTTAGGGGGGGGGAGGGAGGAGGTTTAATAAATGAGAGGAAAGGAGAGTATCATAAAGGGAAGGAGATGAGAGGATTAAATCATGTTTGGATTGGATAATTTTATAAAAAGAGATGAACATAAAAGATAACGAGTTGCTTTTGTTTGTATTAAAAAGAAAATTGAAAGAATAGATAATTTTTATGTATAAAATATCTTTTATGTCCTTTTCTTCTATTTTGATATTACACCACATAAGAAAACACACACATTCCTCCATGTTCAACACACACTCAGACCAATATGCATCCAACTACTTTTCTATATTTTACTCTTCTTCTTTCTTTGATATTACCACGACTGATACATATGTAAAACACACATACAATACATGGTTTAACACACATACGCACACAAAATTCTTATATACACACGCACGGGCCTATCTCATCACACACACACCCAGATGCACACACACCATACCTAGATATATGCACTAATTTGTGGCTGTTTGAAGCAATTGAAAACAAGACGTAAGTAAATTAAAGATAGGCCTGGAACTTAGTTGGTTTGATTGAAATTAAACTAAAAGTGAAGGGTAAAATTGTCACTACAAAAAAAAAAATTTCCCCTCCTTCCATTTTATTCCAATTCGGGGTGATTATATTTTGAGGGTATGGTGGGACTAGGCTTATCTTCTCTATATTCCTAACCACTCTTTACTTTCCAAACCAAACAGGGGAAGGTCTAAACCCCTCCCTCCACTACCACTTCCTTTCCTCCATTCCCCTCAATCCAAACAGGTTGTTAAAGGCATCGAGAGAGTGTTTGGCTTGGTTTCTTTCTTGTCAAATTGTCTTATATGCGTGCTGAATTTATGTGGCTAAGCTTTTCTTTTGAAATTTTAGGGAAAAAGGATAATTTTAAGGCTAGCTTGAACTTCTTTAAATATAAAATTTAGGTCTGAATTTCAAAATATTTAGTGGAACGACTCAAACTTTTGAAAAAATAAAACATTTTACAAACTCATTAACAAAAATGTATTTAGTTAATATCACTATACTCTCATAAAATATATGCAGTATAACATTTTACATCCTGATATTTATTTTTTATTGCTTAGCCTCCTTCCACGATTTAATTAACAATTACATAAATGTTCATTGTAATTGTTAAAAAATATATGAACTCTTTTAAGCTAATAATCTAAAAGGGTTGAGTGATACAAATAAATGTTAGGGGACAAGATGTTATATTGTATACATTAAGAGGTCTAGTGTTATTAATGTTACGTAATTTATATGACTTGACCCCTTAATGTATATACAATGTAACGTTTTGCCCCTAATATTTATATGACTTGAGTACTTCCTTTCTTACTTTTTTAGCATATAAGTTCTTGGGGAAAAATAATAAGGTAGTTTGGCCAGTGCAATAATTATATCGATATACCCATAACTATTTATTTATTTATTTTATTCTATAAAGTCTAAGAGCTTAAAACATTTTTGAAAACTTATAAGCTCCTAAAATTAAGCCAAATCAAACTCCCTCTGAGATTAAATCACATAAAATGCAACCATTGTCGCCTTAGTTTTTCAATTCTCTAAACATTGTCTCCTTAGTTCCTCAATTTTCTGAACTGCACTATTTATTTTTGTCATTCTAATAAATCAGGATGTAATATGATGAGAAATATATCTTTTATATAGTGAACAAAATTTTCTTTCTTCATTTCGATCTTCCATTGTCGGTATCTCATTTATTTTCTTTAAGACTGATTAAATATCTCTCTGACAAAAATAAAATAAAATAGAATAACTGATTAAATATCTCATTTATATTCCAACTCATACTGTGTCCACCAGAGCACAATGGTTCCTTTAACGACTTTCCGACTTGCAATCTTGCACAACTGTTCATTAGATGCAATAAATATAAATTTTTAATACAATTATAATGTAATACATTTGTTATTATATTATAAGCGAGATTCAATAGTTATAAATTATTAATGTAATTATAATAAAATTATGTAAATAATTTATAACTGTTGAATTCCGTAAAGATTTCTGTTAGATATGAAATCCGCCGAGCTGATCAAATGATTTGGACACCCTCGTCCGAGCTGACCTCCTGCACAAATAAAGAAAAGAAACAACGGAGGTTATCTCCCGTGTTTCTCCTAGGGCGAGATAATTAGTGATTTAGCTCGGGTGTAATCTAACAGGCAATAAATTTAGCAATTGGAATGAATTAGTTATCATCTAGTCACTTTCCTTGTACTATTTATACAAACATTTGGGTGTCTTTTTCGGTGGTCCCATCTTATTCTTGTGAGCTATTTTTATGACAAGTGTCTCACAATAATTATCCTTTTGTTGCTGGGAATATTTGAGTAATTGCACTCTTGGGCCTTCTTATATCCATATCAATCTCACTCAACCATTGAATGGTAGCTTTCTCAAGTAGTAATTGCATCTCAACTTGTTACCCGAGCTACTTTGTACTCTTTTGTCCCCTTGAGTAGATAGATGGGAAAGCCATAACGGAAATTGACTACATGTTATTTTCATGGTCTCTTATTGAAAGGGATTGAATGGTTTTGGGCCAAAAAACCCATTTCAGTGAGGGTTACGTCAACATATCAATATGTTTTAACAAAAATTGCAAAAATACTTTACGTATACACAAGTTTTTGGCTAAAACAATACATGCACTAAATGAGTAGTCCCAATCTAACACCCTCGTATAATTAATTCCGCATTAATGTTGTTTCTTGATACATCAAATGATTGATTTAGCCAATCAAGTTTTAGGTATTGTTGCCTTTCACTCTTTCTTAATCTCCCTTCTCCTACTCTTGTCTCTCCCATACAATATGTTGAAGGCATACCCTATAGGTGATTGCACTCGTGTGGGAGCAACAAAAGAGAAATAGAAAAATCGAAAAAAGAGATTCAACATCTCTTTGAAATCTCTATAGAAACAATTAGTCCTTGATTAGCTATTAAGCAATAATAGTGGAAATATTTGTAATATTCATCCTTGTGACTACACTAGTGGTAATATATACCCCTCATACCATTTTTAAGAGCTTAATCTAAAACATTTACAAAATTTAATGTTCCTTTCAAATGCTTAGAGTGTTTAATTTGGTTTGGTTCCTTGTCAAATTATCGTATAAGCTCATCAACTTATGTGGCTAAGCTTCTCCCCTTTTTTTTAAGCACAAAAATATATTCTTTTAGGGTACTTCCTTCCTTACTGTTTTTAGAATATAAAATCTTGATTGAAAAAAAAAAAAATAGTTTGACCATGCAGTCATTGACATACCTCTAACTATGTTTTGTTTAGTTTTATTTTATTATAAACTCTAAGAGCTTGAAATGAAGCCAAGTCAGACACCCTTTGAGCCAAAACCACATCAATTCGACTATTCTCTCCTTATTTTCTCAATTTTCTAAATTACACTATTGATTTTGTCACTCTAATAATTCAAGAATTACAATGATAAATGCAGACCCCAAAATCTACAATCACAAATTCGGTGGGTACTAACAATCTGTAAGGTTAAAAGGCAAAAGAATGGCGTGAGCCAATTGTAACACCGGTGTAGTGCCGACAGAAGACACTTCGACACTCAAGTCAGTATTTGTAAGAGAGTGTATGAACAGGACAAAAAATATAAGGTAATTAGGAGAGACTACCATAGTAGAAGCGGCAGGATGTACGGAGGTCATTTGGTGCAAAGGAAAGAGGGCGAATATGGTTGAAGGTGTGTGATATTTGATATCTTTGTTTTGGGTAGACGCGACCTATTTATAGCTGCTGGTAGACTAGGATCCACGAGGCCCAATGACTCGCATCCTTGGAGGACTCTACTAACTATCCCTTGGGATCTGATAAGACCAGAGTCTACCTTAGTTGGTCGTCGTCATCCACTCATGGTGGGTTGGTTAGCTAAGTTATCTCTTCCTCCATTATCCCTAAAGTCTCGGTAGCTTTGGATCTCCGTCGAGCTTATCGCTAGGGGTGTGCATGGGTCGGTTTGGGCGGTTTAAAACATATTTTTTGACCCGAATCAACACATTCGGTTTGAAAATTTTAAAATCATAATCAACCCATACACCTCTCAAAATCACCCAAACCAACCCAATACATTTGAAGAAACCAAACCACCCAAATCATACATTCGGTTTAACTTATAATTACATTTGAATAAAGTAATTGTATTGTAGAAATTTAAAATATAAAAGAGTTACTCATGATATCTTTTGTTTTTTTCAATGAAAGGGGAGACAAATTGAAAAAATGTGGAGAGAAGTAAAAAGTTCTATAGATATATATGTATGTATGTATATATATGTACGGGTCGGTTTGGGTTTATGGTTTTGATTGTAAAAACCATAAACCAAACCATATAGTCGATTTATATGAAAATTTAAACCATAACCAACCCAACTTTTAAAAAACCGCTAAAAATGGATTGGGTTGAGTTGGGCTAGACGGTTTGGGCGGGTTGGCGGTTTCGTTGCACACCCCTACTTATTGCCAGCTGACCACCCGTGGTGGTGTCATGCCCCCAAATTTAACAGGAAAATTCGAAAACGAGACCGCCACGAACCAAGTGAGATAAATCTTCCTAAACTCGCAAAACTCTAATCTTTAATAAAATAAATTATGAGTCAATTCAAAAAAATACCAGTAATTAATCCATAACATCTATAATCCCAAACATTGTACTCTACTGCCATTCGAACTATCAAAATTTATTTGCTCTAATCTATGCCAACGTCTGAATAAAAATCAAGCTCTTGCCTTTTTATAATGCATGCTTAATTCCACAATTTATGCTAGTAACTCCCACCATTACTTGATAAGTGAATGAGCATTATTGCCATAAAACAGTCACGATTTATCACCTCATAAGTCCCACTAATCCACTACTATATCTCATTCCTACAAATTAGCCACTATTAACTTATGCTCTATCATATATCAAATTGAGTTATAACATATTCCTATAAATTAACCACTAAGCATTTTTAATTTTAAATTCTAAAGCTAAAAAAAATGCGGGGCATTACAGGTGGCATCGAACGTTGGGCTTTCTCAAGGGGGTTTGAGCGGAGCCTACCGCAAGGGTAGTTAGAGAGCAATTGGACTGCACATGGACCGTAGCCCCAGTATCATGAGTTGGGTGAGATCAAACGGCTCATCACGGTAAGACCATGGGTCCAAGCCCAATTTTTGCTACTACAATAAGAAATATAACTTTTATTTACTTAACAAAATTATCATTCTTCATTTTCAACCTTCCATAAAAGGTAGAGATTCATGAGTAACTTAGTGGTGGGTTACTCCCCTTGACAGTTGGGAGATTAAAATTCGAATCTCATGGGATAGAGGATTAAAAAGAAAAAAAAAAAAACCCTTCCATAAACGTTATCTCATTTATGTTTTGAAGAGTATATACATAGCCATTTTGACTTTATCCCATGCTATCGAAAATTTCTCGGCTCTTGCATGCAAAAATTTTGCGTAATACTAATGTACTCTACGTACTACAGTATAACATCTTTAAATTAATAGCGTTTAGAATACTAAATTTTATTAATTTAGCGAGATATCAATTTATCAATAAATTAATAATAATTATTTTATCGAGATATTTTTAATTTTTTTTGGCTAAATAGTAAACATATTATATTTATGGTCTTTTTTGAAAAGTGACTTATGTTTTTTTGAGCCAATTTGAAAAAACAAGTAGAAAAGTCTAATAAGAATCTAGTTTAGTAGAAATAGAATAAGTTTCTCTAATCTCATAATCAATTTATTATGTAATTTTTAGTTAATTATTAATTTATGAAATACCTGGGTCGACAAAATACAAAGGAAATATTTTAAATGTATTATTTTATAATTTTATCAAAATTATTAATTTTTTATACTAGTCCCAAGTCGGGACTAAACATTTTTATTATTTAAAAGAGATTATTAATTTATCGATTATTAATTTAACGAGGTTCTACTATAGTTAGAATTTTTTCTTAAAAAAAAAAAATCCAATCCCACTTGTCCCCTACCCGTATGAGATTCGAATTCTAATCTTCCAACTATTAAAGGAAATAACCCACCACTAGTTAGACTTCAATACTCTATATATCAATTTGCAATGACATTAGTAGCCCTACTGCAAAACTAACTAGATCCTTTTTTTTTTTTTTATCCACCTCACATCAATAACTCGATCCCAACCACCATAATTAAGTAGTGATTAGGAAAAGTGAACAGTGACGAGAGAAACTAATTCGATGTTCCACGAGTTTCATGGCCTGTGAGGCCTGTATATACCACATGGATGAGCATAGATGTTGGTTTACACATATTAACGATTTTAAGTTGTTCATAGTCTTAAACATCTTCAATAATCTTTTTCTTTATGTTAGAATATACACTTATTCCGTTAGAATATATATTTGTTTCACATTGAAAAATTAAAAACTTTAAAATTACCTTATAAGATCTTGGGCTATTTCACTTGGCACCAATTGGTTTTAAGATGAAAATCCATGATTCTTAACATGATATCAGAGTTGAGCCCTTGAACCAGTTTTATTCATTCGCGTGTGTATTCAATATTCCACATGTAAAATCTACTATGTGTTCAATATTTCATGTTGTGACTCATCTCAAAATTAGAATCACGTGTTCAATCCTTTACGTGTGACCCTTATCAAATCAGGTCTCACGTAAGAGAAAGAGTTAGAATATATATTTGTCTTACATCAAAAAATCAGAAACTCTAAGTGTCATGCCTCGACCTCGACCCCGACCCATCACTTGGCTAAGGACGAAACATGACATTCGTTACACTTATTCTTGAGATGAATAACTTAATGGTTTTAAAACCCGTGACTATTAATTTGATAACATGTACATCCATTATAAATACTATAAGAAGATTGAAAAGACTTCCAAAATTCTCCCAAAACATCGGCCTTAAAGGATTACATCACCCTGTTATGTAATTACAAGACTTGAATTCATACATTCCGTCATCCTAAACTTAGGTCTCAAACGATTAATAACCTAACTTAAATAGGTGTCTAATAAACCAAAAGAATATTACAGCATAATTAGTTGAACAAATTTACAAAATCATCTTTTTTCAACAAGAAGTTCATCTTCATAGGCAAGCACGTATATCAACTAGGATAGAAATCCATCACAACACATCAATATAACTTGCAACCACATGAGAACTTGCTCGGCTAATCATCACCTGAAATTGTTGGAAAGAGGGGTGAGCTAGATCCTCGCGTATAGCTCAGTGGGGAGGAAAACAAGTAAGGTTTTCGTAAAGATTTTTATTGTTTCGCAAACGGTTAATAAAACATGTCATGCACATAACCACGCAAGAATATCCTTAACACAAGCCTTCAATCAACAATGAGAGGGTCGAGATATACCGGTAAACTCGGAGGTCCCGTCTCTTCCTCTAATAATAATGGTTACAAAATATATAATCAAGCATTAGTAACATTAAACAACCTAACTCTTCCAAGATATCATTGGGTCACGACCTGTAGGAGGATCAATGGGTCTTGGAAGAGAAGGGATGAAAATATTTGATAGGAGAGACATACCAGCAAGCCCTACCTCTGACTAGAGGTCTCATTACTACCTCAGTAGGCGAGATATACCAGAAAGCCTGTTGTTGCCCGGAGGTCTCGTTGCTACCACATTCATTAATGGTTGCAACCGACATACTTAAACAATTCAAATGCATTTGCAATTGCCAATAGCACAACAAATATTCATATAAACATTTTGATTACAAGGTCATTTAGTATTAGTACATAATAACGAGAACTTGCAAGTTGGCTACTTAAACAATAACACCTACCAATAGCATACACTAGATACACCAAGCAAATCCAATCCTTCTGCATTAGCCTAACTTATGAGGTATATTTTTCTATGTCCCCAAACTCCAATTAATCTAATTTTGGTATAGAATCGAATCTTATCGAATTTAGATAACTCTATAATCAAATGGAACTCAATTCGGAGTTGAATTGATTGAGATATGGCCTCCGGAAAATCACTGTGCAAATCTGTCAAAAATTCGGTCGAGTAACTCGACCGGATCCACTCTTTCGGATGAAGGTCGGAGAACACGAAAACATGACATTTTTTCTCTTTTGCTTGCTATTTTGCCTCCAACTCATCCAAATATTTTGCACACTCAAAGAGGTCTTCTAGGCAACATTCTTAAGCTTGAGAACAACACCATAACATTCTCAAATCAAACAACAACCCAAGAACACTTCAAGAACTCTCAAAAACCTCAAGAACACCTACTAAGCATCAATGTGCTTGGCTTCCAATTCTTACCTTACCTATAAGTTAAACTAGCTCTATTTAAGCAAGAATCACCACACAACTCATAAATTTCAACCGTTAGATCAAGCCCTAGCTCAATATACAAGATAAGCCTCAAACCTTGCAATAAATCCACACATATTCATTATCAAACATATTCATAACCAATATCATGTTCAATATACAATTAAAACTCATCAATCAAGCATAATATACCTTTGTAAAACATTTATAAAACTTCTCTCACCTTAGCTTTGTGACTGAATGTAAGAAATAGTACTAGGAAGCTTGAAGATGATCTTCCTTCTTCCTTCTTCCTTCTCCTTCTCTTTCTTTCTCCTTTCTCTCCTTTCTATGGTTGAAAATCTGAGTATGTGTTATGTGTGTGTCGTGTGGGTGTGTGTGTGTTAAGTTGTGTAGGTGAGTGTGTATTGGAGTGTGTTTGTGTGTTGTAGTGTTTTTGTGTGTGTATATGGTGTAGTGTGTGTTGAGTAATAAAATTTAAATTGTCTAATGACGAGAGTGCCCTCCAACTAGATTGTGTTTTACTAGTTTGTCATCTTAGTGTTAATTTTAATTGTTTTAGTTCTAGTTTAGTTACTCTAACTAGCTATTGAACTAGATAGGTTATAATTACGAGTTACGCAATATTAATTACTCAAATACACATTAACCAATACAATGCACATAAATCAAGACAAATGCACGTTAAATGATGTAAATATACATTAATTAATATAAATGCATATTAAATAATGCTAAATTATATGAAATGTTATAAAATGCATAGGAGCTCTATACTGGCTCGGTACAGGGTCTCATACTAAGACCACTTTATAAGATTTTGGATTATTCGATGAAAATCTATGATTCTTAAAACTTTATAGACAAAACTGAATGAAGGTCCAAGACTATATACTCAGGTATGGATGACTATTTTAGCACGACAACACGAGTTTGTCATTGATTTTGCTGGGGTCACCAACAGGAAAAGCAGCAAGTTTGGACCCCATTTATGATAAAGAATTCTGAATTCGATTCTAGATGCCAAAGAAGCTAAGATAGAGCAAGGTCTTTATATAGGTAGTTGTGTGTAATAACTCCCAATGTGAGAATTTAATTTGAAAGACTAGTCTATTAAAAAGGAGAATTTATTGCATTTAAAAAACTATTCCTTTTGAGGGTGAGATCCCAGTGTGGGATAATTAAATTCCACCCCCTTAAGAACAGACGCCCACGTGTGACTAGCTTATCATCACTAGCCCGATATAACCATTTCCTCCTTGCAGCTGCATTCAACTATCAGTATTTAGTGTGATACTTACCACATCTTAATCCAAAACCTGTAATCTCTCTTCCATGAAGTCCACTCTCAATAAAAGCATTAATGTAACAATTCAAGCTCAGGAGGAGAGTTCAACCCAAAAGACTAGTCTATTAGGAGGGAGAACCTCTTGTACTTAGGAATCACTCCTTTAAATGGTGAAATCCTGATATAGGATCATTACATTGTGAAATTAAATTCTAGAGTGGTCATTGGAATTCTGGGAAGGAAGATGCAAGCTCACTTGGTTTGGGTGTTTTGTTAAATACTGTTATACCTAGGGTAGATCTAGAAATTCTTCTCAGTAAGGGTTAAAACAGATAATTTTTTAATTATATG
Source organism: Ehretia macrophylla (assembly GCA_037974665.1). Classification (NCBI taxonomy): domain Eukaryota; kingdom Viridiplantae; phylum Streptophyta; class Magnoliopsida; order Boraginales; family Ehretiaceae; genus Ehretia; species Ehretia macrophylla. The sequence continues at coordinate 40,376,176 of CM075774.1, forward strand.
ATTTTTTTTTCTTCAGTGGGGCTAATTAATATTTTTAACTAAAAATACATAGATATTTAATTTTTTTATAAAAAAATATATAGAATTTTTTTTTTGAGAAGTAAAGCTAAAGACAACTCCAAAAAAAAAAAAAATACATTGAATTTTTAACGTTCTTTTGGGTCAGTGGGGGTTGCAGCCCCTGCTAACCCCATTTACATCCGCCACTGGTTATACCTTGATACAGAGACAGATTGAGAATTTTTTTTTTTTCATTTTAACAAAAGTCATAACATATAATTTGACAATACTACAAATAAAATTTTTATTTTTTTCCCTAAAAATACCTATAAGTTTTAAATATTTGTCTGATAAGTTGAAAGAGTATTCTACCCCTGCACCAAAACAAGAGAACAACGAAGAAAGAACAAAAACGAAACAAGTGAAATCTAAGGAAGTCGAAACTCATATTTCTTAGATCTATTTTCTCGCCATAACTTAAATTGCATTCTTCTTCCTTTCAAAGTGAGGATTTCTAGAATTATACTATAAAAGTTCCAAAAGACTTGTGTTGAAAACAATAGATAATATAATAAACACCCTCTCTAATAGTTTAAACTTTTAAATCGTAATTTAATATAATATTAAGCTCAAATTATTAAATGTCATGGGGTCAAGACTTGCCATTACTCATTTTTACAAATTACCCAACATGAAAAGCTTCATAAAAAGCAATTAAGTTTGTAAGTGAAGGAGAAAATAATAATCTAATCCGCTAAAGTTTTAGATGAGATAATCATTTAATAAGTTATCAAATTTTGATCTAATTAATACGAGGTATGAAAACTGATGACTAGACCTAGTCTGCTATATACAGCCCCAACATGTAAATAACTTGTGATGCTTGAATTGATTAATGTAGATCAGTGTATAGTGCTCAAAGTAGGGTCCGTCACTTGACTTTGTGGTGGGGAAGATGAAAATGATTTTACAAGTGATCACTACCTTAGTAGTGTAATTTTCTATTTGGGTTGTTCTAGCCTTCACGTCGCAGAATATATAAATCTTAGGCAAAAAGTTTTCCAAAACGTCTCAAAATCTCTAGATACAAATCGTGAGTTTTATCTCAACAGGTAAGCTCACCTACTAGAATAAAAGGGTAAGACTTATGAACTTGGGTAAGACAAAACGAATCTTAGGTGGTCCATAACAAAAATTGGATTCCGTTTGTTTGCCGTAAACTAATTTACAAGGGGAAATATTTGTCTGCAAAATAGAATATTTTTTTGATCTTTGATTATTATTTTTTGATATTTGACTGTCACAAAAAAAGATATTTTCTTACATTTGGTTGTCATACTGAAAAATATATTTCAATGAGAAATTGAAATGAATTTTATTTTTACAAAAAATATTCCTTAAATCAAAAAATTGTAAATAGAATTTAAAAAAAAAAAGAGAAAGAAAAACTAATTCATCTCATAAAAAACTGAAGTATAGAATTTTTCATATATAATAGCAAGTTCGTAAAGTATATATTGATTTTATAAGCATCCATAATGATATAACGATCATAACTAGTTTAAGCATCATACCACAAACATAAATAGTAGTACCAATATCCATCATAGTTGAAGTATATCCATAATAACAGAATCATATCCGTCATACTTTTCGACAAAAATAATATCCATCATAATTGAAGTATATCCATCATAGTTAAAGCAAATCCATCATTGTTGAAACAAATCCATTATACATAAATAATATTACAAACATCCATTGTAGTTGAAGCAACCATTCATTACTTTCATCAACCATTACCCCTGATGTTGCTGTATGAAATTGAAGATCCAAACCCTTTGAAACTCACTGTTGTGGCCATAAAAGCTTTAGCTTGTATCTCCCGATCCACAAGGCACTTAAAAAGGGTAATTTTAGGGCTTGAATTTGATCAAATATGGAATTTAGATCTTAAAACTTCAAAACATTTAATGGAAGACACTCATCAATAAAAAAAATATTGAATTAGTATCACTACACCCCTACAACAGATATACAGTATAAAATTTTACCTCTTTTATTTCATATGACTTAACCTCCTTCCATAATTTAGTTAAAGAAAATGTCCCTTGAAGTTGTTAAAGAATATAAAAACTTTTTACCTAACAACCCAAAGGGATCAAATGATACAAAATAAATTTTAGAGGACAAGCTGTTATATTGTACTCATTAAGGAGTCTAGTGTTATTAATGGTATTCAGTTTATATCACTTTAGCCCTTAATTGTATGCACTATAACATTTTGCTCCTAATGTTTATTTCGCATCACTTCACCCCTTGTCTTTTAGTTACAGTCGTTATAAAATATATAAATATCCAAAACTTCTATACTTCTTTTATGAGAGAAAAATATATTAAGTTTTATATAATTAAGGGGATAAATTGATATTATCTAAAAAATAAATAAATATTAGAGAGAAAAAAATTTCACTGTTGTAGTGTAAGAATTTTCCTAAAGTTTTATTTCTTATTTGAAGTTTTTACATTTAAAAAATATAAAAAAAAGTATAAAACAAAAATTAGATTTAAAGAAGGGTATTTTTGGTCATCCTTATAATCTTTTTGATAGTTACAAAGAACATTTTAGTTGACTAAATCATATAAGTAGGTTAAGTGATATAACATAAACATTAGAAGGCAAAATGTTATATTGCTTATTTTGTTTGGGAGCTAAATGATACTAACCGAATATTTTGTGGTTAATGGGTGTGAAAAAATACATCTTTTTAAAAGTTTGATCCCTTCAATTAAAGTTTTTGAAGTTTAGGACTTAAATTCTATACTGAGGCAAAGATATTCTTTTTGAGTTCTTCCTTAAACTTACCATTTTCCCTTTATTTTTAAGCTCAAAGATATTATTTTTCAGTACTTCCTTATTATTTCTAATTTATAAACTCCAAGAGCTTAAGAACTCTTTGCAAAAGCAAAAAGACCCATTCAGCCTAAATCACATAAATTCAGTCACTGTCTCCTTAATTTCTCAATTTTCTAAACTGCACTACCCATTTTGTCATTCTAATAAATCAGGATTTACTATGATAAGAAATATATCTTTTAATACTTCGCAAAATTTTCATTCTTCATTTTCGATCTTCCATTATCGGTATCAAATATCTATAACACAAAAACTGATAAATATATGGCATACTTGAGTCCCTGGTTGTAAAAAATAATCAATATCTAAGATAAGCTCTTTTATGATATTTTAAAATTTTATATTAGGCGATTATACAGTATGATGTATCGAGAGTCTTGAACTCGAGTCTCATAACTGCCTTTCTAAAAGAATATGTTCATGTTCTAGGCTCATATTGAAAAGAATATTGTCTCCATGTGAGCGTGTTTTTTTTTACTAAATTAATAAACAAGTGACTCTATTCATTTCCAATTATCTTAACAAACAAAAGAGGCTCAACTAGTTCAGGACCTCCCAATCGAGATTCTGTGCTATATAAATAGATCTATTGAGCATGCTATCACAAAAGATGTTTTTCCTTCACTTTATAGAAGTATGTAAACTATTTCTAATTCTACCAAAAATATGTTCTTCGGTCTGGGCCGTATTGGCAAAAATTCTCTGTTTCCTTTTCATTCAGATGAAGTAGACAGTTGCATCGAAAATAAGCTTGAACACATGGAATTGGAAGGTATTAGGAGATACAACGTTCTTTAGCCCAAGTAACTACCTCTTTCCAACAATACAGTCTCGAGGCAATTTTAGTACAACACAAACAATGTATCCAAATTCTTTTGGAGAAGTTACATTAAAAAATAATAATAATAAATCCATGTAAGGGTTTCTTCAAAAAGTAAAAAGTAAAATATAAATATTTCATCACCATTCTGTCATTTTTCTCTAATATTATATTTGAAAATCCATCGCCACATACCCGTGGTCATAATGTCAGAGAACCTTTTTTTAAAAATAAATAAATAAATTTAGCAATTGTAAAATTTGGCCCAAATAAATTTAACAATTGAAATATGTGGCCCAAAAACTTTCCCCAATTGTAATGTTTGGCCCAATACTTAGGCCAACGACATTATTTGACACAATATATATTCGGCACAATATTTGGATTTGGCCCAATCATAATATTAATCTAGCAAGAATGAGGACTTTTCAGTTATAAATTTTGGGGGGACTTTAATTACTATATATTCTCTCCCTACTCTAAAGCATTTTTTTTTTTTTTAATACTTTTGTTCCAGTTTTTTTTTGGGTAACTTTTTAGTCACCCAATTAATTATATAATGCACTTCATATTCGCTTTCTATGAAACACATGAATGTTAGTCTAATGCTAGATAAATTAAATCTACAAATAATTTTGAAAATTTTATTAAAAGAAATAATTAAAGAAACAATAATTAAATTAATATTAAACAAATAAATATATAAATTGAATAACCATATATAAAAATTAAATAAACAAAAAAATAAATCAAAAGAAGAGGGGAGAGAGAGAGAGGGATGGAAAGAGTTGGGTGGGGGTGGGGGGGAGGGGCAGTGCTACTATATATCTAGGGGCAGTGCTGCTAGAATGTGACATATAGCAGCACGACAAAATGGCAACGGAACAGCTATCGCTAAACCATCGTAACTTTGTGACAAACTGGCGAGAAAATTATTATTTTCATTTATGTTTTTTTTTATCACCATAAAAATCCGTTGTCAAACTATCGTCAAATTTTGGCGCCCAAAACACCCATGAAGGTAGGGGACAAAATGTTGCAAAAACATAATCACATAAATTTTTTTATCGCAACTTTTTGTCTCCCGTGTCGTTCTTATAGTGAATATGCACTTGTCCCATATAAAAAGTCTTAAATTCCAAGACTATCATATAATATGCAATGCTACTCCTCCTATACCAATAGGTTTATAATGAAGCCCCCTAATTTTAACATTATATTAGAGTTGAGCATTTGGTTCAGTCTTGTCCATTACGAGTGTTGGATATTCAATCTTGATTCTCGATCACACTTTGTTTAACATATCATTCAAAAAGTTGCATCTTCAAACCAGCTTACACTATATACACTTATACTATATAAAAAATCATAAACCTCAAGACCACCACATAAGACCTTAATTTACTTTACTCTATATCAATTGATTTCAAGATAGAAACCATTATTCATAACACTCCCCTACTTAGTGTGCACTTATCAGTTTATGTAAAAGAAAAAATAAAAACTCCAGTAACAAGAAAGTTTATTTCACACTTTCAGCTTCACTGTTAACTCTTTGATTTAATACCTTCTGATCGACTGAGATAAAACTCACTCACGCAAATTAGAAAAAAAAAAAAAAAATCTGCATCAATCATCTGCTTATGTTTTCAATCCTAGGCTAAAAAACAAAATCTTACAATTCCTATTTTTATATGAGCATCCATGATGTGTAGGCCTTAGGTCTAGTGGTATACTCCTCGTTATAAATATGAGAGGTTGCGGGATTAAATTCATGGGTGACATTTAATATATGTGTTGTATGATTTAGGTCTCACTTGAATAAATAATAATAATAAAAAAAAGAATATAACTTTTGGAGTGAGTATAATACTTGGTACCTGAAACAAGATCATTTGGTGCCAGCAAATATACAACACATAATGCAAGGATTAACGCATAATGCTCACCAAAATCAAGTCATTCGCGAGGAAAACAAGGATGCTATACATATATAACAAAACGACCATTAGAGAGACAAATCGCCATTGATTTGCTTTTTATAATGTTACATTGGCAATGCCACCCACCTGCCTCACTTGACTAAGTATAAAATTAATATTAAGTGATATCTTACTTGTATGATTCATTAATTCAATATTCTAGTGGTGATGATGGAGTAGTTTTTTTATTGGGAATACTAATTAATTGTCTCAAAGTTGACGGAAATGACAATTTAATCCTTTAACATCATAAATGAGTATCTTCATATTTTAACTAACTAAATTCAGACAGTATAGGTCGTTTGTTAGTTTTCGTCTACTTTCAGGATTTAGTCATTCAAAATTTAGTATGACACGTGTAATTAATGACAAAAAATTGACAAAAAATGCGAGAAAGGTACTAACAGTTTCATAATCTTATTGATGGTTGGAGACTCTAATTTTCAAGCAGTCTTGATTCAACTTGTTTTTGGTGCTATTATCTATAACATTTGGTATGAGAGCGATAATAAACTTCAGGAGAATGAGGTTCTTTCTGAGGAGCAGCTTTTAGCAGGATTCTGGCTATTATTAGGCAGAAAGCACAACTTCACTGTAGATTCAAGAATTGTGATTTAAATAGAAAATTTTGTAACAATTGGAAAATCAAGTTCTTTGTAGAGTGACTTGCAAATTGTCTTTTGTTGAGGATTGTTGATATGGAATGGATGCACTTACTTACTTAGCAAAAGGAAAAAATTAATTAAAAAAAATTAAAATGGACGTTTTTTAAGCTGAAGGATCAAATTGTCATTTTCACTAAAATTAATATACTAATAAAAGTATTTACCATTTTTTTATTAAGAAAAGCCATTTGAATGGTATTACTTCACAAGTATATAAATTAGCTAACTAATGTTTAATCTAACATAACCATTAAAACTAACTCATTTCTATCGACAACCGTTTTGGAATTTCTTCCTAACATGGAAAATCTTCCTCAGGTACTCATTAAAAATCCAGGTAGAAGAAGCTCTAGGCACTCCACTGGATACCTTGGTGTACGTAGGAGACCATGGGGGAGATATGCTGCTGAGATTAGAAATCCACACACTAAAGAAAGACATTGGTTAGGCACGTTTGACACTGCTGAGGAAGCTGCATTGGCTTATGATCTTTCCTCCATTGCATTTGGGATCAAAAAAGCCCGTCCGAATTTTGTTTACCCGGCGGCTGTTGTTTCATCTCCTTTGTTAGCAGCACCTCCGCCACCGCCGCCGCCGCCAACTCCAAAATTCGAAGAAAGTGGCGCAAGTTGCATGGAAGTAAATGGTGTTGAGGATGACGAGTCTCTTTTCATTGCATCTATCTTGCAAAGGTTTAGACAATCTAATGGCATTGAAAAGCTGGGCCTTCACTACAAAAAAAGGTTATATAAGTGACAGTTTTTATCTTCAACCGTCACCTATATGAAATGTGTATCACAATAAAAATGATGGTTTTCACAAAGAACCGCTGCCAATATGGTATTTTACTTGTATTAAAAGACATATGGGTGACAATTTTTTCCTCCAACTGTCACTTATGTGAAATGTATACAACAAAACAGAGAATATTAATTGTGCACATAGGCAACAGTTGCATAGAGCGGCTACCTATATTAAAATTTTTTACCTTGTGTATTAGGTAACAGTTCTGTTAACCGCTATCTATTAGTTGTGCATATAGTACTTCGAAAGCGTAGCATGTGGGAGTCGAAACTTTGACCTTTTAAAAGGTTTGTTAAAGTTTGAACACTAGAACACCAAAGCCATTATTACTAATTTGTTTTTTGCAACCCTTATCTAGTAAAGCAACATCATCAAGCATAATCAGTTCATTTCTCACTTTTCAATATCTCTTCGCTCTCTCCCTCTTCTCACATTTTTCTCTTTATTCACTCAAGCTTCTCCGACTCTTCACGCTCTCTCTCTCTCTCTCTTCCCTCGTTAAGCTTCTGACTCCGATCAATTGTAACTTTCGCCGATCAACCGTAAGTTTCTCCGATCAAAATCGTAAGCTCCTCCGATCTATCGTAAGTTTCTCCGATCAAAACCGTAAGCTCTACCGATCTACCGTAAGTTTCTCCGATCGACTGTAAGCTTTTCCAATCAACCGTAAACTTCTTCGATCAACCGTAAGCTCTTACTGCATGTGTCTTTTAAGTGCGTATGTTTAGGTGTATATTTTTAATGCTTAATATTGATGTACGTGTGTATGTGTATGTATATATTTGGGTGAACTTTTGATAATGTGCTTTGTAATGCTTAAGATTCTTTTGTATCTTGTGTGGATCTGGTGAACTTTTGATAATGTGCTTTATAATGCTTAAGATTCTTTTGTATCTTGTGTGGATTTTCCATTTTCTGTACTTAAACATTCGTGGATGTAGCTATTATCTTTGGTTGTGTGTGTGTGTTAAAATGATGCATGTCATAAGAATAAATATGATATTTTGCTTTTTTTTTTGTTTATATGGAGATTTACTTCAACTAATTTAGTGATGTCCTTGATTGTTAGTTTTTCAGATTTTTAGCTAATTTTGTATTTATTTTGGAAATAATTTTTTGCGTGCTATGGAGTGGAAGCAACAGTAGATGAATGCTTATTGAAAAAAAAAAGGAAAGAGTACTGAAGTGATTGTTTGACTTGCGAATTTATTTTAGTTGCTAGGTTAGGTAGTACTAATTTGTTTGATGGTTTGATTTAATGTCCAGGTTTTGTGGTTTTGCAATGTGATCTACTGTATTAAGTTTTCGAGTTTTAAAGCGTAAATGCAACAGAGGTTTGGAGTTTTCAGAGTGTCGAGAAGATCTTTCTTACTTCAGAAATTTAATGCATGCTTTAATGTTTTATTAATATGTGTTACCCTATTTCTTTCTTTCGTTTCAAGATCTATGTTTAACCTATTAGTACATGTTGAAATTTTCCAGGAAATGGCCCGAGCTATAAGCACGAGTTCTGTTTCAAGATCTATGCTTCTTTGGGCACTGGTGCAGAGCAAACGTCTTATCACATACTCAGTAATTTGCTCGAATGACTCTCAAAGAAGTTGGATTGTCTGATGCTATGTTATATCTATTGGCCACATGCTTATCCAAGAAACCTTGTGAAATTAAGGTATTCAAGTCTCGTATGGTTTAGTTTTATTTATTATCTTTAATTTAGATTAACTACCTAACAAAAATAGGCCACACTGCAATATTTTGGTCCGGCTGTTTCCCATTTTCTTTTTGCTAGATTTACAGAGATAAACCACCATCAAACATCTTATATAGGCAAGATATGAAGATCTTATCAAAGAAGAGACTTCTTCAAGTACTAAGTGTAGGAATACTGAAGGAACTCTAAGTTTGTATTTGGACAAGAATCTTGAAGCAGCTTTGGATTCATTTGACAATTTGTTTTGTCGTCGATGTTATGTAAACTTCACATGTTTAATCTTCCTTTTCTTTGGCCACCATTAGCCATATATGTTTATTCTCCTTTTTGTAGTTTACATCTCTTAAATATTTCTGTAAAATATCGTCCTCATCTTTTCTGCTGGCAGGTTTTTGATTGCAGATTGCATACATGTTCACAGGATCTCATCTTTCCTGTAAGCTAATCATATTCCCTTATAGAGTTGATTGTGGAAATTCAATAGTTTACTTACTTTGTCTTTAACTTTAATTAGGCTGAAAAACAACTATAGTCCCACTTTCCAGATGCAAAAAAGGAACCGTGCGGCTTACTTACTTTGTCTTTAACTTTAATTAGGCTGAAAAACAACTATAGTCCCACTTTCCGGATGCAAGAAAAGAACTGTGCGGCCCTAATTGCAATAGATTGGTATTTTGCTTTCACTTTTTATTTTTTTATTTTTCTTGGTCCTATTGTTACATTAGACTTTTTCTGATTTGTTAGTAGTTAGGATTAAGATTATGATAATACCAGTTAGTCCACAATCCTTTTGTAAATTATCAGTAAAATCTCTGCAGTCAGTTACATAAATAATTTTTTATTTGTGAGAGTTGTCTAACATTGTGAAAAAGTCGAGAAGAATCAGTTTAGCATAACTTGGCTATATGATTGGCAACACTTTACTAGAAAAAGTTATAAGACATTTAGAGAGAAATAACTTATCACCAACACCAAGCCCCTAAATTTTTCATAAGTGAAGTGTTGATAGAAATGGAATGGAAAAAATAACAAGTTTCATATTGAATGTGCACTCCTAGGAAGAAAAGTCTTAAGTTTAGAGGAGCTATGAAAAAGTGTGCATCTTATTTGTGGAAGTGGGTTGTGAATGTTGAATTGGGGGTATAGATGTTTTGGAAATGAACTTCTGTTAGAAAGGAAAATATAATGATATAAAGGTACATATGATCAAATTATTTAAATTGGTGTTGATGATGAAGCAAATTGTTCAGCTCATGTAAAGTTGGAAGGAAAAAATAAAGTTTTAATTTCTCTTAATCGTATTATGGCAAATTTATGTAAGGTAGAGTTTGGTTAAGTTCACGTTTTTCCTTTTATTAGTCAATATTTTGCTAATAGTGCCATTTGTTTGATAAGTTGGGCGTGCAGGGACAACCCTAGGCAGAGCTGAATCTAGGCATAAAGTGCAAGATATTCCTGAAAGCTATAGTGCTGACATTTTCAAGTCAACGGTTTTCCCCTTGCCCAGAAATCTTTACTTTGTAACAAAAATAAGATGAGAAAGACGGGATGAATTGGTAAGCCTGGCAATTCCCTTTTAGTCTAGCAATTTGTGCATCTAGTTACAAATTTGAGAAAATAAATGAATGAAGATCAATTATCCAATGACATTTTCATGTGTTGTAAGGTGACTATTATATGAAACTTCTGAAATCAATATTGGTTTTCTCTATTCATTTAGACTAAGTCTCAATTTTCTTGCAAAAGTGAGTGCTTTTGTTGCCTGCTTAATTGTCATACTAAGCGGCTAGCTTTTATTTCCTTATACTAGTCAGTCTTCTTCACAAGTTGGTCTTTCTGGACATATGTTCTTGATAATTATATAGTTGAAGCACCTCTTCATTTTCCATCTGCTCAAATGTGGCACTTGACTACAACTTGCTGAATCATTAAACTACTTGACTGGAACTGATTGAACCCTTTTTGTCTCTGATTTAGGTGAGGGAAGAGAAGGACAAACTACTTATTGTCGACATGAAGCCTCAAAGAAGTTACATAAATACATTAATAAGAAGTTACCATTTTCCATTACTGATTGTAACATTTCTCTTTTAGCTGATTGAACACTTAGCTTTCATTGAACACTAGATTTATTTTTTGTAAGAAGATGTTGATTTTAGACTGATTCCCATTACTGATTTTTCATAAGAAGATGTTGATTTCAAACTAATTCCCAGTATTGATTTTTTGTAAAATGATGTTGATTTCAATGTATATACCAATGTCTTTATGGCTAGTTTAGTTGTAGTGTTCTAGTGATTCTTAAATCAGTTATGAGGTCATTGTTCTTGGCTAAAATAGATATTAATTGTAGAGTATGAATGTGTAGCAGTTCTCTTGAACTGCTAGTTATTAGTCTACTAAATGATGTGCAGCAGTCTCAATTAACCGTCACCTATTACTATCTTTATCAAAGGTAGCGGTTGAAGAGAGTTGTGCTTTTGGTGACATAGGCAGCGTTTATTATAACTGTTACCTATACAAGTTGTAATTATAGGTAGCAGTTATTATAAATAGTCATTTATGCATAGGCAACACAAGCATAGGTAGCGGTGCTAGTAACTGTTTTGCAAAGTATTGCCTTTTAATAGGTAGTGGTTAAAAACTGTTTCCTTTAAAGGCACAAACCGTCACCTATACTTCGAATTCTTGTAGTGCTTTGAAGGTGTATACCAACAATTTTGTGAGCGTCTCTTGAAGTTCTACACCCCTGACTGGAGTGGATACCTACCCTTACCTGATCCCTCACCTCGCTACAAGCGAGAGGTTTGTACACTGAATTGTTATAACAAACTACGAATTATTTCTCAACTCATGCATGCGAAAATTCTTAGTTATTGAGGAAAAGATTATTTTCCTTTACTAATGAACTCACGACTAGTTAAACTTTAGTTCTCTGTTGATTTTGCATCATAGCAAAGAACCATATGTGATATCATTGAATGTAGTCTATATCATGGATCGATAATTAGTATTTATATACATAGTTGCTCCTAAAATAGAATTGGATATTAAATTACGGATTGCTATTTAATCAATTTGGACTAATATCACTTCCCTCTCATTGGGCGGGTCACACATATATGTAGAGCCTATTTCCTCTGTTATTGTGTGGGTAATATATACATGTGGAGCCACTTCCTCTCTCACGGACTTATGGAATAATTTTTATAAATTACGATCTCATTTAAAAGTTTAAGCAATTACAACTGAGTTTTTATATTTATTTATTATTTTCAACGCTCGTGTACAATCGAAGAACTACAATTGAAATTTGGAGAAGTTCCAGTTTTTCCTTTAATTAATCCCACTTGAGAAGCTCTTTAAAATGTCCTATTGGACGACAGTCTGGGCATGGCCAATAACAAAGTGCCTCGTGTCGATTCGCATGGGACCCAATGACCTTGATGTTGCAGCTTTCAAAATGTTTGAGTTGCATACTTTACCGAATTACCCTTTGTCGATTTAATGCAAAATTAATGGCTCATGGAAAACTCAGATGTGGGACCCATTGACATTGATCTTGGTTGGTCATGGGACCCACTAACTGATTGAATGTTTTTTCCATCCTACCCTCAATAAACTATGCAAAATTACTATATTAGACTAAATACTAATGTGCATAAAGACAAAATAAGTGTCAAAAGACTAAAGTAGCCCTATGCAACATTAAATGTAATGGAAGTCAATTTTTTGTAGAGTGCTATTACGAATTTATAGATAAAGTATTTAAATAGGATCTAAGAATATACATGTATGTATTTACAAATAACCAAAGTTGTATATATGAATATGGATGTAGGTTTTTTGATATCTACAAATCTATCATTTTGTAGAGTGTCATCACAAATATGTAGGGAAGTTATCGTATGAATTATGCTTATTATGTATTGATAATACAAGAGGTTAAATCATATCCTCAAACCATTTAAATAAGGTAGCAAAATATTGATCAAATTAAGGTCTCAGTAAGCTTAATTTCTAATTTCCATCTTACTTCATTAATAAAAAGTTTTTTCTATGAGTATAAAGTGTAGTATTTTGATATGAAGAGAAAGAAGAAGATTTATATTATACTCAGACACCAGGTTATATTATCAAAGATTTTTTTAAGTATTATGATTATGGTTATATTTTGTTGTTCCATATTATTCAATAGTATGGATATACTATTAACTAGCATATAAGTGATATATACTTGTTCATATATTGTAGGAAATGTATTTTTAATTTCATTAAATAGTATTGGGTTGTGGGTTGGGACAATGACATAGGAGAAGAAAAAGTATTGAATGAGGTAATGAATACTGAATATTCTTTCCTTGAGTGAGGGCGGCCTATTTATAGTTGTTGTTATGCCGTGAGTCTATATACGCGATAGGATGATAAAATTTAAAATAATTTATTTAATATTTTCAATGTTGTCCATAGATAAATATCCAATCCCAATAAGACTAAAATATATTTTTATTCAAGTACAAGTTAATCTAATATTTTAAGAAGTATAATATGGACCATAACTATTTTTATCCCCCACTTTAATCACCTTAGATGGCAGTAATCAAAACCATCGTCTATGGGCTTTTTTCAATATTTTTTGCAGGATATAAATAGATTTTTTTTTTTGGGCAGGCTTTTTTCTTTGCACTTTTGCATAAATAATTTAATAAACACAAATTTCTTAAGCAAATTTTAATAGCCATTCATAAGCAAATTACAGTAAACTGAGATCCAAAACAACATGAAATTCATAAGCATTTTAATAGCCAAAAGAGGCATTTTAATAAGCCATTCATAAGCAAATTACAGTAACTTGAGATCCAAAACAACATGAAAATTTCATCAATGTATCTCTTAAAAATGAAATTACAGTAAACTGATATCCAAAACAACATGAAATTCATAAGCTCATTTTGTTATCTTCATGGTCATCTTCTCATAATGAAACTAGAAAATTCTCCATTAATGAACTTGGCTGGAAAATCAACAACTGGGAGATCCTGACATACAAATGGCAGCATACCGAAAATCTCGGAGGTTAGCGACAAACATTTATAGAGGTTGATCCCTTAATACCCCTTCATGCGTAAGACTTGACGAATTCCGAAAAACAAAAAATGATGCTAGCAGTCAAGGTTATGCATAAAAATGATGGTAGCACATTTGTATTATTAGTCTCTTGACAAATTCCATTGGTTTTCCATTTCTGAAATTGAGTAATACAATCAAGGCTACTACATATTAATATCTTACCATTTTCATATTTCCCCATCAACTAAAATCAATTGACAAGGCTCAAGGGCCTCGCAAACAAAAAGAAAGGATCGAGGTGCATGAAAATAAGTCTCCAATTTTTCATAATGTCAAGTCAAAAGTTAGACATACCTAAAGTAACTGCCATTGGAGTTTGGGCTAATTTACTTGATCCCTGCAAAAGGCATGAAATACAGCTTTGAATCAATTTCAATCTAGCTGGAACACCCACCAAATATGTTGATCATATACAAGGAAAAGGTAGAAAACAATAATTACCTAGCATTTCTTTTATTTCTTTCAACACGGCATCACATCGATCCTGCAAAAGATATGATAAAATTAAGTTGTTTTCTTGTTCTTTTTCTGCACTCAAACCATGAATAAGATATAAAAATTCTTCATATATTTTAACTATATGGCTTAATTCATTGAAGGAACCCTTGTAGATCCACAATAACAGGCAAAACAGAAAGCTAGGTGCAACCATATATCAAGAATGGCCATATTTTCAACCTCAAGGTACTCCTTTCCTCTTTTTTTCTTTATTTTCTACTTCAAAATCCTAAAGCAAACCTAAATAGATCATTCTATTTTTACTATTATTTGTTACACAATTTTTATCAAGTCTATACAAGTCTATGTTTCAACTAAGAAACCATTAAAGCTTGTTGAAAATAACCCCAAAAAAACAACCCTGTGATTAAGCACAATTCTAGTTAGATTTCTTTGCAGATTGTTCTTCATTCCAAAGTCATAACAAATATATCTTATGAATACATAGACTTCAATTCTTGCACAAATCATTATCAACAACAATACTAACTATTTTCAGACTTATAATTTCACCTCTGACAAGTTTTTGCAGCAAGCTTGCTTATAATTTCAATAGAACAAACAAACAATAAGATTGCAAAAGTACCAAAAAGCAAAGAAGGCTGAAATACCCAGCATCATTTAATTATGCCAAAGTAGAAAGTAATAACCACTTGCTAACTTAACTCGTCCTATTCCAATAGGTTGACCTGATCCATTAAAGGTAGAACTTCAATATAACAAATAAACAAAAAGTTTTTTTTTTCTATAGCATGCCTTTAGCAACTAGTGTAGAAAATAAAGGTAGAATTTACACATACATACGGGTAATCACAAACCCACTATACAAAACTCAATACACACATAAATACGGGTAATCACAGACCCTTTTTTTTTCTATAGCATCCTTTAACAACTAGTGTAGAAAATAAAGGTAGAATTTACTCACACATACAATCACAAACCCATTATAAAAAACCAAAAAAAAACAAAGGAAAGTTACCGGCATGATCAGGAGCACGAAAGAGGTGAACTATCTTCTGGTCTTCCTTATTTCTTTTTCGTTGGCGGATAAGAAGACATCAAATGTTACAAAAGGGAGAGTTTTTTTTAGCGGCTATTTTTGTGGAGCAAGGAGGACATTTTAGAGAGGAGAAAATGCAAGGAAACAGAAGATTGACGAGGAAGGACAAAGAAGATACAAGATTTCGCCACGATTTTTTTAAGATTTCTAAATTTATTTTTTTCTTTCATCATGAATTTTAATAGATTTTAGATTTTATTTATATTTATTATGAGTTGCTAGATTATTTTTCTAGCCTACGATGTAGTCAGATTTTGATCACTCAAATTATGTTGGTTTAATTGATTGACGGATTATTTTATTTTTATGTTGAGTATTTCACACTATGCTTAATGCTTGTGATTGTCTAGCCAATAATTGTTTATTTTGTGGTTTGGTTTGAAACTAAGAAGTGATAACTAGATTAGACCATGTGTGGAGTACTATTAAATTGTCATAAGCTAGAGATAGTTATGAGATCTAGTGCAGAGTTTAAATTTATAGAGTTTAATGCATTCCATAAGTTCATAATTATCAAAGAGATGTAGGTAGCTTGTTTATTGGGATAGGTTATTAATACTTGAGAAAAAATTAATATCTACCTTAATGGAATTGTTGGCAGTATAAGGAGTAGTCGTCAATTGAATTTAATCAACAAATTCGAGGATAAATTTTGGTGAAATCAGAACCCCTAAAACTCTCTACTTAATGAATCAACATTTTTATAAAAATCCGTACTTGTTAATGGTTAGTTTTATTAATTTCATAATTCTTTAGTTTTTAATCATAATTTTTCAAATTTGGATTCTCTGAATAGAATTAGAGTTAAATTAATTTTAATAATTAATAATCTCAGTTTTTGTAAGAATAATTTTTACTCATTATTTTATTACTTATTACGATACGTATCCTTACATTATAAATTACACAACAAAAATCCTACGATGTTGACTATCATCATCGTGTTAGCAACGAACCACGTCAATAAGCCTGACTTGGTAAGAAGCATAAGGGTGTTGTCTTGTGGCGGCTTGAGGGTTGGACAAATACTTTTCTATAAATCCACGTGCTGGTAGAAATAAAATACCGACACATTTAGGAACAGAACAGTTGTAAGGGCAAAAATGCTTCCACGCGACTTAAGGACATGTGCTATATTTTTTTTTTCTTTTTTTACCTTACTTTTTTGACTTTTTGAAAGCACTAGCCGTCACATCAAAAAATCTTTATTAGTTAAAAAAAATGACCAATTTAACAGCAAAGGTATTGGGGTGGAGGCGCAACGTGTAGCTGCGGTCTTCTTTTCTAATATCTAATTTTGCAGGTCTTTGTCTCGGTTCTGTGTGAGAGAGTTTAAAAAGTTTGAACAGTCTTATAATCTATTTTTTTTTCTTTTTTAATTTTTTACTATCATAGACAAGGAGCGGTAACTATTAAGTTTATGTATATTTGATAAGGGAAGGAAGAAAGACAGAAAAAAGCTAAAAACGTGTGGACGTTAAAAATGTTCTTCACACAATGTGTGAGCCCATCAACTCTTGTAGTGCATGTGACACAAATAAATATAAAGCTTATGACACGTTTTTAACCTATCATTTTTGTTTTTGAGTTTCTGTTTTATTGTAACTATAATATGTGGAAAATTATTGATCGTTTTAATTGATGTGAATCTTTAACATGATATATGATTTTGACAAAAAAAATTATATATGATTTTGGATTTGGAAATTCATTTGTGTTCGAGTGATTAGAAGGTAAAATATTGATCAGCCATTTCATAATAAATGAGATTAAGAAAGAAGAAAAAGAAAGAGCAGTGAATAAAAAGAGAAATAACAGAGGAGGAAAATTTTGAATTTTAAAATTGATTAATCTATGAAATAAATGATTAGAACGTTTACCTCCAAGTGACTAAGGGAAATCCTAATCGATGTGGCACCCAAATGTACATATAGATTCTATAAATGTGTAAAAGACTTATTTACTTGCAGAATGCTTTTCCATAATATATGAATGTATGCACCACGGAAAATTTCTTGGTAATTTACACATTGATAAATCAGTTTGGACTGATTCAAACTTTATCCATATACTAAAACAAGATGGCAAACTCTGATTGATCTTGGAAATTCTCATATAGTAGTCTGAATAGACCTGGATGTTTTCTATTTACCGGCCAGCAACTAATCATAGGCCACATGTCGATTGTCACCTCTTTTTTTTTGCTTTTCTCGAATGTCCAATTGCGAATTGATTGATGTGAAACTCATTTAGACTATCCTTATCAGAGGTGGTAAAATAAAAAAACATATTAAATTTAAAAATTTTTAGAGATTCAAATATTATTTTTGATTTAAATATATATGAGATTCATTACTTTTTATAACTTTTGAGATAAAATGGGTCTCTAAATTACATTTAGGGCTCTAAATTTAGCACCTCAAATGTAATTTAGAGACCCATTTTACCTTAAAAGTTGTGAAAAGTGGTGGGTCCTATGTATATTTAAATCAAAAATAATGTTTGGGTCTTTAAAAATTTTTAAATTTAGTATGTTTTTTATTTTACCACCTCTGATAAGGATAACCTTAGAAAACGGAAAACTTTCTTTCCTCCCACCCAGGGGTTCAATTTTTATTATATTTTTCCACAGTGATCATTTTTGTCAAACAAAATCTTAAGGTTGAAGGGTAGTTATGCGTTTGAATAAATTTTACACTTTAGTCTTTACTGTTTATATTTTTTTTTTAACACTACAAGAAAAATTAGTTTCAACGACGAGGCGTCGCCTTGCCCTCGCTTTTCGGCGAGGGCTCAGCGAGGGGGACTGTTCCTTCTCCGTTTCTGCGAGGGACAGGGCCTTCCCTCGCCGATTCGGCGAGGGATATGACATCCCCTCGCCGTTTCAGCGAGGAACAGGGCCTTCCCTCGCTGATTCGGCGAGGGACATGACGTTCCCTCTCCATTTTGGCGAGGGACAGGCCATTCCCTCTCCATTTCGGCGAGGGACAGGGCCTTCCCTCTCTGATTCGGCGAGGGACATGACGTTCCCTCTCCGATTTGGCGAGCGACATGACGTTCCCTCTCCGATTTGGCGAGCGACATGACGTTCCCTCTCCAATTCAGTGAGGGACATGATGTTCCCTCGCCGTTTTGGCGAGGGACAGGGCCTTCCCTCGCCGGCGAGGGAACATGCCGTTCGCTCGCCGATTCGAGCAAGGGACAAGCCCTTATTCGATTAAATTAATTTTTTTATATAGCAAATACTACAAAAAATTGCTTAACTTTTTACTTGTGATAATTTTTTTGGTTTTAATATTTTATTTTATAAATTTTGGTAAGCAACCTTTTGAATAGTAATTTTAAATTATATCCTCAATATTATCCTCTATATTCTTTTACAACTCGTGTTTTTAACGTAATCAATTTATAATCGAAATGAATTCTATTTTTGAAATGGAGCAAAAGTTCTTAATATTGATTTTTTTGCCTAATCAAGATCAGTTTTAATTTCTTTTTTTCTTGTTATCTTCCTTTATTTTTTTTATTTTTTCTTAATAATCATGTTTGTTCTTGTTTCTGGCTCGCAAAATTAACCTATCAAGTGTTTTTTATTTAAAAGTTATCGTTAAAACAAACATACATTTATTTTTTATTATTAATTAGTTAGGAATTATCTTAACTATACAATTCATACAAAAAAATAAAAGCAAATAAATATTAAAATAATAAAGCTAAGCACTCACAACCACTCAAAATAACTAAATATCTCCTATTTTTCTAAACACACACTACACACACGTTATATGCACATACACACTCAAAGCAAACAAAAACTCACCTCTCATCTCTCTCTGCCTCCTTCAGACCATGACAAAGAAAAAGAAAGAAGCAAATCGGGAGCAAGAAGCTACCCGACGCAGAAAAAAAAAAAAAAAACAGACCAGTAGCAGCGACGGGAAAGAAAAGAGGTGAGGGGATTTGCATTTTGTGATTATTTCTTGCATTTTGATGAGCCCTAGTTTATTTATGTGTTGCAATAAAGTGGGTTATGCTTTGATCTAACTAATGAATTTGATTTTCACTATGATTATGTGAATATTAAGTGTTGGATACTCTTTAACTTAGTAATTATTGTATGTTAATGGTGGTTGATGTGAGTTTGAAGATGATGTGTGGTGTAGTTGATATGTAATTTTAATGCTTGAATAAATACTTGTAAGAAGTTGTTTTACCTCAAATGATTAGTTCTAAATCTAAATAAATGATAATGGAAGCAATAGAGCTAAGTCGCTAAGTGCTCGTGCGTGTATGTGTGTTATTGAGCTGACTGCCCAGCTGCAGCCAGCCTGCTGGCACTGGGCAGTCAGGTGCCGGTGGCCTGTGGCTGCCGGCAACAGCCTGGCAGCCACTTTGTTTTTTTTTTTCCTTCCCCTCATGTGTAATATAAAGTATGATTTAGGTGTAAGCTTGAACAAGGATAATTTTTAGTTGTGTATGACTGTGAATCTTCAATTAAAACGCTAACAGTTTGTGGTTGTTATTTAATAATTGTTAGATATGTAACTGAGTTAGTGTTATGTGAAAGCTATTAGCCTTGGAAAGACAGGGATCGTGTAAGTTAGCAACATAAATAAATTCATAGTTTATGTGTTAATTGGTTAAAGGTTAACTTAGATTACATTTTAACTTTGAGCTGCAAATGGGAATGCTTCTAGTTGAATTGTTAGCTAACACATGTTATAATGTAGCTGAAAGCTATTGGTTTTTGGAAGGTAAGGAAATGCCACAATTAAAAAAATGTGTTATGAACTTGCTATGTAGTAGTTGTGCTATATTATTTAGCTTGCATACTTCTTGAGTCTCTAGGGGTCATAAGATTATGAGGTTACTAGTTAAACTTGTTGACACTAGTCTTCATTCCACCTTAGTTTAAATCAATTGTCAACTAAAAGGCTAATCTACATAAAAGCATGCTACATATTCGGCTAAACCATGTGGCCCCTAGTTTGCATCTAGCTATAGACTTTTAGTTGAATACACTTACATTCGTATTGCTAGCTAGTTGAATGGTGAACTATTGTTAAGCTATTTTCAAGAGTGAACTATTAGCCAATGTAACTAATAAAGATTGGGTGGTTGGATTCTATACAAGTGCAAGTGAATTGGTTTAAAAGTTAAGGCATGGTGTAGGAACTTTATATGTAAGACGGGTTAATGAAATTGAGTGGTTAGATTAGTTAGAAGTTGAGTCTAGATGTTAGTATGTTATTTACTTGTTTTGGCTTGTTGATCTTAATTGGTTGTAATTTTGTTCAACAAAGTAATTAGCTAGAAAGCAAGATCTTGGGCAAAGTTAATGAATCTAACTAAAGATTATCTTACCATACTATCTACACAAAAATGATTAAATAGTAATAATTGATATCGTTACTAGTAGGTAATTTATAAGTAGCTTACAATTAACTTTGTCACTAGTTACTACTTATACATTCTTCACAAAAGTACTATCATTTGAACAATCGAAATTGAATGTGAATAGAACTACGGGGTAGTTAATGTCACACATATGTTTGTGTTATGAATTTGCTAACTAACATATATGCTTTATTGTCTAGTTTGCTTGCTCCTCTAGTCTCTAGTGGACATAAGATTTGTATATGAAGGTTAACTAGCTTAACTTGTTGACACTAGACTTGATTCCACCTTAGTGTAAATAAATTGTCAACTAAAAGGTTAATCTATATAAAAGCATGCCACGTAATAGTCTAAAGTTTGTTATCCAAGCTTGCACCTTGTGTCCTCTTCTCTTTTCCCTCTTTTGTGTATTAGCAAGCATGTTTTTGTTGAACTATGTTTATTTAAGGTCTAATGCCGCCACGTAGCCCTTCGGAGCAGCAAAATCGAAAATAGGAAACGGGTATTGACCCTTAACTGAGAGAGATGGTTGGCAAGAAGAGAAAAGTGGACAAAATCGATGTCTCATTTCTTCCCCTTTCTTTATTTCTTTTTTTTTTCCATTTGGGTATTCTTATTATTTTTTCCATTTCCAGGATTATTTTTATGTTTCGCCATTGGCTTTTTCAAAGTTTTTTCATATGTTCAGCAGTTACGAATCTTTGCTTTTAGAAATATGAATTGTGTCCCAACTTATTTGTCTTCAAATTAACGACTCAATTGCAATTTGTTTACTTTGCTTTTAGTTATTTCCTCAAGTGAAGTTTAATTTTGGAATTCTTCTTCAGTTGTTGGAATAAATCTGTAATCTTGAGCATTTCTTAATTTTTCTCATCAGCTTAATTTTGACACTGCTCTTTATTATACTCGATTTCTGTTTAATGAATATAATCAAAGAAAATAAATTAAAATTCACTATTCATTTTTTTTGCATTATTTACGTATTGTTGTATAATCTCATTTTATTTGATCTTCATTCAGAAAATTATTGTTTTATATAGGTTGTTCCGTATCAGGGGAGATTCATCAATGACAAAAGTTTTCAAAGATTCAAAGTTCATGAATAGTTTTGGAGAAGATTCAAATGCATAGGGTTAACTTAGATTTGGGGGATAGCTATTTTGTAATTAAACATTTTGTAATCATATATGTAATTAAAATATTTTGTAATATTAATTTTAAATTGAATTTTGATTGTCAAATTTTAATTTATTTAATTTTTATATGAAATTCATATTTATAAATTTTGTCATTTAAATTTTGTACTCTAATTATAAAGGGTTACTAAAAATGATTATTTAAATTTTACAAGGACTTGGTAAGGGCTCGGTGAGGGAGGAAAATGCAAGGGCACAAAGGGGGACGAAAACGGCGAGGGCACGGAGAGGGACGAAAACGGCGAGGGCGCTGAGAGGGACGGTTTATGCGAGGGCACGGAGAGGGACGAAAATGGTGATGGCACAGCGAGTGACGATTTATGCGAGGGCACGGAGAGGGATGATTTATGCAAGGGCACGGAGATGGACGAAAACGGTGAGGGCACGGAGAGGGACGAAAACGGCGAGGGCTTGTTGCCCTAGCATAGTCGTCGCCGAAACGGTCACTCGCCGAGTCGTCGCCGAATGGCGTGGGGTCGGCAAAGGACCGTAATTCACCGACGAAGGTTTCGGCGAGGGACGATTCCCCTCGCCGAGACCCTTTCAGCGAGGGCCCGGCGAGGGGAATCGTCCCTCGCCGAAATTAATTTTTGTTGTAGTGATAAGTTGATCTTTAATATTTTTAAAAAATTATATATCTTTAATATTTACAAAGTGATTTAAAATGGTCATTATTATTCAATATTAATCAATTTAGTTCTTGTTATTTTTCATAAAATTTAATTTAATCTCCAAATAGAATCACGTGTAGAGACTAAATTGAATTTTTGAAAATCAATAAGGACCAAATTAGTTAAGTTTGAACAATAAAAACTATTTTAAATAAATTTTATAAATATTAAGAACCATTATAAAACTTTTAAAATATTAGAGATTACATTAAAAAAATATATAAATAATTGGGACTGTAAAATTTACCGTTATGTGTTTCATTTTGTAAACAAAAGAAAAGAACACATTCAGATAATTGCCCCCACCCCCATAGCCCTCAACAGACATGCAAAGATGCATTCGAACACACACATAGATGCACATTCACGCACGATAGACATACGCACACTCAAATAAAATGTGCAATATATATTTTCTCTTGAGTTAGTTTTGATAAAATGTGTTGAATGGTCTATTCCTAAAACCAAATATATATTTTGAGAAAAAGCTCCAATAGGAAATTATATTCCAGTACTTATAGTCAGTCCAATTTAAGACGTGTTTATTAATAAAATCGTCCTCAAGAATTCCGACTTTTCAGCTCCGTTCCTTAACTAGGCCTAGTCACACTATTGACAAACTCTATTGTTAAACTTTTCTTTCCATTTCATTGTTCAAGAAACAAAGGGTCCAATGTCAATATTTCACTCCATTGATTAGGTTTTCTACTTCCTAGCTATGACAAGCCAAATAGATACGTTTATATATTAGCGCAATACTTTGCAACAAGGAATATGAAATTGCAGTCAGTTAACTTGGGCCTAAATATTTTGGTGGGGCTACAAGCAGCCTTAAGAGTGTTACAATGCGACGACTTTTCTTTTTTTCTTTTTTTTTTTATAGAAAAAAGGAGGGTTAAATTAATTTTACATCACTTATAGATGTACACATTGAGAATTGATCTCAAAACTTTTCATATGTAAAGCAAGAAACATATCAGCGGACCAAATGCTGAGTGTTATAGGGCTTAAATTGGGCCTATATTTCTCACATTTAAAGTGAGAAGCATGAGATTCTTTTGGCAAATGATCTTTCACGTACTGGAATTGGTTAGTTTGTATATTTTGTTTGTAAATAAAAGGTCTCAGTTGACCAAAAAATATCACACTTCTCTTTTTCTCTTTACCCGATTGGGATAGACATGCAAGAAATATATCGCTTTAGCTGCAGAAAGTCTCTCGATCAATTTCGTTTAGAATATTCTAAGTAATGTAAAATAACTTACGACTCCCTTGAATCCGGACAAAGAAAAAAAGAAAAGAGAAATATACCGCCATTGCTTTGTTCAAGAGACAAAAGAGTAACAATTTTCATTTATGCATAACTTGAAGTTGCACCCTCAATATATACTAACTAATAAGTACAACACAAACCCATCCTTATGCATTAACTTAATGTCAGTCAAAAAATGAAATTGTTGATAAGCTTAATTTTCTATAATCTTCTCAACTTTAGTTGTATTTAGTTTCAATCTTCTACCTGCTATAGAATATAGACTTGTCCCCAACTTTTAACATGGTGGCATGTCCGGAGGTGGCGGCAATATTTGAGCCGTTGGATCTCTACCATTCTTGACTATGAATGCCATTTGCATTCCCCAACTCATATGGCGTTCAAAATGACAGTGCATCAACCAAACTCCTGTTAAAAAAAAAGAAAAAAAAATCAAATTCTCTATTTTCAAAAGAAAAAAAAAACCCTACACTAATAACAATATTCACAATGTAAATGAAAGTAAACCAATACTACAATATTTTAGCTCTTTTTTAAGAGTGCAATTTACAGATGGAAAAAAAAAAAAAACGGTTGCAATATGTCTTTTTTATTATTATTATTATTTTATTAACTAAAAACATTTGCAGCTTAAATTTTTTTAGTCACTTTCTGTTAATTATTGCTTAAAAAATATATTTTCTTCGCAACGGCTTTGAAATTATATCCATTACAGTAGATAATTTGTAACCAGATCGTATGCAACAATTTGTTGCATAAAGTCCACTTGCAACGTTTTTTTAGCTTTTTACAATTGTTTCAAGTGTTAGAACAAATAAAAACAAGTGGTACTATGCATAAAACATTCTTGTACTTTATCAATGTTGAATGTTAAGCTCTGAGTGTCATATTAATTTAATAACAGTCATTTATAAGAAGGTGGCTCACTCCCTCTTGTGTCCGATCACACTGGGAGATTTGAAGCTACGGATCCTTATAAACACAGGGTATTATTAGATTAATATGGTAACACAGAGTTTAACATCCAATTTCGACAAAACACGGAGCATTTTTTTGTCCTTTATTCTATCAATAATATGAGTAAAAGAATTCAAGACTAACGCTAGACATAAGCCCAAAATTCCTCTCTACCCAACCCTCTCTCAAAAACTTTTAAAGGTCCAAAGGAAAAAATATGCAAGTGATAGTTTGGTATCAGATCTGGTCAATCTCATCTCGCACAAGAAGGATTTTTATCAAAGCCTGGACCCGGTAGTAAAATGGAAAGGGAATGACCACATACCAGGATTATTTGCTTGGAACCTGATGGCTGTCCATCCATTCCTGGGAACAGCAATTGTATTCATGAAAGGAGGATCAACAAGATTGTAATTCAATGGATCCCTTGTCCTGTTGAAGTTTCCAATACCCCAACCAACAACATAAAAACTATGTCCATGTAAATGCATTGGATGATCAATGCCTGCAACCACATTAGTTCCCTGGAAAACAAGCTCCACTGTAGAGTTATATTCAAGAACTTTCACCTCAGTTCCATTTTCAGGGAATTGATATTCTATTGGAATAAATTGGTTAGTGAAATTGAAAAGGGTAGGTGGAAAACGAGGAAATCGAGCTCCAAATACACCAGTAATGTTGTTATAGTAGGCTTGAAGAATTGAAATATCTGGGGATTCAAATGTGATGTTGTTTACACTCGCCCTGAATTTGGTGCCATTAGCGCCCTCGCATGTTTTATAAACGCGATCACAAGGAATTGTATTGATAGAGATCGTGAAGAAAAGTTTATTCGTCACATTCTTGGGGACGTCCACAGGATGTTCACTGCTGGCTAAGCTTCGGAGACTACCGGTGAAGTTAGTTAACGCGCTCGTGTCAGTAGTGCGTGGGAATTTCGGCACAAGTGGTGGTGATGAGGGCGTGTAGTTTCCGGTATACTCTACAACGGCTGTGGTGGTGGTGTTGTCGAAATCGATCTGCAGGACACTCTGATAAGGCCTCGCAGCCATACAGTAATGGTCTGGTTTTTGGTTGGCTTCTAATAAAACATCGACGGTTTGGCCAGGAGCTATGGCGATGTAGGTTCTGTTCACTGGCTTTAAGTAGGCACCATCTGCTCCTACAACTGTGATTTGATGTTGTGCAACTGAGAAGTACATGATGTTGTTCATCACAGCATTCACCATTCGGATCAAATAGGTCTTGCCATACTCCACTGACAACTTGAATGTATCTGCAAATTATCAAATAGTATTACATTTGTGAAATATTGATGAAAGACTAGAATTATACGTTGTATCTAAGTCAATATTCGTTTTGATTTTAAACTATAACAAATGGCAAAGAAAGTGAAATATTTGAGATATTTCGAGTTAAATGAATAACCTAAAAACAGTGGTAGAATATAATGTTAAAAGTAAAACAATACTAATTAGGAGATGATACAAATTTAAATAGAACAAGAGGCGAATATAAGGAATTTATACATGTAAATTCAAAACTTAGCGACTCGGGTCATTTGGTTACTGTTAAGTTCTATAGTTTGTATGCATGTATATATTAAAACCTGAATATTCTCTCACAAGGGCAGATGCAACTCAGGTTTCAGTCGGGGCTGCAAGCCCTATTGGTCCTGCAATTTTATTTAAAGATATATATCTATATATTGCATTCATATTATTCGTTTTAATTTTAAATTACAATTATTCGTTTTAATTTTAAACTATAAAAAGTGAAATACTGGATATTTTAAGTGAAATGAATAGTTGTTATACAGTATTAGTGTTGGAATAAATTAAAGTACAAGATAGAAGATGACCCTAATCAAAAAAAAATTAGAGGGAAATATAAGGAATTTTGAATTAGACATCGATCTCACACAAGGTGGCATGGAACTCAAGTTTAGTAGGGGTTGTAATTCCTACTGCCCATGAATTTCCTTTTTAAATATTTATATATTTTTAGCTTGAAAAGTTAATTAGTTCTCTCTAAAAAAAATTTACATATGTAGTTGTAAAATTATGTATTATAATAGTTATCGATAAATTTTTTTTTAAGTCTAACCTTGTTCTCACATGTCCCGATCCACCTTATTGCTCGTGCCATTGGTGACGATGTTGACTCCAAACCCAATAGTTTTTGAGTCAATATTGACTTTCACACTTATTTCTTTGTCGAAATTAAGTTTTATACATTTAGATATGCCGGTCGAGTAGGTGATTTCGGATTAAACAACAAAGAATGCCCTCTAGCGGGTAAACAAGTAGGTTGAGTGTTAGGTCCAGTCAGTGATACCCAATCAACTTTGAAGGAGATTCTAAATTCCCATTGGGAACTCAATCTACTTTGAATGAGATTCTGAATTCCAATTGGGTAAACATTTAACGAATCTATAAATTTTGGACTGGATAAGAACATGCACATCATATTAGGAAAATCCCGACAAAAATATTAAAATATGTCATATTAAAAAATAAATTTTAAAAAATATCATATTAAAAAATAAATTTATTTATAATGTTATGCACAAAATTTAATAATAATAAATTAATAAAGCACTCATAACATAGAGGATCAATTTAGTAATAATAAATCTATGACGCACTCAGAACGTAATGAGTTTTGAGGTTCACTGTGCCAAAGGCTGACAATAAAGACGGAAGAATCTTCTCAATTATTAAAGCTTTTCAAGTCAACACACTTGATAGAACTTTGTCTCCCCTGTTCTTGAAAGATTTATATTAGATGATTAAAAGTTTTAACAGCCATGACAGATTTTTTATATTTATTTATTATATTTAATAGATTTTTTTACGATTATATATGATTTTTTTTTAGTTTTGTACATAAATAGATTTAATAGTTTTATATGTATGATAGAGAGATATTAACTTAAGACTATTTAGTAATTTAAGTTCTAATATTATATTATTTGACTCCCTTTTTTAAAAGTTTAAACTTTTGGAAAAATTGTATTATATTTATTTATTATTTTTAACAATATAACATGAAATTAATATTTTAAATTCTATTAGAAATATATTACACCCCGGCCGAGATTATTATTTTAGACTTTAGAATAATAATTATTTAAACTTTAAATTTACTAACTAAAATAATTAATCGAGATTATATTCAAATCCAAAATACGCATTTATAAACTATCCGTATTATGTCTCTTACCAACATAGAATATTACATGTTTCCCAATTTAAAGGGAAAAAGATGGACAAAGTGAATAGATGTAAACCTGATTCAGAGCATGGATATAGAAGACCTGGTTGACCATTCATAGTGTAAGCAGCAGAGGTATTCGGTTCACCTCCTTTCCGAAGGAACTCTTCAAGAATCGCTTGTATATCACTCCAATACCACTCGGCTGCATCATCATCATCATCATAATAATAATAATAATAATAATAATAAGGAAAAATGATGCAAATAGTTCCTATTATTTTATAAAAAAAATTAAATTCGTCCAAATTATTTAAAATTATTTAATTTAGTCACTATTTTTTTACAGAAAATTTCAATTTAATCTTTATTGTTTTCATATAAAATTCAAATTAGTCATCATGTTTAAAAATAAAATTATGAAAAAAATGTGACTAAATCAATTTTTTTCTAAATAATAAGGACTTAATTAGCTAATTTTGAACAATAAGAATGAATTTGAAATTTATGTAAAAAAAAAATAGGAAGTAAATTTACTAATTTTGAATAATAAAGATAAATTTAAAATTTTTATAAAAATAATAAAGATAAATTTAAATTTTTTATAAAAATAATAAGGATCATTTGTGCAATATTCCCTAATTATAATTTAGACTTAGAAGCCTTCTTTCATATGTACCTATGACGAGGGGCACTTCAGCATGAGGCTTAGGAAAAGGATAGCTTGTTCCACTTTGGGGACGAATAACAAGTGCACCATGAACAGTGGCTCGTGACCAGTCACTATGTGCATGCCACCAAAGAGTCCCTTCTTCGTTAGAAAGCACAATCCTTTGACTAAATTTTGATCTTGGTTGAATTGGACATTGGGTTATGTATTCAGGACCATCTGACCATGGATACCTTATTTGTTTTACTCCATGCCTGTAAAATTACACTACAAATTTAGTAATCTATTCTAACCTTATGGTACTTCTTCCGGAGCTTTTGACCTCAGACTCCTTGGAGTATATAATAGCATTTCTACTATAACGGGTCAAATTATTAGTCTGCCAACACATTAAACCTAATTACTAGCTTGAATTATTTAAGCCTAAGGTGACAATGGAAAAAGAATTCAAATCATTATAAACTGAATTCTAAACTTTTATAGAATCAATGTAAGGCAGCATATTACAATCTTTCCCTTAGATACACGACGTCTTCATCACTCCAAAACTACCAAACAGTTACAGCTCTATATCAAAATGGCAAAATGCTTACCTTTGTGTTTGAAGTACTAGATGTTGAGAATCATGCATGGTATTTAAATTTTTTAATTAAATAAACGCAATAAAAATAAATACACATACATCACGTTCATGACTATTTACGTAGATTACATATATGCATAAATAACCAATCATTAAATATACATTAAAAAAATTTAGAATTACCTTTCAAGATGACAAATCTGTTGTAGGATTAAATATCCACACGAGATTCGAGTCATCAATCAATAAAACCCCCACTACGAGTTTTAGAGAGAAATTTATTTGCTATGAAAGACAAAATTTGTGCTAGCTTTTCTGTCTGTCATAGTCTTCTATTTATAGGAAACACTGGACATATTAGGGCTAGATTTTGGATCAGTTCTAATTACTAGACTTGGACTAATTAAATGATTAGACTAATATTTCAATCTAATCAGTTTTAAGTTCAATTAAATATTAGACTCTTCTAATATTTAATTTATTTTTATCGCTGATTAATTGCTAATCTCTTTTGTGTGTGACCTCTCGGATTCATAATTAATTGGTAGCGAAATTATATTAATCCAATTAATATTTAATTAGAACTCTTCTAATTTATTTCTCGCAAGTCGTGAGTGATACCTAGTAGTATATAACGACTACCCAATTAATAATGAAGTGTAAATTCTACAAACCCTTAGTAATTATCATGCAACTAATTCCTTCTGTCTGAATCATCCCGATTGAGCCAGAGTTATGAATAGGGTTGTCAAACTCTATTACTCAATCATATGTTCAAATCTATTTAATCAGTAACTTATGAATAATCCGTGTAACGACTTCTACTATTCTACCTCGGCCAAGGATTTTCGGTTACTCGATTAATAGATCGCTAGGATCCCTAAGTGACAGATTCCATATCTACACAGACCTATCTTCATGTTGGAATAGATCGTAACCATTGAGTACATTATCCAATCCTTGATGAGAACTAGTTTTATTGCACTAGCAAATCACATTATCTCTAACACAAGATAACCGTGGTGTCAGGTCTAAGGACTAATTGCACTATTACATAGTACAACGAATTATTGACCATTCCATATAATTCGTTGTACTAATGGTCATGTCCAGTCACTTGTTCTCAATAAGCACTTATACATCTACCCTTACGATATGAGACTCATCGCCCAAATCAATATCTCATATTATTTAGATAGTAGACTGTAATCTAATCTTTTCAGATAAACTAACGCCCAATTAATTTATCCTATGATCAGGGACTATTTTAGAATATATTCATAAATATAGATTATGTCAATCATATCCTTACTCTTAAAGATAGAATCTATAAATATTATTCTAAAGACTTTTATTTAAATATTTAATCGCATTAATAATATTTAAATAAACTGTCGACATTAAATAAATAATATAATTATTATGTCATAAAATTAGTTTTTAGGGCATATAATCCAACATTAGAGAAACAAAATTATTCTAAACTTTAAACATAAACATTTTACAGAACAAACGTAGGACGAGATATTACCTCTACACGTACCATTACTACTCTCCTCAAGTATAAGAAGGAAGAATGACGTACCAGTGAATGGTAATGTTTTGTGTTCCATTGTTTATGACGTCGACGAGGATTGTGTCTCCCTTTTCAACATACAAAGTTGGTCCAGGAAATTGACCGTTTACAGTCAATATCTTCTTGGATTTGCAGAGCCTTGTGAATGATGCTTCTTGAATCTATACACAATGAATGGTATATCATTATTAGTGTTTCTGCCGCATGAAGTTGTGGACTCATGACATGACCAACAGCTTTCTGACATGTATGTACAACTTATAGAGTTCACGAAAAATATTTAGGTCCGTTTAGACAGACTCAAGCTGTGAAAGGTGTGGGATGAGCCCCGCACACGTGACAAAGACAAAAGTCCATCTAAACAGACCTAAAATCGTCTCTAGAGTTCACTTTCTGCTCAAGGATGAACACTTCAGCTGATAATGATCATCACTTTGAACCATCTTTACTTTAATTAATTAACTTTCAGTGATTATGCCTATTTTGAAAGAAAATTCTTATATCTAACCAACCGTTCTTCTGGTCTAGAAATATAAGGTAGTTTCCACATGTTTGTGGAGTCCACCTATTTGTGTGTACGCCGAATGATTGTTGGCAACATACAAGATTTTTTCCTATTTGAATAGAAACACTAATAATTTGACACTTGATATTAGAATTTGCTCCCAAAAAACTAAACTACCACATTTTTTAGTTCTTGTGACATTTGAAAACCATTGCAGAAGAACTAAAAACCGTTGCAAATGACACTAGTCAACGATTTTTTTACTGTTGAATCCACTCTCGTTGTCTAATCTCTACTGCAATTATTTTTTGTAAATAAATAATAATGGTCAAAAAACCATTGCAATTGATTCTTTTTTCAACAGGTTTTTTTTAAAACTACATGATAAGTATTTTTCTATTTGCAACAGTTTTTAAAGAGATAAGCAACGGTTGTCTTACAGTTGCAAGTTCGTCATTCTTAATATATATATATATGAGAGATTCTCTTTCTTTTTTATTTATTGAGTTGCACTTAGATAAATTCTTCGACATTGGTAATGATGAGACTTGAACCCAGGACCTTTTTGATAATAAACTCTATAACTATGTCAAACTAACCATCTCATCTAACAGTTAAGTTGTTAAAAAATAAGCTTATTATATTCATTTATATCTCTAATAATCAACACTTTTGTAACAATTTTTAGAAATATAAATATAGTCTTTTACAACTGCAATACTCTTTTTTATAAACTTGCCTCGATTTTTTAATTAGTCGTCAGTAGTTTAGAACTAAGAAACAATGAAAAATCTAAATTTTGACAAAAATAATTGTAGAAATAAGGGGGTAAAAAATAAAACCTAATTAATCAACTTTTTTTTTCAGTTTTTTTCTCTTTGTTTCAAATAATTAGTTGTGTTAGTTTCTCATTTTCAATAACTAAAATTCAAATTTCTTTATGAACAAAATATCTCAAAATGTCTTACCAAATAAATATAAAATAATCAATAGTTTTTATGCGTTGCATTTAACCCAATACTTTTCCATACCATTAGCTAAAACCAAATACGATAAGCAACACTTAACAAAAAGGGTAGTATATCATAGATTTTGCAACTATAAGACTCAATACTAATAAAAATATTACAAAAGAATTTATTTTATAATTTGCAACTAACCCATAATTTTACAAACCATTGCAAAAAATGAATGAAATAAGCAACACTTCATAATAAAAAAACGTTGCATATTATAGATATTACAATAGTCTGATGCAAAGCGTTGCAAAAGGATATAGATATTACAACAGTTAATTAAAATCATTGCAAAAGGTTATAGATATTGCAACAGTTAATTAAAACTGTTGTAAAAGGTCTTAGATATTGTAACAGTTAATTAAAATCA
Organism: Ehretia macrophylla; assembly: GCA_037974665.1. Classification (NCBI taxonomy): domain Eukaryota; kingdom Viridiplantae; phylum Streptophyta; class Magnoliopsida; order Boraginales; family Ehretiaceae; genus Ehretia; species Ehretia macrophylla. The sequence goes on from CM075774.1 coordinate 40,409,196, forward strand.
TTGCAAAAGATTTTATTTTTGGACAACAGCTATAAAACTATCGTAAAATAACATTTATAGCAACGGTTTTCTTACATGTTCAATTTAAGGGTTTGAAGAAGTCAAAAATGTTGTAGTGTTTGTCATGGTATGTTCTATTTTATTGTTGGAACAAAGTAATTTTAAATATCAAAAGTATGGAGATTCAAGACTAGGGACAAAAAAGTTTTGCAAGTCATTAGTGACGGCTTATCTCTCGCAATTCCAAAAGGGGTTCTTCTTTTATGAGGTATGTGGTAAATTTGTCACATGCACATAGATAAAAAGTGATTCAATTAGTTGATAAATATTAACTAATTATCATAAGTGGAGATATCATAGTAATTTATTTAAAATTCTGTAAGGCCAAATTAATAAAAAGAAAAATTTTAGACATTCTGATATAATATATCTGCACGATATAGACTAATGTGGATTAGTTTTATGGAATAACAACTTAATATGTGGCTATGACAGATTTGCCACATACTTCATAAAAGAATTTTTCCTCCAAAAGTTAATCGACCCCGAACATATAACTTGGTGACATCATAAACCGGATAGCATAATTCTTACCACATATTTGGGCCGATGGATAATAGCTTGGCTAGGTAAGACAGCACACAAAAGAAGGAACCCAAAAAATTGCAGCAACAAAACCTTCATAATTATGGAGAGAAAAGTTTATTTCTTACAACCGAGGCTGTTTTATGAATTTTCTCTTTGGTTCAACATTTGTTACAAAAGTTCAGTGTATTTATAGATGCTTCCAAGTGAAAAGGAGAAAAAGAAAAGTTTGTCCTTTTATTCAAGATAAATATCAGAGCACAATTTTATTTGCCGAGCACAAAAAAAAAAAGAAAAAAATCAGAGCACAATTAAACAACGTCATTGGTAACACTTCAAACTTTGCTTTCTTGAAAATGGTGTCACGTTTCTAACTTTTTTTCTTGGTGTAGGCTTTCACTCCCAAATTTTTAGTGATTTCATGGGCAGAAACTGCTATGTATTATACGAATAGATTTTCAACATGAGCTGGCGGATCTGTTAAATAATATTAACACAGGAATGAAAGACTTGTTTTCGAGGCATAAAGTCAAAAGGAGGAAATAAATTCTATGTGATGTCGAATGTAATTTATAAGTTATTACGTAGGTTTAAATACTAATTTAGATTAATAATTGATCTAAAACATAAGATGAGAATTAATGGAAAGTGGGGATTACGAACATCAAATTTTAGAAAATATTAGTGATGAAAGTTGAAAATGTCCTTCAACTTAAACTCACTTGTAATTTGTAAAAGAAGGCAAGGGATGGTGAGGTTATAACCCGTGCCCCTTTTTTCGTGTGAGAGTAAATTAGTATATCCTACCTCAACTAATTAGTAAGAGAAAAATAGCATTAAATCAGTATTTGTTACTTTTGACGAGTGTATTGAATATACTTTTTATACTAACACTAATGATGGTCAAACATTAAATGTGTAATAGCACCCTCACTATTACCTTAGCTTTTTGCCAAATAGATAATACATTTATGTCTCATCTAACATTAATACTAGTTTGTGTCACACTTCACGGGTCGGGTCTGGATCGATTTATACCCGTTCTCAAGTCCGATCAATTTTTATATCCATATCAATTAGTTTAAACAATTAACTAGTCTTTATTGAAAATATATATCACAAATACACACACACACACACATATATATATATATATTACAACAAATCACTATTTGTCTAATCTTTTCAACTTACCCTAATTATAATTATTACTACTTTTTTTTATTTTCAATCTCTTCTGTATTGATTTGATGACTCCATACTGACAAAAAAAAAAAAAAAAAAAAAGTTGATGACTCCATGGAACTAAAATTAAGCTTCATGATATAAAGTTCTCATCATCGTGTTAGCAACAGCCATGTCAATAAGCGTGACTTGGTGAAAAGCATTTGTTTTCTTGTGGCAGCTTTGAAAGTTACCTTTTTTTTTTGTTTGATAACCGAGAAATATTCTACTTTACTGACTTTAGAAGTACAGATCCGATTACACACTATTATTATAATTTTTTTTTGTTTTTAGATAAATTATATTAAATTTTATCACATAATTTAATAGTTAGATATAAATCAAAACTTAATAATATAACCGTCAAACACAAATTATGAATCAATTTAATTAATAATTTTATTTCCAAAACAGTCAAAAAGGCTCGAATACCTTCTCTTTCACGTGCTGGCAGAAGTACACCGGCACATTTAAGAACAGAACAGTTGTAAGGGCAAAAAGCTGCCACGCGTACATGTACTATGTTTCTGTTTTCGAGTTCCTGTTATGTGGGAAATTATTGATTCGTTTTAACTGATAGATGAGTTTTTTACATCATATATAATTTTGAGTTTAAATATTTATTTAGTGATTAGTGTGTTCGAGAAATTAGAAGGCAAAATATTAATCATTCATTTCATATTAAATTATTAAGATTGAGAGAAAAGAACAAAAAAGAGTGGAGAATAAAAAAAGAAAATAACAGAAGAGGAAAACTTAAATTTTGAAATATATAGTTGAGTTTAATTAATTTATGAGATAGATGAGTAAAACCTCCTAAGTCATTTGAATACTCTAGTAATTAAGGGTATTTTTAATGGTAAGTTTAAAATACAAAATTTATAATTTTTGGTTATTTTTAGAGATTCGAATTTCTAAAAATCATTATTAATTATTTAAATATACATAGGATCTATCACTTTTATCAACTTTTGAGTTAAAATAGAGACCCACTTTATATTTTTGGTTTTAAATTTAGAGTCACAAATAGTAATTTTAGAGATTTAAATTTCTATTTTAACTTAAAAGTTAATAAAAGTGGTGAGTCATATATATATTTAAATTATTAATAATAATTTTTAAAAATTCGAATATTTAAAAATAATAAGTTTACTTATTATTGGAGATACCTAAGAGAGAATTTAATTTGTATGAGACCCAAATGTATGGGTTTGTAAATATGTTAAAAACTTATGTAAGTTAAAACTGACGTAATAATTTTTCGTACGTGATGTATGAATGTATGTATTACGGGAAATTTCTTAGTAAAATCTACAGTTATTCTAAATTTATCGCTATATAAAACAGGATGGCAAACTCTGATTGGTTTAGGGAATCTCTTATATAGTATTGTCTGAATAGACCTGGATATCCACGTTGATTATCATATCTTTTTTGCTTTCTCGAACATCCAATCGCTATGATAAAAACAAAAAAAAAATGTCCAATCACGAATACATTGATGTAAAAAGTCTTCAAAACGTGTTAGACTCAGACCGTGAATCCTATCCCAATATTTGGATTTACACGCTTGACTAAGAAGTGTGAAGTCCACGGTGGTTTTAAAGACAAATCCATATAGAAAACATAAATAGATGCACATTCACGCACAATTGACATATGCACACTCAGATTTTTTTTTGGCTGGGTAACCATTTTTTTTACTGGATGAAAATATACTCACACACATAAACATATATATGTGTGTATTTGTGTGTGAGTCAAAAATATCTTCATTGTTGGGTGAAGATATTTTCTTTTATTGTCAAAAATTACTGATTGTCTTTAAAATGGAAGAAAACCAAAATGTCCATTCAGCTTTAAAGTTTTGTTTAACAATACTAGATGTTATAGCGGTATATAAATAAAATTAAAATATCGTGGAGTCGTAAAAAATTAGGTGTTTTTTTTTCCTTTCTTTGTCAAACAAAAAATTAGGTTAAATATTGTGGAAAAAGTAAGATTTTCCCTTAAAAAGAAAATGCATGGTAACTTTTTAAGTAGTGTAGTGATATCAAACTTTACTTTTTTTTGTTTTCTTATGTCAAATGAAAGATTCATATTATCGTCGTGCATGTATCATACTTTTTCTTTTCGTCATGCATGTATCGTACTTTTTTTTTTTTTTCCTTTCATGAGAAACGATCTTGTTAGATAATGTTAAATGAATTACTCCAAAATTATAAAATTTGTAATATAACAAGACGCCCAAAACATTTTCAATTCAATCAAGGGCGATAAAAGATAGATAGCTTCGAAATTTAAGATGTTAATCACTACAAACTGTTGTATTACTACTCAATTCAACCCTTGAGGACATTTTGACAAAAAAAAAAAACCCATGAGGACATATCATACTCTATTTGGCGGGAAAACACAACCTTTATACTTACTTGAACACAAATTCAAACATATAGATAATCGCACAGGTAGGCTTTTTTTTTTTATTCTTTCTTAATTCAAAAGAGATTTAAGTTAATTTTACATTACTTTTGAATATTTTAAGAATCGATCTTGAAACTTTTTACACTTAAAATGAGAATCGTACAATAATATCGAATGTTTACTTTTATACATAAAACGAAAATTATACTATTAAATCAAATGAGCAGTTGTAGTTATGCGAATTTGAAGACCGACTGTCTGCATTCTTTTATTTTCTTTGGCTAATTTGTCATAAGCTTTTTGACTACGGTATAAGACCGGAAAGTGAGTGTGCGTACAACAGGGGTTGGGGGGGCAGGCGGTGGGGTTCCCATGTGACAAAACAACTTTGATGTGGCCTGTCAGGTCTGTATATACGACATACTGCAGGGAAATTCTAGTAAACGGGGTGTGGGGTGCGGGGACAAAGAAAATAGCGACATGTGGTAGTGTGGGCCGCATGCATTAATAATGTAAGAAGGCTAAAAAAGGGATAAATGTCCATTATATCCATGCACATGTGGCAGTGGGACCAGACAGCATTTAATGTGTTCAAATTGAGTAAAATGTTGATCTGTAACGATATGTCTATTATGCCCTCATATTTGTTGACGAAATGACAATTATGTTCTCATAAAAGATATTTTAAATATTGCGAGTACAGACAAAATAGTGACAAATGATGAAAAAATATATAACTAAGTAATGACAAAATAGTGGACAAATAACGAAAAAAGACATAGATAAGTAATGATAAAATAACTAGAAAATGACAAAACAAGGACAAGTAATTAAATGTAAACCACTTGGATAAATTAGAGTCAAAGAACATATTACATTGAACAATTAAAAGAAATTAAAAGTTGTACTTTATATTATACATATGATACTTTATATTTTTTTTTCTTAATCGCTCACTCAATTGAAGTTATTGTGAAAGTATTAGTAACTAATTAATCTAATTTGTATTATTAATAGCATATTCATAAAAAACAGATTAAATGACAAGAAAATTGCCACGAACATTTTACATGTAAAGTATCATATGTGTTCAATGGCCAGAAAATCACCTTACACAATCTCTTACATTTGGTTGACATTGAAAATTATAAAACCCCGAATTCATGTAATGACTATAGCATTCATAATTCGATCATATTAGATTTTATGACCTAACAAAAGGATGGGTCTCCTATGTTGTAGTATCTCACAGTTTGATGTACTAGTTACACGTATAAAAATTTGAACTTTCAAATTAAAGATTTGAGACGCCCCTTAAATTACAACATAATTTAAGTAAATTAATTATTGAATGAAGCTTAATAATAATTTTAATTGCAGTTTACATACATGAAACTAATTTTATCTTAAGTAGTATAATATAGTATCGTAAGCAACTACAATTATTTGGTGAAACCAAGTTGTATAAATTTGTTTATAATTAAAATGACTATATATATAGTATGGACGAACATTCTTATTAGGAATATTATACCTTAATGGAAAAAATAAATGGTATAACAACACATCCTATAATCAAATTGCATTTTGTGATAGTAGCACATCATAAATTATTTTCATAATCCATCGTCATTACGGAGACCATGAATTAATAATGTCGGTTTTTTTTATCTTTATACTTTATGGTTTGATAGTTCCAAAAATGAAATTACGCTCAAATATCAATATGAAGAAGAATACATTTGTAGCTCATCATTGCATAAAAATGATTATACTGCGTGCTAAAATTTGTATAAATTTCATATCTTTTGACCGTAATATGTATGAGGGTAATTTTTGTCCAAAAGAGTATATTTCTAGCTCGTCGTTGTATTAAAGAGCATGCACCATTTGTTATAAGTTCTATACTTAAGTAGTATGAACATAGTATCTTAAGTAAGTACTATTATTTGATGAAATCAAGTTGTTTAGATTTGTTTATAATTAAAATGACTGCTTATATACTATAGTATGCTCGAACATTCTTATTATAAATACTATACCTTAACGAAAAATATATATGGTATAATAATGCAACATATAATAAAATTGCATTTTGTGGTAGTAATGTTAGCACAACATAAATTATTTTCATAATCGATGGTTATTAGAGATCTTTACACTCTATGGTTTGATAGTTAGAAAATTAAATATCAATATAAAAAAGCACCACTTAATGCAAGTATAATGAAATAGAAAACATGATAAAAAAGATAATGAACTTAAATGAAATTGATAAAATTGCATGATATCTACAAATAATCAAAGTAGGTATGTATGAGTATGGATGTAGATTTGACATTAATATATATACATATATAGCCTTGCATCAGTGGATCGACTATGACTATTTGATCCATTGACGTAGAATTTTAGGTCCAAGTTTGATTTGTTTAGATGCACACTCATATTCTATATTAAAAATTTCATATAACATAAGTTTATAAATAAGAAAATTTAACTTCTAATTATATACTCTTATCTTTTGATTTCAATTTTTTTCCAAGAACAATTTTCACTAACTATAAATCTAGGTTGAGTTCAATATCCAATAAAGTTTTCAAGAGCTCCTTTTTTTTTACGATTTTCAATAGCTCATGTACTTTCTTATGTTAAATTTAAATTCTCTTCAGAATTTAACTTTAATATTAAAGCAAAAACTAATATAATATTTTAAAAATTAGAATATGGATCATATCATTAATTTATCACCATATTTTCAATACCTATTTAGCATGTTCTATATGTATGCCTATTTAACATGTAAAAAGAAGAGAAAGAGAAAAAAAGTTTATTATTTTGACATACCAACTAAGTATATACACAAAAAAATGATAATTGAGAGATGAAATAAAAGAATACTAGGATATAATTGTCTAGGTGTGCATATTTGTAGCTTGTCAATGCATTAAAGACATTATACCATAAGTTATTGATTTTGTACATTTTTAATTGATGACCATAATGCCCTTAATTTATCTTTGTGGAATCTGACATCATGCTGTCTCAATCTAACGATTAAGATTTCTCTACAACAAAACAACGAGCAAATCTGAACCATTAAATCAAAGTAGTAGAATCTGACACTCCACTACTTCATTCAACGACCAAGATCTTCCACAACACAACGAGCAAATCTGAACCATTGACTAAATCAAATAGCAAATAAAACATGTTTTCTCTTCCTCTCTCATACAAACATCGTTTTATCTCCATCTCCACAGTTATTTCCAGTAAGTTCTCGTCCATTTTTTTCATCATCAATTTTTTAACAATCTACAAAATCTATTAAATATACCTATATTTATTGTATTATAATTAGTTATCTAAATAAATATTTTTCATTTTTTTCCTCATCCGATCTCAAACCTCCATCTCCGATAGCTTTGTGTGTAGTAGTGTTGGTGGGGTTAGTGTTGATAGTGGTGGGGTTGGTTGTGTTAGAGGTGTTGATCGTCTAAGTACTTTTCATTCATTTTTTTTCCTCATCCGATTCCAAATCTACAAATTTGTCTTATTTTTTGCTAAATAAATCTATTTTATGTCATGTAATAAGTGGGATTTGCTTATTTTTGGCATTTGTTGCATTTTTCATTAAGTTTGATAGTAAAAGATTGTATTTTTCAGGTGTTTTCTACTTTTCTGTGATTATCTGAGGAGGGTTTGGTTGCATTTTAGTTGATATTTCAGGAATATTCAGTGATTTTAGAAGTGATTATTGCGTGTTTTTGTGGTAGCATTGCACAAATTGTATTAATTTTACTAGCATTTCCTAATTGGTATTGTACGCATCCTCTCATGGAAGTGGCACATCTTTTTGCTCAACTGTGATGTCTGCTGCAATTTTTCACTTCTAGACCTTCTTGGTAGGCTCTTGCATAAAGCTTCTTGATTTTCTTCTCATGGCACTTATTGTTGCAGACCATCATATGTTAAGAATGGAATCTTTAAGTTTTCACTATTCTTGTGGTCCAAAACATGATTTCTGTATTCATGCATGGTTCCAAAAAAATGTAATTTATTCATCTTATTATGCTCTTTGCAGATCCTCATAAAATATATGGTGAGATTTGTACGTTGCTGGTCATTAAGGTAACACTCTATGCATAATCTCATTGATCTATACCGTGCAATTCTATCTATGGTGATAGAAATAGAATATCTGTAATGAGCAATTTCAATACTTATATATCTCTGTACACAGGTTTCTGCTGCATGAGCCAACCAGTTTGGTGAATTGCTAGCTGATCCAATTACAATAGAATTGTTGCATTACACAGAGAAACCCGATACTTTTGTATGTATAATGATTGAAAAAGTAGATTGCCTTTGGTTTATCCCATTTCTTTTGCTCGAGTATAATCTTAGTTGCATTTCCTTATAGATTTCCGGAATATTGTAGGTGGGTGAGTTGATCAATTGTAGTGTCTATGTTTTCACCGAGAAATTTTCAGTGCCATCCAAGATGTATCCACACTCAGGGAAGACAATTTTCTTTTCCTTTTTCTTTTTACTTTGATTGTTCTCGTTTTTGCTAAAAGATTTTATGCTTTGTTTTGTAGTGATTTGCTTATATATCTGAAGATGTGCAGTTATTCACTAAATTATAATGGCATTTAGATTTCAAATGTTTTTCTTTTAAACTTGAATTTGTGTTTTTATCAATAATTTCATGCTTTTAAATTATTGAAAAAAAAATAAGTGAAAGAAGTGGTTGATTGTAGAAGATATTGATAATATCTATCATCCAAATCTGCATCACTTGTACTTCATTCACAGTTATGTGGCGAGTGTCGTGTAGATAGGATCTATTTATTTAAAGAAAATAAAAAATGTGGCCATTCTTTCTATCTTTCGATGTCCCATATCATTTTGGGAATATATCACATAACCCCCTTGTGATATGTGAAACTATCACCCTACTCCCTTGTGTCCCTGAAATTTTAAGAATGCCCCCTGTGTTATTAGAAAGTCATCACACTACCCCCTTCATATCTTTTTTAAGCTATTAAATGTTAGTTTTGCCCTTTATAATACATACATCTTTTTTTTCTTTCATTTTTAACTATTTACAACTAAATAAAAATAAATAAAAATAAAAATTCATCTTTCCCACCACCCCCCACCCCCCACCCCATGCTGCTGCTCCAACGAGCAACAACAACCACGTTGTTGCTCGTCAGAGCAGCAGCTTGGCTGTCGCAACTGTTTCGTCGAGCACCAGCCTGGTTGTCGCTGCTATTTCGTCGAGCAGCAGCCTGGTTGCCAATGCTGCTCCGTCGGAGTAGCAGCCACGCTGCTCTGTCGGAGCAGCAGCTTGGCTGCCGCTGCTGCTTCGACGAGCAGTAGAGGCCACGCTGCTGCTCGTCAAAGCAGCGGCATGGCTACTCCGTTGGAGCAGCAGTGAAATCTGCTGCTCCGACGGAGCAACTGGGGGTAGGAGGGGTGGGGAAGATGATTTTTTTTAAAATTTTTAAAATTTTTTTATTTAGTGGTAAATAATTAAAAATCAAAGAAAAAAATAAAAAATATATATATGTATTATAAAAGGGTAAAACTGACATTTAATAGTTTAAAAAAGACATGAATTGGGTACTGTGATGACTTTCCAATAACACATGGGATATTCTTGAAGTTTTAGGAACACATGGGGGTAGGGTGATAATTTCACATATCACAGGGGGGTTATGTGATATTCTCCCTATCATTTTTTGGTCAATTTTCCTCTGCCCTTTTTCTTGTGGTTGGAAAATTAGAATTGGCCAAAAATGCATACAAGACATTGGTAAAACGCAGAGATACATAGTTGAGACAAATGCATCTGAAGCTTCCATTATCTTCTCATTTCATTTACTTCACCAACTTCATATCCCCACAAAAGCAACTCCACATCAGTTGTTAACTTGTCTGATATTGTTTTACATCTGTTGGCCGCGTGCTTATCTAGAAAACCTTGCGAAATTAAGGTATTTAAGTCCTGCAACGTTTAGTTTTATTATTATGCTTATATTGGTGGTGTCCTTGCAAAAATCTCATGATATTCTTTCACTTATTGTAATTTTTTTATGATAGTAATTTTACTTGTATTATTGCTTTGGAAAAATTTGTGGAATTGCGTCTAGCACTTGGATATGTGCATGACTATTTATGAGGCATATGGACCTATTTTCACTTTGTAATTGTGTATAGCACATGGATATGTGCATAGATGTAAGTTTAATTTTTCACTTTGTAATATATAGGGAACTAATTTCAAATTCACTTTGTAATATATGCACATGGATGCCCATTTTTTGTTTGTAATATCATAGGGGACTAATTTCAAATTTAATTTTGTGATCAAAAAATTTAATTTTAGGTTTAAGATTTTTTATTTGCAGTTTAATGATTTTTTATTTGTACTTGAATTATGGTGTTGACTTGAATTTCATTATTGCGGGAACTTGAAAATTTGATTTTAACTTGAATTTCTCTTCAGCGGGAATTTTGAATTTTCATTTTGACGTGAATCTTTTTAAAGTAGGAATTTGAATTTGAATTTTGACTTTAATTAGGTTATTTTTCAGGATCCATGTGGAACAAGTTATTCAATCTCCTTTTGATCTTAAGCGACATGGAATATAAAGAATTGAAGATTTGTATACCATATTATGCTTCTTTTTCTTGGTTCTCTTTCTCCTTTTTATCCTTTCGGGGTGGAAGGAGAAGGCGGGGTTGGCAAGCTAATTACTCCAGCACTCCAAACATCAATTTCTGGACATAGTTTCTTTTTAGGAAGTGCCATGTAGTAAGGGACTTCCTACAATTTCATTAAATCTTTGACCTACAAAATTACAAAAGGATTTGCTAGTTGGCAGTTAGAAAGGAAACATTAACGATTTATCTCAGCCAATAAGAAAAATACTGAAATATCCTGTGCCCAAGGCCCCCTTAGTCCTCTTAATCCAGGGGCAATTGTTTTTTTTTTTTAAAGATAAAAGTCTATCCTAAATTAATTTTGGTCTATCTTTATATGGGTCTATCTTTTTGTTCACTTGTAATATTATGTTATTTTATAATTCTAATTTTGGTTTTTTTTTTTCATTTGTAGTGATTATTTTAATAGAAAATTTAGATTTTTTTTTTAATTAAGAAAAAACCTAATTATTAAGGCTTTTATTTAGAAAATCGTCCAAGTGTTAACTCAACAAGGCTTATCTCGGCTAACTACTGGATAGGATTAGCTTTGTTCTGTTTGTTGTGATAATGTTTATCTTCTACATACATATCATATTGTATCTTCGGGTAGACTTCTATCTCTTGTAAATGACTTGTTTGTACAACTCCTATATATCAATTGAATGAGGCCTAGATTTGATACGGCAAATTACTCTTGTTACATGGTATCACGAGCCTAGCCTTTTTTTTTAAACATGTTTCTAAATCAGCTTGTTCCCTTTTAGCTCTCATGGGCTTGATTTCTCCTACTTCTACTGCTGCTGCTGCTGCTGCCACACTACATCCTCCTATTGATTTGCCTGCTGTCAAGCACATCCCTCAAGAGATTTCGTTAAAGCTCAGCGTTGATAATTTTCTTCTTTGGAAAACCCAAGTTTTCCCTATTTTACGGTGCCATGGTCTTCTTTGTTTCATAGATGGCACTACTGTCAAGCCTGATGCTGCTTCTGCGAATTTCGCAAAATGGGTACGTCTGGATTAGATGGTACTCGATTGGCTTCTTGTCTCTCTATCCGATTCTGTTCTTTCTCAGGTCGTCGACAAAACCAATGCTCAAGACGTCTGGCTTACCTTAGAGGTTCTCTATGGTTCTCAAACACGATCCCGAATTCAACAATTAAAAACTGAATTACAGTCTCTCGCCAAGGGTATTCAGCCTATCCATTCCTACATACAACGTGCTAAGTCTCTTTCTTTGGCTCTTGCAAGCGCGGGCAAGCCCATTGATGAAGACGATCTCATCATGTGGACCTTGCGTGGTTTGAGTGCAGATTATGACCCTATTGTTGCTGCCATTAATTCAAGACCCACCAGCCCTACTCTTGCCGAAATGTGTGGTATTCTCTTGGATTATGAGTTGCGCCTTGCCTCATCCACTGCTATATTGGAAAAACCAGTTTCTGTTGCCGTTCCCCAGCCTTCTATTCATCAATCTCCTAATGTTTCTAGCATGTCGCCAGCATCTGGTCGCTCCAATCGTGGGCATCGTGGAAATAATAGAGGACGAGGTCGTGGATCATCTAATAATTCTAATAATAGTTCGGCCTCGGTGGTTTGCTACCGTTGTGGATATCCTTATCACAAAGCCAACAACTGTTGGGCTCCAAATGACGCCATTAACAAAACCACTCAAGCTCTCAATGCCATGCAGGTTTCTAATCCATCTGACTCTACTTGGTATCTTGATACTGACGCCACCCATCATATGATGCCAGATGAAACTCAAGTTAATGATAAGACACCATATCAAGGTATGGATTCTGTTATGATAGGCAATGGCAATGGCCTTCCGATTTCACACATTGGTCGCACTCCTCTTGCTCTTTCCAATGGTTCTACTATTTCTTGTAATGTTTTACTTGTTCCACATCTTGCAAAGCGCTTATTGCCCGTTGCTCAGTTTACTCATGACCATCAATGTTATATAATATTCACCCCTTATGGTTATTCTGTTAAGGACATGAAGACAGGCCAACTGCTCCACCAGGGAAAACTTGATGGAGGTCTTTATTCGCTTCGCCAGCCTACTCATTCTGCTTCTTATGCAAATAAAGTTTCACTTGATGTTTGGCATGCAAGATTGGGGCATCCCTCACCGCCCATTTTGTCAAAGCTCTTTAGGACTCTTCAAATCAATTCTTCTTCAGTCCGCACTTCGTGTTGTGACAGTTGTTAATTTGGCAAAAGTAGTCGTTTGCCTTTTAGTTTAGTTGAAAGTTGTTCGCACACATTATTAAACATTGTTCATTATGACGTTTGGGGTCTAGCCCCTCAACTTCAATGGAAGGTTTTCGGTTTTATTTAATTTTAATTGATGATTACAGTCGGTTTGTCTAGTATTATCCATTATTTCACAAAAGTGATGTTGCCTCTATTTTTCCTCATTTTGTGGCTATGGTTGAAAACTTGTGTAATGCACGGATTAAATTTCTTCAAAGCAATAGTGGAGGGGAATTCACTGCTCATGATGTCACCAACTTTTTACGCGGAAAGGGGATTATTCACAGGCTATCATGTCCTGGTACCCCTGAACAAAATGGTTTAGCAGAGCGTAAGCATCGCCATATAGTCGAGACTGGTCTCACATTATTAGCCCACAGTGGTCTTCCCAAACATTTTTGGAATCATGCCTTTTCAACTGCGACTTTTCTTATCAACAGGTTACCAAGTGTGGTTCTTAATTACAAGTCACCATATGAGCTTCTTTATGGCAAAACGTCCGACTACTTCTCTCTTCGAGTTTTTGAGTCTATATGTTATCCTTGCCTTAGTCCTTTCGGACGACGGAAGTTAGATTTCAAGACCTCTCGGTTGCATTTTCTTGGGATACAGCCCTGCCCACAAGGGCTACAAGTGTTATGATCTAGCAACAAAGAAAATTATGTTGTCTCAGCACGTCATTTTTGGTGAGCAACGTTTCTATTATTCTGTTGTCTCTAGCAAAGACTCTTCACCATCATTATTTCGTGTGGCTCATTTTCCAACTATGTTGCTCAAAGGTACTATCCCAAGACTTGGCTCTGGCTTGCCTCACTCAAATCAGACTTGTGAGCTGTTTAACATTGATCCTCATGCTGTGCCAATATGTGACACCTCTCCACATATTACCTCCACACCTACTGCTTCTAATGATGGTACGTGTGAGGGTTCCTTCAATGAACCAGATCAATCACTTGACACCACGCTACATACTCTCAATCAGCACCAACAAAACTTGCAACCGTCCCGTGCTCATCAAATGGTTACGCGTTCTATGGACGGGACACGCAAGCCCAAGGTTCTGTTTGCTACCAAGTATCCCCTTCCTGCTGCTTTATTAGCCTCTGCATCGGCTCTACCTCTTGAGCCTACATGTTTCACACAAGCCTCTAAAGACTCAAATTGGCGAGCTGCAATGTCGGACGAATTTAATTCGTTAATAAAAAATCAGACATGGACTCTTGTGCCACACTCATCTGCTATGAATGTCATTAGATGTCGTTGGGTATATAAAATAAAACAAAAGTCCGATGGCTCGCTTGAACGTTACAAGGCGAGGCTTGTCGCTAAAGGATTTACTCAGCAACTAGGGCGTGACTATGGTGATACTTTTAGCCTCGTGGTGCGAGCGGGTACAATTCGTATGGTTATAACTCTGGCTCTTTCTCGTAGGTAGTCATTACGTCAACTTGACGTGAAAAATGCCTTCCTTCATAGGGAATTATCTGAGACTGTTTACATGCACCAACCTCCGGGATTTCTTAAAACCCTGACTATGTTTGCAAACTCCGGAAGTCGCTATATGGCCTTAAACAGGCTCCCCGAGCCTAGTACCATAAGTTCAGCACTTTTTTACTCTCTTGTGGTTTTACCCACTCACAACATGATGCCTCACTTTTCATCATGCATTTGGATACTCAAATTCTTATTCTCTTGATTTACGTTGATGATATTGTGATTACTGGCAACTCTTCAGAGGCTATGCAATCTTTCATTCAGAGTCTTTCTTGCCATTTTGATATGAAGGACTTGGGATTGCTTAATTATTTTTTAGGCATGGAAGTGCATTACACGTCACAAGGTCTCCTATTGACACAAACTAAGTATGCTCTTCAATTGTTGTCCCAGTTCGGCGTGGATGGTGCAAAGCCCGTTTCGACACCCATGGTCCATGCAACAGTGCCTTCTACTGATGATTTACTTCCGAATCCGACTGAATTTCGCCAACTTGCTGGAGCACTTCAATATTTAACTATGAATCGACTAGATTTATCTTATGCAGTTAATTCGATTTTCCAGCATATGCATAGTCCACGTGGTTCTCATCTTGTCGCTGCGAAAAGAATTCTTCGCTATGTGAAGAATACTATTGAGCATGGTTTGTTTTTTCAACGCTGCCCAACCTTCACTCTCTCTGGCTACAGTGATGCTGATTGGGCAGGTTGTCCTGATATGCAACGCTCCACGACTGGGTTTGCTATTTATCTTGGGTCCAATCTTATTGCCTGGAGTTCTAAGAAGCAAACCACGGTTTCAAAGTCCAGCTCAGAAGCTGAGTATCGAGCCCTTGCTGCCCTTTCCTCTGAGATGCTTTGGGTGCTCCATATTCTACGTTTTCTAGAGATACCTATCACTGGAATTCCTACACTCCATTGTGACAACATCAACTCTATCTATATGGCTTCCAATCCTATCATTCATAATCGGAGCAAACACATAGAGATCGACGTACATTTTGTTCATGAAAAGATTAAAGAAGGCGTTTCCAAGCTTCAATACATTCCTACTGCGAATCAGACGGCGGACATCTTTACTAAGCCATTATATCGTGCACGTTTTGAAGCCCTTCGTTCCAAGCTTCTTGTGGTGCTCCCACCTTCAGCTTGTGGGGGGTGTTAACTCAACAAGGCTTATCTCGGCTAACTATTGGATAGGATTAGCTTTGTTTTGTTTGTTGTGATAATGTTTATCTTCTGCATACATATCATATTGTATCTTCGGGTAGACTTCTATCTCTTGTAAATGACTTGTTTGTACAACTCCTATATATCAATTGAATGAGGCCTAGATTTGATACGACAAATTACTCTTGTTACACCAAGGTCCTCAAATTGTTTGAGACGGCTTTGAAATAAGATAGGAAAGATAGGAAAATGGAAACAGAATCACATTGTTACCGAGTGGAGCATTAAGTCAGAAACTAATTTACTAGCCTAAAGTAGAGTTTGAAAATGTTGCACCTCATGATATAAAATGCCTTCCTAACACACTACAAATGAGAGAACTCTCAACATAATTTGAAATTTCATATAATGAAACATACATTAAGTTTTGCAGGTTAATTGACGTCCACAAGCATGTGAACAAAAATCTACAGGCTAGGCCATAATTATCAATGAAGCTTCGACTTTGCCCAAATTCAAATGAAAAAAGAGCTCCAGACCAACATAGAAAAGAAGCATTTGCCTTACCTCTCCTAAAACCAAGACTGCAATAAGGGCTGGTCATATAATATCCACAGAAGTCTCGTGAAAGAAAAAAAGAAAAGAAAAACTGAAAAGATTGATGAATTTTTAAAACAATTCATTTCTAATTAATTCGGCAGATATTCTCGCAGGCACTCTGCGAGAAGACCCATTTTCTGCAGATGAAAACAAGCATATCATAGTCAATGAGAGATAACCAATTAAAACTGGACACTAACAATATTAACATGTATAGTAGCTTTATTGAGGCCATATGATTGTTTGTCCCTATCATCCTTGCATCATGTTTTCAAGTTCAAAAGATTTATGCCTTCGCAAAAATGGGACATGCAAAACTTCATATGTGTACTCGAGCTTTTATGGAAGTCATGCGATGCAATGCGATGGTCATTTAGCATTTAAATTAGACACTGACAAAATTGGCAGATAAGCAACCAATGAAATCAA
Source organism: Ehretia macrophylla (assembly GCA_037974665.1). Taxonomy (NCBI): domain Eukaryota; kingdom Viridiplantae; phylum Streptophyta; class Magnoliopsida; order Boraginales; family Ehretiaceae; genus Ehretia; species Ehretia macrophylla. The sequence goes on from CM075774.1 coordinate 40,426,097, forward strand.
TATGAGCTTGGCTGCTTAGTTTCTGCCTCAACCTCAAAATGTGAGTTTACAGCATCATTTCATATACATGCTACAAACTTATAAAAACTCATAAGAACTCACATGAAATGAAGCTGCACGATTTACATATAGCGTTGCAAGGAGATCTCAGCCGACGTCATCAACATGTGAGAGAGAAACACAAAGTGCCTATTCCATTTATTAAGAAAATTATCACAGTTACATCTCTGATTATATGAGAAAAAACAATATTGAATAAAAGACTCACTTTCATGCCAATCTAACTAATATTCTTTTTTTTTTTTTTTTTTTTTTTTTTTTTTGGTGGGGGGGGGGGGGGGGGGGGGGGGTCAAACTAACTAATTATCCAAACAGATAAAAAAGGCCTTTGGCCTCAACTAGAGTCCTTATGAAAGTCAACTAAAAACTGCAACCAATACAATCTTTTAGCGAGGAAGTAAAATTAATAGATTAAGCTCCCACAATCAATTGGAAGCACATAAATGGCTTCCAAGATGACATATAAGTTCTTGAATCTAATTACCTGCACGATTACGGTTTCGGCTTTCTTTTAACATTTTTCTTATCTTTTCCTAGTTTCTTTACATAAACTTAAAAACAAGATAACGAACACAAAACAGTCATGCTTTTTCAAAAGGTAAAGAAAAAAAATTGATCTTTGCCTGTGAATAAAAACGTATAGCTTCGGTATAATCTCCGTTTGAGAAGCATTGATTACCTTTCAACTTTAACTCCAAAGCAGCCTTCTTGTCTTTTCGACACAAAGGTGTCTCTGGGTCTGTCAAGTCTCCAACAATCTATTAAACAACAGGGGAAAAACAAAACAAAAAAAAAAAAAAAAAACAATTTTCAATTCTAATACTTTTAAAAAGAATGTAAATGTGAAAATCTTAAATCTTTCCAATGAAAAAGCTTAAACACCAAAGCATTATAAGCTACTTATTACGAAAGAAAAAAAAAAAACAAGAAATAATCAGCAGAGCATATAATGATGTATTTTCAGTTCTAATACATTTTAAAAGTTACTTCTCAATGTTATAACACTAAAAAAGCATCATAAGCTCGAGTAGCTCAACACTCCCAGAAATCGCTAATTCGAGTCACTCAAGCAACCCAGCCGTCAACTTCAGGTGAGTGGGAATTTTTAAATTTAAATCAAATCTATCAACACCCAATACAAATGCAAATCTAAGTTTCGAGGGGTTGAAGAAACCCACAAGAAAACTAATAATTTCCTAATAAAAAAATTGAGGTTTTCCAAAAATAAAGGGAATATTTGAGAAAAATGATTAAAGAGTTTTGGATAAACACACACAAACACACACCTGAGATGAAGGAGACTGAAGGAGAGAGGTGATTTAAGGAAAGGAAAAAGGGAAGAGAGATTCAGGAAAGAGGATAAAGTAAGGAATTTTAGGGGGTTGTGAAGAATATTGAACAAAAAGTTACATATATCTATTTTTAATTTCTCCGTCTTTTGAATGTTGAATAATACAAATAAACTCACATTTGTTCCGTGAAATGACCAGTCTGGAGCTCCACGACAGTGATGGGGATGCTCAACGACGACGATGCTTGACGGTGGTAAGTAAGCTTTACTTACCCCCCACCTACCCCCGGTTGAGACGCAAAATTTTCGTTTATTTTTTGTCGTTATACTTATTCGTTATCGATCTTTCGTCTTTGTTTAGCTTTGGACAGAATTTACCGTCCATAGCACCTTGTGGTGTGACAGGTCCAGACGCAATATTTTCCGAGTGCTGCCCGATGGGAATTGGAACTATACTTGATCAGTGCTTGATCACTCAAAATATCCGAAAAAAAAAAACTACTCAAAATAAATATAAAAAAATACAAAAGATCGAAAAATAACTATTAAACATGTTGTAACAATGAAAATTATTGTAAATGACTCTACGTAGCAGTTAAAATACTACTGCATATAATTTTGTTACAAATTCTTTATTGCAATAGTTTTTTTTGTAAATAATAAGTAATAATTTAAAAAATCAATAATGCAGTTAAACTATAACCTTTAAACTATCCAAAAAAGTAATTTTATCAGTAACTATTTATAAATAGTGATAAAAAACTCTAACCATTGAGATTAAATAAACCTATTGCATAAACCTTTAGTTTTTATAATACTTAAAAACAGTTACAATAAGACACATATTACAATAATTTATTTTTAATTTTTTAAATTAAAGTATTTTAAAAGAGTTAAAATATTATTCTGATACGAGATGTCAGATTTATTTAGAGTAATACTGGAGATGACCTTCACCCACGCAGCCCTGGTCTAATCATCATTAATCACGACCCGATCTAAATGTGTTTGACAACTCTTTTGAAGACTTTTTGGGTGAAGAATACCACCCTAGAATCCTCACTTTAATAGAGGGAAATTAAAAATACAATTCAAGTTATGGTAAGAATTTGATCTATTTAACTCCAAAAAATTAGGTTAGTAATGGAATGTTTTAGAACTAGGTGAAAGACTTACTAATATCTAAGCTTCATTAGTAAGGAAATTAATTTTCTTCGGAAAAGTCATGGTGAGATTTGTGTTTGACTAATTTAACTAATTCAAAATTGAGATATTAATAAATTTTTTATTCACTTTTTGAACGTTTTACCACTAAACTGATCTTTAATAAATCAAATTGACCAACAATTTAAGATTGTATTGTTTTTAAAAAAAAATATTTCTATAAGTCTGGACTGATAGATTAAATTCTCATATCTAATAAATAAAATTTACATGTATAAATTCTATCAATACATAAAAAATTAATATTAATTCAAACAAATTAAAGAGTTTCGTTCTTTTTACCAATTAGGATTTCTGGAATTGAATTGTTTACCAAAAAGTCTACAAAGAGTTATCATACAACTTTAGTTTGTGGCATCATTAATGATGATTAGACGAGGACTACTAGAACTACTTCAAAACCCAAATGAATCCGACATTGTCACCAAGTATGTAACGTGTGATGCTTGAATTTGATGATGATGGATATTGCACAATGGCCCAAAAGAAGGATCCGTCACTTGGCTTTGTGGTGGGGAAATTAAATAGCATTATCTCAACTCAACTAATTTGTTTCTGCATTTGGGTTGTTCTAGCCGTCCACGTCGAAGAATGTAGAAATCTAAGGTGGACTATTGCCAAACAAAGGTAGGTTTGGTGTTTATTATTCCAACTCAAACTGTGACCACTAGTGCACAATGGTTCCTTTAACGACTTTTCAAATTGCAATCTTACACAAATTATTAATGAAATTGATATGTTTATAACGTTATTTTATAATTATTATTAACATAATAATTATAAATTATTGATAAAATTATAATACAATATAATAAAATTCAAGTTAAGAAGAATAAGAGAAAAAAAATATATTGTTTTATACAATTGTTGATTCGTGATCATAATTCTAAGAGTTCACTAGATCCTTTCGCAACCATTGACCTAGCTTTCTCAAGTAATAATTGCTTCTCAACTAGCCGCCATACTTTATACTCTTGTCCAACCTTGAGTGTCCAAATGGGAAAGCCATAACGGAAATTGACTACTTTCCTTTTTTAATTTCTCATTGTTAATCTTTTCTTTACTGTTCTTTGTTATCATTACATGTGTGCACAATTGGCTATTTGACCTTCCAACAATTATCGAGACACTAAATTGACTTGGACGACGGCTATTAATGAAAGAGATTGAATTGTTTTTGGGCCAAAAAAATCATTTTTATTAGGTTACACCCACGGTTCAATATGTTTAAAAATAATAATTGTGAAAATACTCTACATACATATACGTGAGGTTTTTTGCTAAAAATATACTTTCGTTGAATGAATAGTCGCAATCTAACACCCTTGTAAAATTAATTCCGTTACTAATGCTTTTCTTGCTACTCAAATGATTGATTTAGCCAATCAACTTTTAGTTCTTGTTGTCTACCACTCTTCCTTAATCTCTCCTATCCTTGTATCTCCCTTAGAATTTTTTGAAGGCTTACCCTATTGGTGATTGCAAATATGTAGGAGCAAGAAAAGAGAGATGGAAAAAAAAAATTGAAAAATTGAAAAAGGGATTCACCATCTCTTTGAAATCTCTATAAAAACTCTTAGTCCTTGATTAGCTATTGTAGTTCTTGACAAAAAAAAAAAAAAAAAAAAAGATTAGCTATTGGAGCAATACTAGTGGAATTATCTGTAACATTCATTTCTGACTATAATAATGGATTTGACCAACAAAAAAAAAACTATAGTAATGGAAATAATATAGCCGTCCTACTTATTTTGAGAGCTTAGATGACAAACTTTTACAAACTTTAAGGATTTATATGGGATAATGTTCCATTGAAATGGTAAACAGAGTTGCACAAGGGGTTAAAACATGTGAATGCAAATGTTGAGGGCACATTTGACTAAATTGATAGTTTGAGGGATTAACTAGGAAATATAAAACTTTGGATTTAGGGGGGGGGAGGGGGGAGGGGGGAGGGGGGAGGTTTAATAAATGAGAGGAAAGGAGAGTATCATAAAGGGAAGGAGATGAGAGGATTAAATCATGTTTGGATTGTATAATTTTATAAAAAGAGATGAACATAAAAGATAACGAGTTGCTTTTGTTTGGATTAGAAAGAAAATAGAAGAAAATGGATAACTTTTATGTATAAAATATCTTTTATGTCCTTTTCTTCTTCTTTGATATTACACCACATAAGAAAACACACACATACCTCCATGGTCAACACACACGCAGACCAATATGCATCCAACTACTTTTCTATATTTTACTCTTCTTCTTTCTTTGATATTACCACGACTGATACATATGTAAAACACACATTACAATACATGGTTTAACACACACACACACACACACACACACACACACACAAAATTCTTATATACACACGCACGGGCCTATCTCATCGGACACACACCCAGCTGCACACACACCATACCTAGATATATGCACTAATTTGTGGCTGTTTGAAGCAATTGAAAACAAGACGTAAGTAATTTAAAGATAGGCCTGGAACTTAGTTGGTTTGATTGTAATTAAACTAAAAGTGAAGGGTAAAATTGTCACTACAAAAAATAAAACTTTCCTCTCCTTCTATTTTACTCTAATTTGGGGTGATTATATTTTGGGAGTATGGTGGGGCTAGGCTTATCTTCTCTGTATCCCTAACCACTCTTTACCTCCCAAACCAAATAGGGGAAGGTCTAAACCCCTCCCTTTACTACCACTCCCTTTCCTCCATTCCCCTCAATCCAAACAAGGTTGTTAAAGGCATCGAGAGAGTGTTTGGCTTGGTTTCTTTCTTGTCAAATTGTCTTATATGCGTGCTGAATTTATGTGGCTAAGCTTTTCTTTTGAAATTTTAGGGAAAAAGGATAATTTTAAGGCTAGCTTGAACTTCTTTAAATATAAAATTTAGGTCTGAATTTCAAAATATTTAGTGGAACGACTCAAACTTTTGAAAAAATAAAACATTTTACAAACTCATTAACAAAAATGTATTTAGTTAATATCACTATACTCTCATAAAATATATGCAGTATAACATTTTACATCCTGATATTTATTTTTTATTGCTTAGCCTCCTTCCACGATTTAATTAACAATTACATAAATGTTCATTGTAATTGTTAAAAAATATATGAACTCTTTTAAGCTAATAATCTAAAAGGGTTGAGTGATACAAATAAATATTAGGGGACAAGATGTTATATTCTATACATTAAGAGGTCTAGTGTTATTAATGTTACGTAATTTATATGACTTGACCCCTTAATGTATATACAATGTAACGTTTTGCCCCTAATATTTATATGACTTGAGTACTTCCTTTCTTACTTTTTTAGCATATAAGTTCTTGGGGAAAAATAATAAGGTAGTTTGGCCAGTGCAATAATTATATCGATATACCCATAACTATTTATTTATTTATTTTATTCTATAAAGTCTAAGAGCTTAAAACATTTTTGAAAACTTATAAGCTCCTAAAATTAAGCCAAATCAAACTCCCTCTGAGATTAAATCACATAAAATGCAACCATTGTCGCCTTAGTTTTTCAATTCTCTAAACATTGTCTCCTTAGTTCCTCAATTTTCTGAACTGCACTATTTATTTTTGTCATTCTAATAAATCAGGATGTAATATGATGAGAAATATATCTTTTATATAGTGAACAAAATTTTCTTTCTTCATTTCGATCTTCCATTGTCGGTATCTCATTTATTTTCTTTAAGAGTGATTAAATATCTCTCTGACAAAAAAAAAAAAAAATAGAATAACTGATTAAATATCTCATTTATATTCCAACTCATACTGTGTCCACCAGAGCACAATGGTTCCTTTAACGACTTTCCGACTTGCAATCTTGCACAACTGTTCATTAGATGCAATAAATATAAATTTTTAATACAATTATAATGTAATACATTTGTTATTATATTATAAGCGAGATTCAATAGTTATAAATTATTAATGTAATTATAATAAAATTATGTAAATAATTTATAACTGTTGAATTCCGTAAAGATCTCTGTTAGATATGAAATCCGCCGAGCTGATCAAATGATTTGGACACCCTCGTCCGAGCTGACCTCCTGCACAAATAAAGAAAAGAAACAACGGAGGTTATCTCCCGTGTTTCTCCTAAGGCAAGAGAATTAGTGATTTAGCTCGAGTGTAATCTAACAGACAATAAATTTAGCAATTGGAATGAATTAGTTACCTTCTAGTCACTTTCCTTGTGCTATTTATAGTAACATTTAGGTGCTTTTTTCGGTGGTCTCCTCTTGTCCTTGTGAGCTATTTTTTTGACAAGTATCTCGCAATGATTATCCCTTTTGTTGCTGGGGATATTTGAGTAATTGCACTCTTGGGCCTTCTTATATCCATATCAATCTCACTCAACCATTGAATGGTAGCTTTCTCAAGTAGTAATTGCATCTCAACTTGTTACCCTAGCTACTTTGTACTCTTTTCTCCCCTTGAGTAGATAGATGGGAAAGCCATAACGGAAATTGACTACATGTTATTTTCATGGTCTCTTATTGAAAGGGATTGAATGGTTTCGGGCCAAAAAACCCATTTCAGTGAGGGTTACGTCAACATATCAATATGTTTTAACAAAAATTGCAAAAATACTTTACGTATACACAAGTTTTTGGCTAAAACAATACATGCACTAAATGAGTAGTCCCAATCTAACACCCTCGTATAATTAATTCCGCATTAATGTTGTTTCTTGATACATCAAATGATTGATTTAGCCAATCAAGTTTTAGGTATTGTTGCCTTTCACTCTTTCTTAATCTCCCTTCTCCTACTCTTGTCTCTCCCATACAATATGTTGAAGGCATACCCTATAGGTGATTGCACTCGTGTGGGAGCAACAAAAGAGAAATAGAAAAATCGAAAAAAGAGATTCAACATCTCTTTGAAATCTCTATAGAAACAATTAGTCCTTGATTAGCTATTAAGCAATAATAGTGGAAATATTTGTAATATTCATCCTTGTGACTACACTAGTGGTAATATATACCCCTCATACCATTTTTAAGAGCTTAATCTAAAACATTTACAAAATTTAATGTTCCTTTCAAATGCTTAGAGTGTTGAATTTGGTTTGGTTCCTTGTCAAATTATCGTATAAGCTCATCAACTTATGTGGCTAAGCTTCTCCCCTTTTTTTTTAAGCACAAAAATATATTCTTTTAGGGTACTTCCTTCCTTACTGTTTTTAGAATATAAAATCTTGATTGAAAAAAAAAAAAATAGTTTGACCATGCAGTCATTGACATACCTCTAACTATGTTTTGTTTAGTTTTATTTTATTATAAACTCTAAGAGCTTGAAATGAAGCCAAGTCAGACACCCTTTGAGCCAAAACCACATCAATTCGACTATTCTCTCCTTATTTTCTCAATTTTCTAAATTACACTATTGATTTTGTCACTCTAATAATTCAAGAATTACAATGATAAATGCAGACCCCAAAATCTACAATCACAAATTCGGTGGGTACTAACAATCTGTAAGGTTAAAAGGCAAAAGAATGGCGTGAGCCAATTGTAACACCGGTGTAGTGCCGACAGAAGACACTTCGACACTCAAGTCAGTATTTGTAGGAGAGTGTATGATCAGGATGAAAAATATAAGGTAATTAGGAGAGACTACCGTAATAGGAGCGGCAGGATGTACGGAGGTCATTTGGTGGAAAGGAAAAAGGGCGAATATGGTTGAAGGTGTCTGATATTTGATATCTTTCTTTTGGGTAGACGCGACCTATTTATAGCTGCTGGTAGACTAGGATCCACGAGGCCCAATGACTCGCATCCTTGGAGGACTCTACTATCTATCCCTTGGGATCTGATAAGACCAGAGTCTACCTTAGTTGGTCGTTGTCATCCACTCATGGTGGGTTGGATAGCTAAGTTATCTCTTAGTCGATTATCCCTAAAGTCTCGGTAGGTTTGGATCTCCGTCGAGCTTATCGCTAGGGGTGTGCATGGGTCGGTTTGGGCGGTTTAAAACATATTTTTTGACCCGAATCAACACATTCGGTTTGGAAAATTTAAAACCATAACCAACCCATACACCTCTCAAAATCACCCAAACCAACCCAATACATTTGAAGAAACCAAACCACCCAAATCATACATTCGGTTTAACTTATAATTACATTTGAATAAAGTAATTGTATTGTAGAAATTTAAAATATAAAAGAGTTACTCATGATATCTTTTGTTTTTTTCAATGAAAGGGGAGACAAATTGAAAAAATGTGGAGAGAAGTAAAAAGTTCTATAGATATATATGTATGTATGTATATATATGTACGGGTCGGTTTGGGTTTATGGTTTTGATTGTAAAAACCATAAACCAAACCATATAGTCGATTTATATGAAAATTTAAACCATAACCAACCCAACTTTTAAAAAACCGCTAAAAATGGATTGGGTTGAGTTGGGTTAGGCGGTTTGGGCGGGTTAGCGGTTTCGTTGCACACCCCTACTTATCGCCAACTGACCACCCGTGGTGGTATCACGCCCCCAAATTTAACAGGCAAATCTGGGAACGAGACTGCTACGAACCAAGAAAGATAAATCTTCCTAAACCTGCAAAGCTCTAATCTCCAATAAAATAAATTATGAGTCAATTCAAAGAAATACCAGTAATTAATCCATAGCATCTATAATCCCAAACATTGTACTCTACTGCCATTCGAACTATCAAAATTTATTTGCTCTGATCTATGCCAACGTCTGAATAAAAATCAAGCTCTTGCCTTTTTATAATGCATGCTTAACTCCACAATTTATGCTAGTAACTCCCACCATTACTTGATAAGTGAATGAACATTATTGCCATAAAACAGCCACGATTTATCACCTCATAAGTCCCAATAATCCACTACTATATCTCATTCCTACAAATTAGCCACTATTAACTTATGTTCTATCATATATCAAATTGAGTTATAACATACTCCTATAAATTAACCACTAAGCATTTTTAATTTTTAATTCTAAAGCTAAAAAAAATGCGGGGCATTACAGGTGGCATCGAACGTTGGGCTTTCTCAAGGGGGTTTGGGCGGAGCCTACCGCAAGGGTAGTTAGAGAGTAATTGGACTACACATAGACCGTAGCCCCAGTATCATGAGTTGGGTAATATCAAATGACTCATCACGGTAAGACCATGGGTCCAAGCCCAATTTTTGCCATTACAATAAGAAATATAACTTTTATTTACTTAACAAAATTATCATTCTTCATTTTCAACCTTCCATAAACGGTAGAGATTCAGGAGTAACTTAGTGGTGGGTTACTCCCCTTGACAGTTGGGAGATTAAAATTCGAATCTCATGGGATGAAGGATTAAAAAGAAAAAAAAAAAAAAACCCTTCCATAAACGTTATCTCGTTTATGTTTTGAAGAGTATATACATAGCCATTTTTACTTTATCCCATGCTATCGAATATTTCTCGACTCTTGCATGCAAAAATTATGCGTAATACTAATGTACTCTACGTACTACATTATAACATCTTTAAATTAATAGCGTTGAGACTACTAAATTATATTAATTTAGCGAGATATCAATTTATCAATAAATTAATTATTATTATTTTATCGAGATATTTTTAATTTTTTTTTTGGCTAAATAGTAATATATTATATTTATGGTCTTTTTTGAAAAGTGACTTATGTTTTTTCGAGCCAATTTGAAAAAACAAGTAGAAAAGTCTAATAAGAATCTAGTTTAGTAGAAATAGAACAAGTTTATCTAATCTCATAATCAATTTATTATGTAATTTTTAGTTAATTATTAATTTATAAAATACCTGGAAATACAAAAGAAATATTTTAAATGTATTATCTTATAATTTTATCAAAATTATTAATTTTTTACACAGGTCCCAAGTCGGGACTGAACATTTTTACTATTTAAAAGAGATTGTTAATTTATCGAGTATTAATTTAATGAGGTTCTACTATAGTTAGAATTTTTTCTTTAAAAAAAAAACCAATCCCACTTGTTCCCTACCCGTATGAGATTTGAATTCTAATCTCTGAACTATTAAAAGAAATAACCCACCACTAGTTAAACTTCAATGCTCTATATATCAATTTGCAATGACATTAGTAGCCCTACTGCAAAACTAACTATAACCTTTTTATTTTATTTTATCGACCTCACATTAATAACTCGATCCCAACTACCATAATTAAGTAGTGATTAGGAAAAGTGAATAGTGACGAGAGAAACTAATTCGATGTTCCACGAGTTTCATGGTGTATATACGACATGGATGAGCATAGATGTTGGTTTACACATATTAAAAATTTTAAGTTATACATAGTCTTAAACATCTTCAATCATCTTTTTCTTTATGTTAGAATATACACTTATTCCGTTAGAATATATATTTGTTTCACATTGAAAAATTAGAAATTTTAAAATCACCTTATAAGATCTTGGGCTATTTCACTTGGCACCAATTGGTTTTAAGATGGAAATCCATGATTCTTAACATGATATCAGAGTTGAGCCCTTGAACCAGTTTTATTCATTCGCGTGTGTATTCAATATTCCACATGTAAAATCTACCATGTGTTCAATATTTCATGTTGTGACTCATCTCAAAATTAGAATCACGTGTTCAATCCTTTACGTGTGACCCTTATCAAATCAGGTCTCACGTAAGAGAAAGTGTTAGAATATATATTTGTCTTACATCAAAAAATCAGAAACTCTAAGTGTCATGCCTCGACCTCGACCCCGACCCATCGCTAGGCTAAGGCTGAAACATGACATTCATAACACTTATTCTTGAGATTAATAACTTAATGGCCTTAAAACCTGTGAGTATTAATTTGATAACATGTACATCCATTATAAATACTATAAGAAGATTGAAAAGACTTCCAAAATTCTCCCAAAATATCGGCCTTAAAGGATTACATCACCATGTTACGTAATTACAAGACTTGAATTCTTACATTCCATCATCCCAAACTTAGGTCTCAATAGATTAATAACCTAACTTAACTAGGTGTCTAATAAACCAAAAGAATATCACAGCATAATCAGATGAACAATTTACAAAATCATCTCTTTTCAACAAGAAGGTCATCTTCATAGGCAAGCACGTATATCAACTAGGATAGAAATCCATCACAACACATCAATATAGCTTGCAACCACATGAGAACTTGCTCGGCTAATCATCACCTGAAATTGTTGGAAAGAGGGGTGAGCTAGATCCTCGCGTATAGCTCAGTGGGGAGGAAAACAAGTAAGGTTTTCGTAAAGATTTTTATTATTTCGCAAACGGTTAATAAAACATGTCATGCACATAACCACGCAAGAATATCCTTAACACAAGCCTTCAATCAACAATGAGAGGGTCGAGATATACCGGTAAACTCGGAGGTCCCGTCTCTTCCTCTAATAATAATGGTTACAAGATATATAATCAAGCATTAGTAACATTTAACAACCTAGCTCTTCCAAGATATCAGTGGGTCACGACCTGTAGGAGGATCAATGAGTCTTGAAAGAGAAGGGACGATAACATTTGGTAGGCGAGATATACCAGCAAGCCCTACCTCTAACTAGAGGTCTCGTTACTACCTCAGTAGGCGAGATATACCAGCGAGCTCGTTGCTGCCCGGAGGTCTCTTTGCTACTGCATTCATTAATGGTTGCAACTGACACACTTAACCATTCAAATGCATTTGCAATTGCCAATAGCACTATAAATATTCATATAAACATTTCGATTACAAGGTCATTTAGTATTAGTACATAATAACGAGAACTTGCAAGTTGGCTACTTAAACAACTACACCTACCAATAGCATACACTAAATACACCAAACAAATCCGATCCTTCTGCATTAGCCTAACTTAGGAGGTAAATTTTTCTATGTTCCTAAACTTCAATTAATTTGATTTTGGTATAGAATTGAATCTTATCGAATTTAGATAACTCTATAATCAAATGGAACTCAATTCGGAGTTGAATTGATTGAGATATGGCCTCCGGAAAATCACTGTGCAAATCTGTCAAAAATTCGGTCGAGTAACTCGACCGGATCCACTCTTTCGGATGAAGGTCCGAGAACACGAAAACATGACATTTTTTCTCTTTTGCTTGCTATTTTGCCTCCAACTCATCCAAATATTTTGCACACTCAAAGAGGTCTTCTAGGCAACATTCTTAAGTTCAAGAACAATACCATAACATTCTCAAATCAAACAACAACCCAAGAACACTTCAAGAACTCTCAAAAACCTCAAGAACACCAAGAACACCTACTAAGCATCAATGTGATTGGCTTCCAATTCCTACCTTACCTACAAGTTAAACTAGCTCTATTTAAGTAAGAATCACCACACAACTCATAAATTCCAACCCGTTAGATCAAGCCCTAGCTCAATATACAAGATAAGCTTCAAACCTTGCAATAAATCCACACATATTCATTATCAAACATATTCATAACCAATATCATGTTCAATATACAATTAAAACTCATCAATCAAGCATAATATACCTTTGTAAAACATTTATAAAACTTCTCTCACCTTAGCTTTGTGACTGAATGTAAGAAATAGTACTAGGAAGCTTGAAGATGATCTTCCTTCTTCCTTCTTCCTTCTCCTTCTCTTTCTTTCTCCTTTCTCTCCTTTCTATGGTTGAAAATCTGAGTATGTGTTGTGTGTGTGTCGTGTGGGTATGTGTGTGTTAAGTTGTGTAGGTGAGTGTGTATTGGAGTGTGTTTGTGTGTTGTAGTGTTTTTGTGTGTGTATATGGTGTAGTGTGTGTTGAGTAATAAAATTTAAATTGTCTAATGACGAGAGTGCCCTCCAACTAGATTGTGTTTTACTAGTTTGTCATCTTAGTGTTAATTTTAATTGTTTTAGTTCTAGTTTAGTTACTCTAACTAGCTATTGAACTAGATAGGTTATAATTACGAGTTACGCTATATTAATTACCCAAATACACGTTAACCAATGCAATGCACGTAAATCAAGACAAATGCACGTTAAATGATGTAATATACATTAATTGATAAAAATGCTTATTAAATTATGCTAAATTATATGAAATGTTATAAAATGCATAGAACTCTATACTGGCTCGGTACGGGGTCTCACACCAAGACCACTTTATAAAATTTTGGATTATTCGATAAAAATCTATGATTCTTAAAACTTTATAGACAAAACTGAACGAAGGTCCAAGACTATATATTCAGGCATGGATGACTATTTTAGCACGACAGCACGAGTTTGTCATTGATTTTACTAGGGTCACCAACAGGAAAAGCAACAAGTTTGGACCCCATTTATGATAAAGAATTCTAAATTCGATTCTAGATGCCAAATATGCTAAGATAGAACAACGTCTTTATATAGGTAGTTGTGTGTAATAACTCCTAATGTGAGAATTCAATTTGAAAGACTAGTCTATTACAAAGGAAAATTTATTGCATTTAAAGAACTATTTTTTTTTAAGGTGAGATCCCAATGTAGGATAATTAAATTCCACCCCCTTAAGAACAGACACCCACTTGTGACTAGCTTATCATCACTAGCCCGATATAACCCTTTCCTCCTTGCACCTGCATTCAACTATCAGTATTTAGTGTGATACTTACCACACCTTAATCCAAAACCTGTAATCTCTCTTCCATGAAGTCCACTCTCAATAAAAGCATTAATGTAACAATTCAAGCTCAGGAGGAGAGTTCAACCCAAAAGACTAGTCTATTAGGAGGGAGAACCTCTTGGACTTAGGAATCACTCCTTTAACTGGTGAAATCCTGATATAGGATCATTACATTGTGAAATTAAATTCTAGAGTGGTCATTGGAATTCTGGGAAGGAAGATGCAAGCTCACTTGATTTGGGTGTTTTGTTAAAGACTGTTATACCTAGGGGTAGATCTAGAAATTCTTCTCAGTAAGGGTTAAAACAGATAATTTTTTAATTATATGATTTTTTTTTCTTCAGTGGGGCTAATTAATATTTTTAACTAAAAATACATAGATATTTAATTTTTTTATAAAAAAATATATAGAATTTTTTTTTTGAGAAGTAAAGCTAAAGACAACTCCAAAAAAAAAAAAATACATTGAATTTTTAACGTTCTTTTGGGTCAGTGGGGGTTGCAGCCCCTGCTAACCCCATTTACATCCGCCACTGGTTATACCTTGATACAGAGACAGATTGAGAATTTTTTTTTTTTCATTTTAACAAAAGTCATAACATATAATTTGACAATACTACAAATAAAATTTTTATTTTTTTCCCTAAAAATACCTATAAGTTTTAAATATTTGTCTGATAAGTTGAAAGAGTATTCTGCCCCTGCACCAAAACAAGAGAACAACGAAGAAAGAACAAAAACGAAACAAGTGAAATCTAAGGAAGTCGAAACTCATATTTCTTAGATCTATTTTCTCGCCATAACTTAAATTGCATTCTTCTTCCTTTCAAAGTGAGGATTTCTAGAATTATACCATAAAAGTTCCAAAAGACTTGTGTTAAGAACAATAGATAATATAATAAACACCCTCTCTAATAGTTTAAACTTTTAGATTGTAATTTAATATAATATTAAACTCAAATTATCAAATGTCATGGGGTCAAGACTCGCCATTACTCATTTTTACAAATTACCCAACATGAAAAGCTTTATAAAAAGCAATTAAGTTTGTAAGTGAAGGAGAAAATAATAATTTAATCTGCTAAAATTTTAAATGAGATAATCATTTAATAAGTTATCAAATTTAGATCTAATTAATACGAGGTATGAAAACTGATGACTAGACCTACTCTGCTATATACAGCCCCAACATGTAAATAACTTGTGTCGCTTGAATTGATTGATGTAGATCAGTGTATAGTGCTCAAAGTAGGGTCCGTCACTTGACTTTGTGGTGGGGAAGATGAAAATGATTTTACAAGTGATCACTACCTTAGTAGTGTAATTTTATTTTTGGGTTGTTCTAGCCTTCACGTCGCAGAATATATAAATCTTAGGCAAAAAGTTTTCCAAAACGTCTCAAAATCTCTAGATACAAATCGTGAGTTTTATCTCAACAGGTAAGCTCACCTACTAGAATAAAAGGGTAAGACTTATGAACTTGGGTAAGACAAAACGAATCTTAGGTGGTCCATAACAAAAATTGGATTCCGTTTGTTTGCCGTAAACTAATTTACAAGGGGAAATATTTGTCTGCAAAATAGAATATTTTTTTGATCTTTGATTATTATTTTTTGATATTTGACTGTCACAAAAAAAGATATTTTCTTACATTTGGTTGTCATACTGAAAAATATATTTCAATGAGAAATTGAAATGAATTTTATTTTTACAAAAAATATTCCTTAAATCAAAAAATTGTAAATATAATTTTAAAAAAAAAAAGAGAAAGAAAAACTAATTCATCTCATAAAAAACTGAAGTATAGAATTTTTCATATATAATAGCAAGTTCGTAAAGTATATATTGATTTTATAAGCATCCATAATGATATAACGATCATAACTAGTTTAAGCATCATACCACAAACATAAATAGTAGTACCAATATCCATCATAGTTGAAGTATATCCATAATAACAGAATCATATCCGTCATACTTTTCGACAAAAATAATATCCATCATAATTGAAGTATATCCATCATAGTTAAAGCAAATCCATCATAGTTGAAACAAATCCATTATACATAAATAATATTACAAGCATCCATTGTAGTTGAAGCAACCATTCATTACTTTCATCAACCATTACCCCTGATGTTGCTGTATGAAATTGAAGATCCAAACCCTTTGAAACTCACTGTTGTGGCCATAAAAGCTTTAGCTTGTATCTCCCGATCCACAAGGCACTTAAAAAGGGTAATTTTAGGGCTTGAATTTGATCAAATATGGAATTTAGATCTTAAAACTTCAAAACATTTAATGGAAGACACTCATCAATAAAAAAAATATTGAATTAGTATCACTACACCCCTACAACAGATATACAGTATAAAATTTTACCTCTTTTATTTCATATGACTTAACCTCCTTCCATAATTTAGTTAAAGAAAATGTCCCTTGAAGTTGTTAAAGAATATAAAAACTTTTTACCTAACAACCCAAAGGGATCAAATGATACAAAATAAATTTTAGAGGACAAGCTGTTATATTGTACTCATTAAGGAGTCTAGTGTTATTAATGGTATTCAGTTTATATCACTTTAGCCCTTAATTGTATGCACTATAACATTTTGCTCCTAATGTTTATTTCGCATCACTTCACCCCTTGTCTTTTAGTTACAGTCGTTATAAAATATATAAATATCCAAAACTTCTATACTTCTTTTATGAGAGAAAAATATATTAAGTTTTATATAATTAAGGGGATAAATTGATATTATCTAAAAAATAAATAAATATTAGAGAGAAAAAAATTTCACTGTTGTAGTGTAAGAATTTTCCTAAAGTTTTATTTCTTATTTGAAGTTTTTACATTTAAAAAATATAAAAAAAAGTATAAAACAAAAATTAGATTTAAAGAAGGGTATTTTTGGTCATCCTTATAATCTTTTTGATAGTTACAAAGAACATTTTAGTTGACTAAATCATATAAGTAGGTTAAGTGATATAACATAAACATTAGAAGGCAAAATGTTATATTGCTTATATTGTTTGGGAGCTAAATGATACTAACCGAATATTTTGTGGTTAATGGGTGTGAAAAAATACATCTTTTTAAAAGTTTGATCCCTTCAATTAAAGTTTTTGAAGTTTAGGACTTAAATTCTATACTGAGGCAAAGATATTCTTTTTGAGTTCTTCTTTAAACTTACCATTTTCCCTTTATTTTTAAGCTCAAAAATATTCTTTTTCAGTACTTCCTTATTATTTCTAATTTATAAACTCCAAGAGCTTAAGAACTTCTTGCAAAAGCAAAAAGACCCATTCAGCCTAAATGACATAAATTCAGTCACTGTCTCCTTAATTTCTCAATTTTCTAAACTGCACTACCCATTTTGTCATTCTAATAAATCAGGATTTACTATGATAAGAAATATATCTTTTAATACTTCGCAAAATTTTCATTCTTCATTTTCGATCTTCCATTATCGGTATCAAATATCTATAACACAAAAACTGATAAATATATATATACTTGAGTCCCTGGTTGTTAAAAATAATAAATATATAAGATAAGCTCTTTTACGATATTTTAAAATTTTATATTAGGCGATTATACAGTATGATGTATCAAAAGTCTTGAACTAGAGTCTCATAACTGCCTTTTTAAAAGAATATGTTCATGTTCTAGGCTCATATTGAAAAGAATATTGTCTCCATGTGAGCCTGTTTTTTTTTTTACTAAGGCTCCGTTTGTTTGTCGTAAAATAACTTACTTGTGAAAAATATTTTCAGTAAAAAATATTTTCTTAGAAAATAAAATATTTTTCTTCGTTTGTTTACCGTAAAATAATTTACTTGTAAAAAATGTTTTCAGTAGAAAATGTTTTCTTGGAAAATGTTTTCAGAGGAAAATATTTTTTTGAGCTCCGTTTGTTTGCCGTAAAATAACTTGTTAGAGGAAAATATTTTCCTGGAAAATAAAATACTAGAAAATATTTTCTGGTGTTTGGATGTACAATAAAAAATATTTTTCGACATGAGATTTATAAAAAAAAAAAAAAAAAAATACACATAAAATAGGGGTGGTTAAATTCCGAAAAATGTTTTCATCTCCCAAAGAAATGAAAATATTTTCCCAAATTTTGAACTAGCCGTCATTTTTTACCGGAAAATATTTTCCAGTTGACCAATTTTTCGGTGTTACCAAACAGCGAAAAATCTCTAAAAAGTAGCCTACCATTTTTGATCGGGAAATGTTTTCCGGTTGACTAATTTTCCGGTATTACCAAACACCGAAAAATCTTCAAAAAGTAGCCCACCATTTTTTATTGGAAAATGTTTTCCGATTGACCAATTTTTTGGTATTACCAAACACCGTAAAAATAGAAAAATATTTTCCGAAAAAATATTTTACGGCAAACAAACGGAGCCTAAATTAATAAACAAGTGACTCTATTCATTTCTAATTATCAGAACAAACAAAAGAGGCTCAACTAGTTCAAGACCTCCCAATCGAAATTCCATGTTATACAAATAGATTTATTGAGCATGCTATCACAAAATATGTTTTTCCTCCACTTTATAGAAGTATGTAAACTATTTTTAATTCCACCAAAAATATGATTCTTCGGTCTGGGCCGTATTGGCAAAAATTCTCTGATTCCTTTTCATCCAGATGAAGTAAAACAATTGCATCGAAAATAAGCTTGAACACATGGAATTGGAAGGTATTAGGAGATACAACGTTCATAGCCCAAGTAACTACCTCTTTCCAACAATACAGTCTCGAGGCAATTTTACTGCAACACAAACAACGTATCCAAATTCTTTTGGAGAAGTTGCATTCAAAAATAATAATAATAAATCCATGTAAAGGTGTTCTTCAAAAAGTAAAAAGTAAAATATAAATATTTCATCACCATTCTGTCATTTTTCTCTAATATTATATTAGAAAATCCATCGCCACATATCCGTGGTCATTATGTCAGTGAACCTTTTTTTAAAAAAATAAAAATAAATTTAGCAATTGTAAAATTTGGCCCAAATAAATTTAACAATTGTAATATGTGGCCCAAAAACTTTACCCAATTGTAATGTTTGGCCCAATCATAATATTAATCTAGCAAGAATGAGGACTTTTCAGTTATAAATTTTGGGGGGACTTTAATTACTATATATTCTCTCCCTACTCTAAAGCATTTTTTTTTTTTTACTTTTGTTCCTTTTTTTTTTTGGGTAATTTTTTAGTTACCCAATTAATTATATAATGCACTTCATATTCGCTTTCTATGAAACACATGAATGTTAGTCTAATGCTAGATAAATTAAATCTACAAATAATTTTGAAAATTTTATTAAAAGAAATAATTAAAGAAACAATAATTAAATTAATATTAAACAAATAAATATATCAATTGAATAAATAACCACATATAAAAATTAAATAAACTAAAAAATAAATCAAAAGAAGAGGGGGGAGAGAGAGAGAGATGGAAAGAGTGGGGTGGGGGTGGGGGTGGGGGTGGGGAGGGGAGGGGCGGTGCTGCTATATATCTAGGGGCAGTGCTGCTAGAATGTGATATATAACAGCACGACAAAATGGTGACGGAACAGCTATCGCTAAACCATCGTAACTTTGTGACAAACTGACGAGAAAATTATTATTTTTATTTATGTTTTTTTTTTTTATCACCATAAAAATCCGTTGTCAAATTATCGTCTAATTTTGGAGCCCAAAACACCCATGAAGGTAGGGGACAAAATGTTGCAAAAACATAATTCCATCACATTAATTTTTTTGTCGCAACTTTTTGTCGCCCGTGTCCAACCTTGAGTGCACAGATGGAAAAGACATAACGGAAATTGACTACTTTCATATTTTAGTGTCTCATTGTTAATCGTTTGGGTAAATTTCACACTTAGTTCCTATTATTTATATACTTTTTTTAATATAGTTTTTATTATTTTAAAAAATTTATAATAATCTTTAATATTTATAAAAATTATTTAAAATAGTATTTATTGTTCAAACTTAATCAATTTGGTCCTTATTATTTTTCAAAAAAAATCAATTTAATCCTTATTATTTTTTTTAAAAATTCAATTCAGTCCCTACACGTGACCGTTATTTGAGGACAAAATTAAATTTTATGAAAAACAATAAAGACTAAATTGTCTAGTTTTAAACAATAAAAATCATTTTGAATCACTTTATAAATATTAAGAACTAATATAATTTTTTTAAAATATTAAGACCAACTTAAAAAAACATATAAATAATAAAGACTAAGTGTAAAATTTACCCTTAATCTTTTCTTTACTTTTCTTTGTTATCATTAGATGTTTGCACAATTGGCTCTGTGACCTTCCCACAATTATCGAGATACACTAATAAATTGACTTGCACAGACTTTCAATGAAAGTGATTGAATTGTTTTTAGGCCAAAAATCTTTTTTTACGAAGTTTACACACCCACGGTTCTATATGTTTAAGAAAAACAATTATGAAAATACTTTACGTATATGTGAGTTTTTTTTGCTAAAAATATGTTTTCGTCATATGAAATAGTTGCTATCTAACGCCCTCGTAAAATTAAGGGTAAATAGCATATTAATCTCTTGTGTTTTGTTAAAAATGCACAATACTCCTTCTGTATTTTAAAAATTAACTGATTATCCTCCTGTGTTTTGCTAAAAGTGTACAATATCCTCCTGTATTTTAAAAATTAATTGATTACCCTCCTGTATTTTATAAAAATAGCTAATTATCCACTGTGCTTTTTAAAAATTAGCACTTTTGTTAAAAAATATAAGGGGGTAATCAATTACTTTTATAAAACACAACGGGTAATCAGCTACTTTTAACAAAACACAGGGGGTAATCAGTTAATTTTTAAAACACAGGGGGATAATCAGCTAATTTTTAAGACATAGGAAAATATTGTGTATTTTTAACAAAACATAGGAGGGTAATATGCTATTTACCCTAAAATTAATTCCGTTAGTAATGCTTTTCTTGCTATGTCAAATGATTAATTTAGCCAATCAAATTTTAGGTCTTGTTGTCTACCACTCTTCCTTAATCTATCCTGCTCTTAGTAGAATACGTTGAAGGCTTACCCTATTTGTGATTGCAATTATGTAGGAGAAGAAATGAGAGATAGAAGAAAAAAATAGAAAAATCAAAATAGAGATTCACCATTTGTGTAATAATCCCACATAGAAATCTCACCCTCATAAGGGGTGCTTTTTAAATATAAGAGTTTTTCCACTTAATAGACTAGTCTTTTGGAATGGATTCTTCCTTTAAACTTGAGTTGTTACATCCTTGGGCTTATTTTGATAGACGAGTGTCAGCCGCCAAGAGCAAAGGGTTACCGCTTGGTCAGTATTGATAGGTGACTATAGACTAAATTAAGGTGTGGTAAGTGTCACACTGAATATTAGTAGACGAGCGCATCTACTAGGAGGAAAAAGGCTACCACAGTCGAGCCAGTGTCGATAGGCTAACCCGACGTAGGCGTCAGTTCTTAATTTAAGGGAGGTGAAATGTAATGATCCCATTTAGGAATCTTATACTTACAAGAGATCCTTCTTAAGTACAAAATATTCTGTTACCTAACAGACTAGTCTTTTGAGATAGGCTCTTATGTGGGATCATTATAATCTTATAAAGCTTTATGAAAACTATTAGTCATTGATTAGCTATTGTAGCAATACTAGTGGAATTATTTTGAACATTCATCATTGTGACTATAATAATGGAAATAATATAGCCCTCCTACCAATTTTGAGAGCTTAATTGACAAACTTTTACGAACTTTAAAGATTTATATGGGATAATGTTCCATTCAAATGGTTAACAGAGTTGGACAAGGGGTTAAAAACATGTGAATACAAACGTTGAGGGCTCATTTGACTAATTAAATTGATAACTTGAGGGCTTAACTAGGAAAATTATGAAACTTTAGGCCCTTAGAAGCATTGAGAGAGTGTTTGGCTTGGTTTCTTTCTTGTCAAATTGTCTTATAGGCTCAATTTATGTGGCTAAGCTTTTCTTTTTTGATTTTAGGAAAAAGGGTAATTTTAAGGATTGCACTTCACAATATAGAATTTAGGGTCTGATATCACTGTACCCACACAATGTATATGTAGACTGTAGTATAACGTTTTACATCCTAATTAATATTTATTTATATCGCTTAGCCTCCTTCCACATAAATTACTTAACAAATATATTCATTATAGGGAGTTTTTGGCTTGGTTTCTTTCTTGTCAAATTGTCTTATAGGCTCAATTATGTGGCTCTGCATCCACTGAAAGCCCTTGATACTTGTCTGAATACATGTGGTGAGCTACAACAATGGTTAAAGAGCCTAAACATAGCTAGGTTAAGAGATCCTCTCAAACTGAGCTCCTCCCAGAAATCCCAGGCTAAGCTTTTCTTTTTTGATTTTAGGAGAAAATGTAATTTTTAGGATTGCACTTCATCCAATATAGAATTTAGGGTCTGATATCAATGTACCCAGACAATCTATATGCAGTATAACGCTTTACATCCTAATTAATATTTATTGGGATAAAGCCATTTTCCCCCATGAGTTCAAGCATAAATCCCAAACTCCCTCATGTGTTTTTTGATTTATCCAGATTCTCCCATCTCATTTAACAGAGTTAACAGATCAGTTAAGTTTAAGAGTATTTTAGTCTTTTAAACCCTCCAACTGAGGATAGTTCAGTCTTTTACATCTATGTGAGGAAAAAAAAAGAAAAGAAAAAAAATAACCCCTCCCCAGCCGATACACTCACCACCACCACCATTAACACCAACCAACACGTCCACCACAATTAAAAAAAAAATGAAAAGAAAAAAAACAACCCCCTCCCCAGCCATACACTCACCACCACCATTAACACCAACCAACACCAGTCCACCATTAACACCAACCAACACCACCACCACCACCATTAAAAAAAAAAGAAAAGAAAAAAAACAATCCCCTCCCCAGCCGATACACTCACCACCACCAATCAACACCACCACTACCATTAACACCAACCAACACCACCAACACCAACACTCACCAACAACATCAACGTCACCAACACCCACCAACACCACCACCACCACCCACCAACACCACCACCCACACGCAACATACACAACACACCCACACAAACAAAAACACGAAAACACACATCGCACGTGGCTGGTGCCGATGCACTAAACTCTTTCTCGTTAGCTTCAAAATAGCCGACGAGGCTTTAAAGCACTGGCGGAGGCATATTGGGGCCAGTGGGGGCTGCAGCCCCCACTGACCCATAAAAATCGTTAAAATTTCTATGTATTTTTTAAAAAAATATTAGATATCTATGCATTTTTAGTTAAAAAAAATTAATTAACCCCCACTGAAAAATAAAAGTACTAGTATAGTTAAAAAAATTATGAATTTTAACCTCCACTACTCCATAAAAACGTTAAAATTTTTATGTATTTAAAAAAAAAAAATTAGATATCTATGTATTTTTAGTTAAAAAAAATTAATTAGCCCCACTGAAAAATAAAAGTACTCGTATAGTTCAAAAAGTATGAATTTTAGTTCCCACTGGCCCATAAAAACGTTCAAATTCTATGTATTTTTTGAAAAAAATACTCGTATAGTTCAAAAATTATAAATTTTAGCCCCACTAACAAAAATTTCTGACTCCACCCCTGCTTTAAAGGTAAGTTTCAGGAACTGAAACTATAACATCTCAAGTTTAATCTATACAAGTGATATATCATATCTATATATATTAATTTTGAATGATTTATATATTGGCTTATTCTTTTACTACAATTGATGATTTTTTGTACCTACATGAGTTCTTATATAAATTATATCATTCCTAAAAGAGAAAATAAAGTGTCAGCTTCATGTTCAGAAAAACATCAAATCGATAATGGTGTCGAGAGTGATTTGGGGTTTGGGAATTTTTTTCCCTGAAATGAGACAGTGTTTGGGTTTCGGGTCAGGTTTGGTTTTTAAACAGTAAAATTATCTTTTTACCCCTAACTGATTAACGGTGTGAAGGGATATGGGAGAATTTGAGTAAATAAAAAAATACATGGGGGAATTTGGGATTTATGCTTGAACTCATGGGGAAAAATGGCTTTATCCTAATATTTATTTATATCGCTTAGCCTCCTTCCACATGAGTTACTTAACAATTATATTCATTATAGTTGTTAAAAGTATACGAACTTTTTTACCTAATAATCTAAAGGAGTTAAGTGATTTAAATAAATATTAGGGGAACTGGTCTAGTATTATTGATGTTATGTAGTTTATATCACTTTATCCCTTCTTGTATATATAGTGCAACGTTTTACCTTTAATGTTTATTTTGTATCACTTAATTCCTTAAGATTATTAGGTGAAAAAATTCATATTCATTTTGAGTATTTCGACTTGCAATCTTACACAACTGTTCAGTAGATACAATCAATATAAATTATTGATATAATTATAATGTAAAAAATCTGTTAATATATTATAAGCAAAATTTAATAATTATAAATTATTGATACAACTATAAAAAATAATATGAACGATTTACAATTATTAAATCTCACGACCATCCTCACTCAACCATTGAATTGTAGCTTTCTCTGAGTAGTAATTGCTTCTCAACTTGCCACCCTACTTTGTACTCTTTGTCCCCTTCAGTGGATAGATGGGAAAGCCACAAGAGAAATTGACTACATGTCATTTTCTATTTCTCATTATTGATAATCTCTTCTTTTCTTTACTTTTCTTTGGTATCATTAGATTTTTGTACAACTGGCTGTGTGACCTTCAACAATTATCGAGACACTACAATGGGTTTTCATGGTCTCTCATTGAAAGGGATTGAATGGTTTTTAGGCCAAAAAACATTTCTACAAGGGTTACGTTCACAGTTCAATTTGTTTTAAGAAAAATTGCAAAAATACTATACGTATACGAAAGTTTTTGGCTAAAAATATATATGAACTAAATGCATAGTCCCAATCTAACACCCTCGGACAATTAATTCCACACTAATGTGTTTCTTGCTACATCAAATGATTGATTTAGCCAATCAAGTTTTAGGTACTGTTGACTCTCACTCTTTCTTAATCTCCCTTCTCCTACTCTTGTTTCTCCCATACAATATGTTGAAGGGTTACCCAGTGACGAAGTCTAGTATCGAAAATTAAGATGAGTACTATAGTGACGAAATCATTAATCAAAAGTCGGGGCACCTATTTATGCATGAATTTTTAATATAAACTCTAATTTTTTTGATAATGGCACCATAATTGTTATCACTAAACTAATACTTAATTTAAGTCTTTGAGGTATGATTTTCCCTCATATAATGCATTTTATAACAATTGTAAAAATGTAAACATTAAAGTATACATGAAGTCTTCAACACCTGAGTCCCTGTTAGTAATGACATAACATACAAATTAAAAGAGAAAAAAGTAAATAATTGTAGTCGTTGTCTAATAAGAAATTACATTTCAATTGTTCGATGAAGACTGGCAAGCTTTTTTCCTATATTTTCCTCTCTTTTCTCTATCTATTTTCTCTAGCTTTCAGAGTCTCTTTTCACTTGAAAGTATAAAACATATCATTCTTAATGTGAGAAGGCAAAAGAAAATAGTTGAAAAGAATCATTAGTCAAAAAATAAACTAAGAGACATTTCATCATTTTTCCATCTCCCATCAGTTTTACTTTCTATCGCTTATAATTGATTTAGCACTATATATATATTTTTTCTTTTTTCCAACTCAAGGTGTGCACATTGCACGCCCTGAGGTCATATTAGCTCCGCCAATGTGTGGGGTTTTTGACTTGAGCCCAATTAGGAGTTAAAAACAAGTAGAAGTCTATTAATAGAATAAATAAGTTTTCCAATCCTAGTGGAGAATTGATTAGTTAGAAGTCCATTAATAGAAGAAATATGTTTTCCAATCCTAGTGGAAAAAAGATTAGTTGCCTATAAATATGACTTTCTAGCTTGTAATTAATTGCCACAAGAGCCACACACCGGGGGGCAGGTGTGGTAAGGGGTGAGCCGAGTGTTGAGAGTGTTTTTCTTCTTTTGCCAAAAAGAAAAAAAAGTCGATATAGGGAAGGTTTAGACTTTAGCCAAAAAAAAATTCTTGTGGAGGGTTTAGACTATTTTCGTTCATAAAGTCACCTGTGAGGGTTTTTTTTATAGTTTTTCTAAAAAACTATGAGCGTGTGAGTATGGGAGGGTTTGGATCTTTTTTTGACAAAAAGATCCTTCGTGTTGTAATTGTGTTTATTGATTAGTGGATTTTTTAATTACTTGGGTCGTGTAGGTTGAGAACTGAACCACGTTAAATATCTTGTGTTGATTTCCGCTGCGTTGCGAATACTTAGTTGGCAAAGTAAAATAATAAATTTTTTCTTTTTTCTTTTTTCTTTTTTTTTTTAATAAGCCAATTAAATATACAGATAAAAAATGATATTTAAATTAAAAATAAAATAATATTTAGTATTTCTCGTATCATATATTAGTAATCCTTCAATAATACTCATTAAAA
This sequence comes from Ehretia macrophylla, assembly GCA_037974665.1. Lineage (NCBI taxonomy): Eukaryota > Viridiplantae > Streptophyta > Magnoliopsida > Boraginales > Ehretiaceae > Ehretia > Ehretia macrophylla. The sequence continues at coordinate 40,452,901 of CM075774.1, forward strand.
CCTCTTTTTTATTTTTTAGATTCACCTCGCATTAATAATCCAATCCCGACCGCTAATAGTTAGTGATTAGGAAAAGTGAACAGTGACGAGAGAAACTACTTCGATGTTCCACGTGTTTCATGGCCTGTGAGGCCTGTATGCCACATGGAAGACTCAGGATGAGCATAGATGTTGATTTACACATGTTAACTTTTTTAAGGTGTACGTAGTCTAATAATCTTCAATCATCTTTTTCTTTATAGACAAACTGAACCAAGGGCCAAGACTATAATACTCTGCCAAGGTTGACTATTTTGCACGAGTTGGTCATTGATTTTGCCAAAGGAATTGCTGCCAAAGAATTCTAAATCGATTCTAGATGCCAAAGAAGATAGAGCAAGGCCTTTATATAGGTAGTTGTGTATAACAATTCGAGCTCAATGGAAGAGTTTAACTTAAAAAAATAATTTATTAGATGGGAGAATTTTTTATGCTTAAAGAATTATTTTTTGTGTAGGTGAGATCCCGATATAAAATAATTACATTTCACCTAAAAGAGTAGTTATATCGGGTTAACTTATCGACACTGACCTAACATAACTCTTTTCTCGTGATGGCTACACTCAACTACTAGTATTTAGTGTGACACTTACCATACTTTAATCTAACCTATAGTCTCCCTTCTATGAAATCCACACTAATTTAACAATTCAAGTTCAAGGGAGAACTAAATCCAAAAGACTAGTTTATTAAGAGGGACAACTCCTTATACTTAAAAATCACCCCTTATAAGGGTGATTTCTCAATGTGGGATCATCACATGGTGGAATTTGGGTGTTTTATTAAAGACTGTTATACCTTGATATAGAGACGAATTTAATTTTTTTATATTTTATTTTAATAGTGATCATAACACATAATTTTAAAGTACTACGAATAATATTTTTTCTTTTTTTCACTAAAAATACCTATAAGTTTTGAATATTTGGCCTATAAGTTGAAAGAGTATTCTGCCCTAGCACCAAAACGGGAGAACAACGAAGAAAGAACAGAGAAGAAATAAGGGAAAATCTAAGGAAGTCGAAACTCATTTCTTAGATCTATTTTCTCGCCATAACTTAAATTGCATTTTTTTTCCTTTCAAAGTAATGATATCTAGAATTACACCATAAAAGTATCTAAAGAGTTGTGTTGAAAATAATAAATAATATAATAAACTCTTCTTTAATTTTAGATGTGTTAATTTACTATAGTATCAAGTTCAAATTATCAAACATCACAAGTTCAAAACTCTTTACTACCCATTACTTTTAAAAATTATTCAATATGAAAAGCTCTATAAAACAAAAACAAAAAGTTTGTAAGTGAAGGAGAAAATAGTAAAATCCCATCGGTAAGTAAAATTTTAGATAAGATAATCAATATTTAATAAGTTTGTCAAATTTAGATCTCATTACTACGAGGCATGAAAAATGATTAGACCGAGGCTGCTATATACAGCCCCAACATGTAAATTATTCGTGACGCTTGAATTGATTGATCTAGATCAGTGTATAGTGCCCAAAATAGGGTTGATCACTTGACTTTGTGGTGGGGAAGACGAAAGTAATTTTCCAAGTGAGCACTGCCTTAGGGCATCTTTAATAAAGTCTTTAAATAGTAATAATTGTGATTTTTAAAGACTCAATTGAAAAAAAAATCAATATTAATAGGAGTCTCTAAAATACTATTTGATACTTTTTGGCAAAATAATGACATCACAACAGTCTTGAGTCTTCAAAATATTACATAGTCTCTATTTTTTTCAACAAATTTGTTGAAGAAAATGAAGACTATACAAAAAGACAAAAATGAGTTTCCAAAAAAAACAAATGTCAGATTGTCTGACATCGTCAGATCTGGAAAAAAAAAAGTACAAAAAAATTTAACTCCCAGCAACAAAAAAATTAACAGATTCAAAACAAAAATATTCATCAACAGATTCAACATCATATTCAACAAAAAAGACCTCACAGATTCAAAACAAAAAATATTCACAGATTCAAAACAAAAATATTCACAGAAAAAAAAACAGTGTGGTGGTAATTTCGGTGGTGGTGCGGTGGCACCGGAGAAGGGGGTGGGGTGGGAGGCGCTAAAGGAGAGGGATGCTGCGCTGCAGGGAAGGAAACAAAGAAGGGGAGAGGGAGAGGGAGAGGGGGAGGGGGGCTTTTATAGTTAGGGTGTTTAATTATATTTAATTAGGGTTTTTTAATTTTATTTTTTTTTAATGAGGGTTTTGTATTTTATTTTTTTAGTTTTGTTTTTTTGGTTTGGTAATTTTTTTTTTAGTTTTTGTAGTTTTTATATTTTTTGTTTTTTGTTTATATTTTTTTACTTTAGGTTATTTTTTAATTGTAATGAAGCTTTTTTATAGTTGTTATTTTTTTAATATAGTTGTAAATTTTAAGATTTTATTTGTTGTAAATTTTTTTAATAAATTTAATTAATTTACAAATTGAATAAAATAAAGAAGAAATAAATAAATATAAACGTAACACACAAGAAAAAATTAATTAATGAATTTTTTTAATTAAGATTTTTTTTACGTAGGGTTTTTTTTTAATTAGAGATTTTTAATTAGTTTTTTTATTCAATTATGTAATTAAATGTAATCCTAATTTTTTAAATGTTATATTTGTCTCAATTTATTTATTTTTTTGTTGAAATATTCGTTAAAAAAGTTGAGATAATCTAAATAAAAATTAATTAAAAAAATTAGTTTAATTGGTCTCTAAAATAATTTTTTTGTTTTGGTCTCTAAGTGAGTCTCTAAAATTGATCTTAGTCTCTATATGGGTCTCTAAAATAATGGATAGAGACTCATTATAGAGACTCCATTGAGGATAACCTTAGTAGTGTAATTTCCTATTTGGGTTGTTCTAGCCTTACAAGTCGTAAAATATATAAATTGAGTAATATTAGGTGTCATTTTTTTTTAGTACTCAATTATCACTTCCTAATTGACATGTTTAGTTGTCATGTCAATTAGATAAATTTATTTATTTTTATCTCTCTTCATTTATTAACTTCATTTAATTTCTCTCTCTTATTTAATTAATTTTTCTCTCCTTAATTAACGTTTCTTATATTCTCTCTCTTTCTCTTCTATTTTACCCTACAATTCGTTGGTAGTTTTTTCCTCTTAAAATCACACAGTTGGCTATATTACTCCAAAATTTTGCAGGGACTTTTGTCATCTCCTTTCTTTCTCTTTTTAATGTAGTGACCACAAATATTAATTATGTAAATACTATGTTTAGATCTTTTACTTTATGTCTGACTATGTCATTTAAATTGATGTGCCAATAATTTTTTTTCTTGAAATAATATATTGGATCCCCTTCTAGAATCCGAGTTTGAACTTATCTTTTCTTAACAAATATTAGCTCATCTCCAAGTTTTCGTCCTTACACTTAATTAAGTAGTTATTTTTCTCAATCTCACTCATATTTTTCATATGTTCATTTTATGTAATTCTTTCTAGGATTAAAAGCAGATTAACTATATTAACTTGACTATATTTTTATGTGCAACATAGAATTATTCTTCTTTTTGTGCTAGTCTATGACCATGATAAGGCAAGTGAAAATTTTGTATAGTATCCGAAGTCAAAGCTAAAAAAGGAGAAGACCTTAATTAAGGAAGAAAAAATAAAAAAAAAAACAGGGAGAGAGAAACATTAATAAAAGAAGAGAGAGAAATGAAATAAAGTTAATAAATGAAGAGAGATAAACATAATACATTTATCTAGTTGGTATGATAATTAGACATGCCAACTAAGAGGTGATAATTGGGTGATGAAAATATAGTGACGTCTAGTATTATTCATATAAATCTAAAGTGAAAAGTTTTTCAGAACATCTCGAAATGTCTGAGATATAAATCGTAGATTTTATATTAATGTATAAGCTCATACACTAGAATGAAAGAGTGACACATATGAACTTTTGTAAAACAAACCGAGGCTCCGTTTGTTTGCCGTAAAATAATTTGTGTAAAATATTTTTCTGGAAAATAAAATATTTTTCAGAGTTCCTTTTGTTTGCCATAAAATAACTTGTTAGGAAAAAATATTTTTCTAGAAAATATTTTCTGGTGTTTGGATATACAGTGAGTTCCGTAAAATATTTTCTTCTCCCATAGGACATGAAAATATTTTACAAAATTTTATGCTAATCGTAATTGTTGACTGTAAAATATTTTACAGTTGATCAATTTTTCGGTGTTACCAAACACCGTAAAATTAAGAAAAAGCAACCGCAATTGTTGACCGAAAAATATTTTACGTTTGATCAAATTTTACATCTTACCAAATACCAAAAAATGTATAAAATATTTTTCGACAAAATATTTTACGGCAAACAAACGGAGCCTTAGGTGGTCTATTACCAAACAAAGGTCGGTTTGATGATTACTATTCCAACTCAAATTCGTGCACAATGGTTACTTTAACGACTTTTTAACTTCCATTTTTCCACAAAACATTGAGCAATAGCTTTCTCAAATAATAATTGCTTCTCAACTTGCCATCCTACATTTTGGTCTTATCCAACTTGACTCCATAGATCGGAAAGCTATAACGAAAATTGACTACAAGTCATGTTTTATTTTTCATTGTTAATCTTATTTTTTTGCTAATTAAACAATTGTTAATCTTATTTTTTTTTAAACCTTTTTTCGTAGTATAATAGAGGTTGAAACCATTATTCGAAATTAAAATATCTAATTATAACATTTTATTATTTAAAAGTTTTACCCACCTCTTAATATTTAATTATAATATATCATTATTTGAACATTTTACCCACCTCTTGAGTTTAATTACTTTTCTTTGGTGTCATGATGTTTGCACAATTGTCTATGACCTTCCAACAACTATCGAGAGACTAAATTGGACTATCAATAAGAAATTTTATTGTTTTTGGCCCAAAAAACCATTTCTACTAGAGATAGATCCATAGTTCAATATGCTTCAAGGAAAAATTGTGAAAATACTTTACGTATACGCGAGTTTTTGGCTAGAAAAAATACTTCCGCCAAAGAAATTGTCCAAATATGACACCCTTGTAAAATTAAGGGAGAATTATACAAATGGTCCCATTATTTCCTATTTTTTCAAGTTATAAAACTATTGTTTCAAACGGTTCAAATTAGTTCTCATTGTTTCCATAAAGTGGTCAATTATCCCTGATATAAAAAAGATGCTAAATTTAACAAATATGAATGGTAACAAAAAGGTAAAATGAGAAAAGTAATATAACATTTTCAAAAAAAAAAATTTATTTAGTCCCTAAAGTTTACAAATAAATTCAATTTAGTTCCTAAACTTGTAAAAAAATAAAAAATCAACTTAATCCCAAACTTATAAAATATTTCAGTTTTGTCCCTAATTTGTTTTCATCTTCTTCTTCTATCTTCACCTCCATCAATATACACCTACCACCCTCACCCCTCACCCTTATACACATATACATATATATACAATAGTACATACAAATACATAGCTATACAATTCCTTGACAAAAAAAATACAACACACATACAACACAAACACACACCAAGGTGTATGGGGGTGGGGGATGGGGGTGGTTGTTAGAATATATACTTGTCTCATATTAGAAAATTAAAAACTCTAAAACCACTTTATAAAATCTTGGGCTACTCCACTTGGTATCAATTGGTTTTAAGATGAAACATCAATTACTTAATATAGTATCAGAGTCTAGGCACCAAAAAGGTCCTGGGTTCAAAACTTTCCGCCTGCACTTGCAAGGGCTTTTTGAAGATAATAAATATTATAATAACCCCCTCTCTAACAGTTTAAACTTTTAGATGATGTGCTCATACAACAGTATCATAGTTGGGCCCTTAGTCCAGTTTTATTCATCTGCGTGTGACTCATCTCAAATCAAATCCACTTGTATTCAATCTTTTGTATATGTCATATTTTGCGCATCTTCAATCTTTTAGGTGTGTCTCACCTGTATTAAATCTTCCACATGTGTTAATCTACTATGTGTGTTCAATCTTCTATGTGTGACCCATCTTTAAAATTAGATCCACATGTGCTCAATCTTCCACATATGACCCATTCTCAAATTAAATCAAGTCACACATGAAGGGAAGTGTTAAAATATACACTTGTCCTACATCGAAAAATCAGAAACTCCAAACACCACCTTATAAGACCCTGGGTTACTCCACTTGGCACCAATTAGTTTTAAGATGGAACCTTAGTTATCTTAAAAGTGGTGGTGACAATGACTTAAGTGTGTAAGGGTAGAAGGTAGTGGTGACGACATGGAGGGGGTGTAGGGGTGGTGGTTGTTGATGATAGGGTGAGGGGTAGTGACAACAGGGTAGGGGTGTAGGGGTTGGGTAGTTCTATAGGAGGATGGGTATAGGATGTAAGTGGGGTAAGTAGATGATGGAGTTAGGCTAAATTAGTAAATTGATATATTAAGGTATTATGTATATATGTATGTGTCTACTTTACGTGTGTTATATACATATGCATGTGTGTAGGGGTATGAGGGGTAGGGATAGTGGGTGTATATTGATGGATGTGAGGAAGAAGAAGATGAAAATGAGTTAGGGATGAAGTTGAAATATTTTGTAAGTTTGGTGACTAAGTTAATTTTTTTACAAGTTCAGGGACTAAACTGAATTTATTTGTAAACTTTTTGGACTACATTAAATTTTTATAAAAATATTATAATATGTTTCCCATTTATCCATCTGTTAGTACTATTCATTTCGTTAAATTTAATACTATTTTTAATGTCAAAAACCAAATTGACTATTTTTAAAAATAATAAAAACTGATTTGAAACATTTAAAATAATAAAAACTAACTTAAAAAATTAAAAATAATAGACACCATTTGCATAATTATCTCTAAAATTAATTCCCTTGCTAATGTTTTTCTTGCTACGTCAAATGATTGATTTAGCCAAACAACTTTTAGGTCATGTTGCCTGCCACTCTCCCTTATTCTCCTCTCTCCTATCCTTGTCTCTTTCATAGACCTCTCATAGAATATGTTGAAGGCCTACCCTATAAGTTGATTGCAATGGTGTGGGATCAATAAATTAAGGAGAGAGGAAAAATAAAAAAGAAATCGAAAACGAAGATTCAACATCTCTTTGAAATCTCAATAAAAACTATTAGTCCTTAATTCCCTATTGTAGCAGTGCTAGTGGAATTATTTGACTAAATTGATAGTTTGAGGACTTGATTAGGAAAATTATTAAACTTTAGGCCAGAGTATTTGGCTTGGTTAATTTCTTGTCAAATTATCTTAAAAGCTCGATTTTATGAGGGTAAGCTTCTCCTTTATATTTTAAGCTAAGAATGATAAATATTTTTTGGAGTACTTCCTTCATTACTTTTTTTAACATACAAGTTCTTGGGGAAAAAAATTAGTTTGACCAGTGCAATTACGGCATACCCTTAATTAATTTTTATTTATAAACTCTAAGAGTTTAAAACCAGTTTCAAGAAGTATAAGCTCTTAAAATGAAGCTAAGTGTATGTTTAGTGCAACTTTTAGATATTTAAAAGCATTTTTTATGAGTTTAGAATGTGAAGCAAACATCTTTGGCCCATTTTTGAATTAGCTTTTAGGTAAAAGTCAAAGTTAAAAAAAAAAATTTAAATCGGGGGGTTTCGAAAAAGTTTTTATGAAACTGTTTTTATATTGTGCAAGAAACTCTTTTTTTTTTCCTCAAAAATACCCTTCCATATTTTTAGAAGCTCAACATTATTATCAAAAATACTCTTTCATAATTTTTAAGTATTCCTGACTTGATAAAGCGAAACAATCAACGACTTTTATTCAATAGCATTGTTAACTAAACCTCTACAACTCAACAGTTAAAATTTTACAGTTAGTCCAAACAAACCTTAATTCAAACACTCTTTGAGCCTAAATCACATAAACGTAATCATTGTCTCCTTAGTTTCTGAAAATTTTAAACTACACTATTGATTTTAATTTGTCATTCTAATAAATATAGCTTTTATATATATAATGCACAAAAATTTCATTCGGGTTTATACCCTACTTAGTCCTTAATCTTTATCTTATTTGACAAATATGTCTTATATCTTTAAATGTACTACATTTAGATCTTTTAACTTTGTAAGTGTTTTGACAAAAAAGAAAAAAGAAAACAAAAACTTTGTAATTGTTAGTTTAGAGAAAACCTCACTACTAGTCCCCATTATTTCTTTTTGTCCCAAATTAGTTCCTATTGTTTCAACTGTTCCAAACTAATTCCCAATGTTTCAAAAAAAATCTCAAATTAGTCCCTTCTATTAAACTAGGTGTTAAACTTAACATAAATAAATAGTAATAAAGGGGTAAAATAGTAAAAGCAACCATCTTCTCCTTGATACCACATCACCACCAGCCTCTGCAACACCAACCACCACCCACCGCCTCTGCCACCACCAACCACCAACCACCAACCACCACCCACCACCTTTGCCGCCACCACCCACCACCGGCCACCGCTTTTGCCATCACCAAACACCGCCCACTGCCTCTGCTATCACCAACCACCAACCATTGCTTCTGCCATCACCAACCACACACAAATTACATACACAAATCACACACACACAACAGACACCACATCCGCTACTAACCATCGCCGTCTATCAACACACACAAAACACACATACACAACACACGAATCACACATATATACACACTTATATACACACAAATCATACACCTATAAAACACACACATGAATACACACCACACACAATACACATACCTATTTTTTTGTTCTTTTTCTTTTTTTGGTCAGATTTGGATGGGGGGCAGCGTGGTGGGGAATTGGGGGTGGGGTGGGGTGTGGGCTGCGCCGTGGGGCACTGAGGGTGGGGGTTGCAACGTGGGGAGGGGGTGGTATTATTTTTTTCTTTGGATGTAGGGGTAGGGATCAGATGGGTTGGGGGTGATTTAGTAATTCTAATTAGGTTTTAAGGGTAGTTTAGTTATTTAATAAATTTTTAAAGGGTATTTTTATAATTTAATAAGTTTTCAGTTGCATTTTTAACAGAAAAGACTAATTTGAGACTTTTTTTGAAACATTGGAAACTAGTCTGAGACAGTTAAAACAATGGGGACTAGTTTGGGACAAAAAGAAACAATGGGGACTAGTAGTGAGGTTTTCCCGTTAGTTTACATGCATGACATTTACCATGTATGGGTTCTCGGCTACTTATGCAGATAAACATAAATTATATATGTAAACTCATTAAATATAGAAAGCGTGATTTTTGAGATTACCCGCATAGTGCAGAATCTGGCATAAGAAACTGAGGAAGACCTTAGCTTCCAAAGCGTGAAAATTCCAAGAGTATCCACACGGAATTCTCACAAGAATTAGTCAGCTAACCCTACTAGAGTCGTAGAGAGAACTTTTCAAATGTCCATTGAATTTGCAATTTAATTTGTTTTTCAAATTGCACACACAAGCACACACACGTGTGTGTGTCGTATATAAGTGTGTATGTTCATATATATATTGCACAGACATATGCAAATAGTTGTGTGTATATTTCTGTGTATATATACGAAGATGATGGTACAATATCTAGTCTTGGAAGCAAAGGAGACAAAATCAATTTAGCTCCCTCTGACAAAAAGTCCTAGACTCGCCCTTGCGATTGGCCGCAGTTTCTTATACACATGCATGTTCTTTTTTCTTTTTTCTTTTTTCTTTTTCTTGTCAAGAGAAGAGATAATATTAACAGATAAAATATACAAGAAAGGACTCAAGAACCCAAGCCCAGCAAAAGAAGAAAACAAAGAAACCAAAAAACTCAAAGCAAGCCTAATTAACACTAACAAGCCGAGTAAACAAGCCCAGTTCAATCTTAGAAACCCTAGGCACCAATTGGGTTCAAAACTCATTATCATCCATTTTGAAAAAATATTAAAACTGTCTAAATGCGGTTCAAAATTCACTGTCACCCATTTCAAAAAAACATTAAAACGGCCATTTTCAGGCTCCTCACGGTCACTTTCGGGCTCCTCTCTAACAAAAAAAATATTAAAACTATCACTTTCGGGCTCCTTTCTAACAACTTAAACTTTTAGATGAGGTGCTCACTTAATAAATTGTGTCAATCTTTTCCTTATTTTTTTGGTTTAATAGTATATTGTATTTCGTAGCAGCATATTGGGTAATATTAAGAACTTAGTTCCATTCGTGTGAATGTATGTAGAGAACACTTGTAATCCAAATTTCCAAAATTAACTCATCTCTAGTCTCTACTTATTTCTCTCTTCCTACTTGAATCTTTTTTTTTTTTTTTATTCCAGTGCACTTCTGGATTACAATCCACTTTTCTTATAAATCACGAAATTCCATACTCGAGCCACTGTTGTTAAAAGCAATAAATAAGATAAGATAAACTCGTTTTTGACAGTTTAAAACTTTTATATGAATTGATCACTTTAAAATAATGTACCAAAAGTCTTGAGTTTGTAATTAAAAAAAATATTGTCACCATGTGAGGGGAGTTCCCGGAAAAAATACTAATAAATAAAATTAAATAAAGTACTATTCTTTAACAACTTAAACTTTTTATATGACCTGCTCATCTTTTTCAACCCCTTCAAGGGAACCAAACAAGATTTTGAATGTGCTATATTTATAGGAGCATCCATTACGTGTAGCTTCAGTGTTATAACTAAAATATATAGCTTTTGGAGTAAGTATAATACTTCTTACTTTTTTTAATTATTGAAGCGAGGTTTAAACCATTTTTTATTATTTAGAATATTATTCACGAGACTCGATCTCAAGACTTTTTACATTTAAAATGAGAATCATACTATTAAAATAATACTTCGTAATTGAAACAAGATCATTTGGTGCCAGCAAAGTATACAACACATAATGGAAGGATTTACGCATAATGCTCACCAAAATCAAGTCATTTGCGAGGAAAGCAAGGATGCTATACATACATAACAAAACGACCATTAGAGAAACAAATCGCCATTTATTTGCTTTTTTATAATGTTACACGGGCAATGCCACCCACCTGCCTCACTTGACTTGTTATAAAATTATTATATCTAAGTGATATCTTACTTGTATGATTCATTAGTTCAATATTCTACTGGTGATAATGGAGTAGTTCTTTTTATTGGGAATACTAATTAATTGATTCCTCAAAATATGGCGGAAATGACATTTTGATCCTTTAACATTAAAAATGAATATTTTGTTCTTTGACTAAATAAAATCGGACAATGTTAGTTCTTTGTTAGTTTTTGTCTATTTTCAGCAGTTAGTCATTCATCATTTTAGTGTGAAACGTGCAATTAAGGTAAAAAATTGACGAAAAATGTGAGAAGGGTACAAACAATTTTATATTTTTTCAATGTAGCTTCTACGTGAGAATTTGGAAAAAAGTGTTGAATATGGGCATAATTAATAATCTTATTGATGGTTGGGACAGTATTGACCAATGGAGCAGCAGTCATTTGGGGGCTCTAATCTTCAAGTAGTCTTGACTCGACTTGTTTTTTGTGCTATTATCTATAACATTTGGTATGAGAGAAATAATAGACTTCATGGGAATGTGGTTCTTTTTGAGGAGCAGCTTTTAGTAGGATTCTGGCTATTGTTAGACAGAAAGTCCGACTTTATCATTGGTTCAAGAGTTGTGATTTAAATAGAAAGATCTGTAAAAATTGAAAAAATAAGTTTTTTGTAGAGTAGGTTTACTGGCTTTCTTGTGACTTGTAACTTTGCTTGAGGATTGTTAATATGGAATAGATACACTAGCTTGCTTAGCAAAAAAAAAAAAACAAAGTTGGAGAATCAAATTGTCATTTTTATCAAAATTAAGATACTAATAAAATATTTACCCTTTTTTATTAATAATTTGAATCCTATTACTTCACTAGTATATAAAGCCAACACATGTTTAACTTTTAATCCCTACTCGGGGGAAGGGTAGGGTACGGGAATAAATATTTTTCGTCCCATACAACCCGCCTCATATACATATGTGGTTATTTTTATATGTTACCACACATATATTTAAAGTTCACTTCCTCTTTCATGAGTGATGAAAGACTTTTTATAAATTATAATATCATTTAAAAGTTTAAACAATTACAATAAGTTTTTATATTTATTTACTATTTTCAACTCAGGAGTACAATCGAGTGAATACGATTGAAATTTGGAAAAGTTCCAATTTTCTCTTTAATTTTCTCTCTGTTAGCTCAGAAATTCTCAGCAAAGGCCAAGGAACGAAATCAGTGGAATCTATAAGTAATTTAACTTTTTCAATGAAATCAGAGCAATTGCCTCTGTTTGTACCCCAACTTTTGGCAGGGACGTAATTTTGATTTAATTAGGTCAATAAATTAACAATAAAAAATGTGTGGTTATATATATACAAGACAAAAATATATATGTTGCAGGGTCGTACAATATTAGCAGAGATAAAATATTGCACCTAATACTAATAAATTAGTTTTTAGTCTTTTACTGCTGATAGGATCAAACATGAAAAACGAATTAGGTCAGTACCAAAAAAATAAAAATAAAAAACTTATATGTAACTTACATGTAGGATTTAAAGATTTGAGTAGGATTGCTTAACAAAACGTCGTCACTAACTTTCTACATGGCCATCCCATAATGACAGGGTTTCCGATAATTATTTGTAATTAAAAACTTTCTATCTCGAGGAGTTCACGAGAGGATTCAAATTCGATTCTAGTACGATAAGAAAGTAGGAATTCGAATTTTGTCTAGGAGTTACTTGGACCATGATTATCGAAGACAAAGTAAAAAATAAATTTGCAGGACTTTTATGTTATTTAAGAATTTCCCTTTACGTGTAACTCAATTTGAAGAAATAATTTTAAAATTGAAGTTCTTTATTCAACTTTTTCCACTCAGGATGAATTTTGAACTCCCATTACGTTTCACAAGATCCACAAAATTCTTGTTATATTTAGGGTTAGAAGATAGATTGGACCCAATATGATGTCTATTATAGCCTTTTGCCTTGCATATTCCAATAGACTGTTTCCTTGAGTTAAACTTGTTACTTTCAAATTACATGAAAACAAGAAAAAAGGCATCATTTAACACCTTAAGTGGAACTCGCGCATCCTAATTTTGTTTGTATAATTGACTCAACAGAAAATTTACGTCCAAATTGCACTATCTGGTCCAAGGTGACCTCTGGTAGATTTAGTAAATAAACCTAATCTTATCCCATCAAATAAAATCGATTAACCTCAACTTGAACTAAGAAAACACATTAGTATAATAGTTTTTTTTTTTTTAATCTTTTTGTTTTAAGTTTTGCTTTTTCTACCTCCCCTATGTTATATATATATATATATGTTGAATGTGAGAGTAACACATGTGATGGTAAATTGTGCAAGAACTTTTATCATACTTCTATTTGAAGACAGACTAGATCAATAAGGAAGAGGAAAGGAAATTGAAGAATAGAGGCCTTAAAAATGTTAAAATGGAAAGAGAAAAGTGTTAAAAAAAAAAATAACGTGTATATTATGCTACAGTAGAGAAACTATTTTCAATCAGGCTGCCGCTGTTGGCAACCCGCTCTAACACGTGGGCCTCACATGCCTCACTCCTCTCCCCCCTCAACTGGATTCCAATGGCACGGGTGACGGGAAGACAAATTCTCTTCTCTCTCTCTATACTAAAAGCACATAAGGAATGATAGACGGAAGAAAAATTCTCCAGTCCAGCCAATGACCATGCGGTTACTGAATGAAAAAGTGAACCCACTTCTTACCCTAAAAGGAAAAAAAAGCCTAACACATGTATCTTACCGCACAATAAACAAACACTCTCACTCATTCTTGTCAAATAAAGAGAGGATTTTCCTCGTAAAAGATAAATAGTCCATGTTGACTTCCTTTCCAATGCATGACCATCTATATACACGATCATCAACTTGTTGGCAATTAAAACTCTTTAATGTTTTAACAGTTATTATACTAGCTATCTATTAGAAACTTCGGTAATATAAATACACAAATATAAATTCTTTTATGATCAAAGAGGGAACAAATTTTATTTCCAGAATAAAAATATCCATGGAACTTGCTCAACAATAGAAAGTAATAGCAATATTCTCGGCACATTGCTAGGGGCAGGCCACACATGCGAAATTCTACAAAAACCAACTCGGTCAATTTACAGAAGACTCTTATATGCATATATAGAGATATTGAGGACTCACCATCAATTCACAAGCCAATCTTCTAGAGAAGAGAGGAGCTGGAGGTAAACGCCAACTCATTTCTCGTGGGTGGATCTGGAATTATCAGTGAATGACTGGGAATGTGCGCCAAGATTTGGATTCTGCGATGTAAATATGTTCGGGTATGAAAAATATGGGTCATCATCCATTGAGGGCAATCTCTGAAATTGGTGACTCGACCCCTGACCAGAAGCATTGATGTTTGATGGGGAGGAATCTACTGGTTCGGCACCATCATATGATGGAATATTTGACACCTTATCCCCTACATTGTTTTCATGATTGTGATGTGGGCTCAACGTACTTGAAATATGCTCAGACCCACTTGATGAGCCCGCACGAACCAAATGAGGCTTTTCAGGGTGATCTGACTTGGGTGTGTCCACATGAAAGGGGTTGTCACTGCAGTCACTGCTGGCATCAGAGTTTTTCTTCACAAGTTCACTAATCCTAAGTTGAGCAAGGCTGGCCGCTGAACGAGCAGCTGCAGCTGCACGTTCTGCACTTTCAGCAGCAGCCTGAGCAGCAGCCAGTACATCCTGCAAATCTACGTTGGTCTCACTTTTAGTCCTCGAGACAGGAGGTGGATTATTTTGTCTGGGTGAAAATGATGCAGAGGATGGGGGAGAAATGAATGGCAAGAACTGTTTATTCTCCACAGGACCAGCTGAAACATCAGATGATTCATATTCCTTGCTTACTGATTTCTCCAGCAACACTGCATCAGGTTTTAGGTGATGTTTGCCCGATGAAATTTCATTACCTCCAGAAGGTTCTGGACCTTCATCATCAGCATCA
Source organism: Ehretia macrophylla (assembly GCA_037974665.1). Classification (NCBI taxonomy): domain Eukaryota; kingdom Viridiplantae; phylum Streptophyta; class Magnoliopsida; order Boraginales; family Ehretiaceae; genus Ehretia; species Ehretia macrophylla. Next base: position 40,468,015 of record CM075774.1, read on the forward strand.
GACAGTGCAGAGGCAGGGAAAGGAAGCATCTCTGGTGCAGAGACACTACCCTGTCCGGACCTTAGTGGTTGTGTTGGGACTTCAGGAAAATCAATTGTCTCAAAATCATCAGAATCAGAAGAGTGTTCATGAGAAACTTGTGCCGGAGCAGAGTTCAAAGACTCGTCATGATGTCCTTCAGAAAGAGGCACCTTAGAACCACTAACAAATTGTGCTGGCCCATTCTGCGAAAGGCAGGCCATTCATTAGATGTGAAGAGATAATAGAAGACAAAGAATTTCAAAGCAAAACACACCAGTAAGTCTTCATGTGGTTTCAATAATTCACTCTCAGAGGCACTAGGATCCCAATCTAATTCATGCTCTTCTGCAATCTCCTTTAACAACTTCAATTTCACTTCAGGAGGAGGAGCTCGAATGGATAGCAGCTCAATCAACTGTAAATGTAGTTTCAGGAATGAAAATATGGCAAGAGTAGAAAGAGAGAAAAAAAAAATAGCAGTATTGAAATTCCCATCATAAATAGTGATGCTGTAAACCAGAGTCTATATCACCTGTCGATTGACCCCACATTCTGGCCTTAGCTCAGTTGCGGCTGCCACAAATTCTTTTCCATATTTGCCAGCAAATAGTATTTGAACCTGCATCAACTCTGGCAGATCTGCACATCTCGGAGCAGCAAAACATACACTGGAAATTGCCTCTTTCAAGTCTAAAGGACATTCCCTAAACATAGTGAACAGTAACTAAAATCAGTTCCGACACAAATTTGATCCATCAGAAGTGACACGACTCTTTATGTGGATTATCACAGAGAAATTTATTGGCCAAGTTTGACGAATGAAAACCACACATACAATGAGCATTCTGTATTGACATTATAGTGCAGATGCATTTTGCAAGTATAAATGACAGTGTCCCTGCTCAAACTTAACACATCAGGAATGACGAAGAGCTGAGTTTGTGGATGCCCGTCTCCTTGAATTGGTCCTTTTCAGAGAGTACATCCTTATACCTCTTTTTCTAACATTTATGACAAACTAAAAGCATTTCTTAAAACATAAAAGGTGCAAGCATACCAATTCTGTGTTTCAGTTATGGCATGCCTCTATGCATAGAACATGTCTCAACAAGATGTTTTTCACATCCTATTCTCTGTTGCTATTATCAGGTACAAAATTATGCGTTAGCAGCAGATAATGTAAATCACGTAAGAATTAATAAATTCAAAAGATGTTCAAATGAATTGTGAAAGATAACTTCTTGTGGAAACTTCCCATTGTGAACATGGAGGTTGCCAATCGTAGAGGGGTGAGTCTTGGGTAGTAGTTGATGCATTAGTGACCAAAACTCACTCCTTTACCAGGAAGGATTGGGGTTCAGTGCTCACAGCGGTTATGAAAGTGTCCAGTATTGGATCATATAACTACATCTTCTTCTACAGCTCAATATGGAATATATAGATCTCAACAAAACCCTTCAAATGAAACACAGCATCCTCTAGTTGTATGAAAGGAACAAGAGAAAATTCTCAAATCTCATGCAATAACTCATCATAAACTGAGCACCTTTAAACCCCAAAAAAAGGAAATATATCACTCGACACATATCCAAAATTCTAAGGGTATTAAGATTAGAAATTGCTCTTGATCTTGGTCTTATGACCATTCACTTGAACTAATCAGCTTACTACATAAGTGAATTTTATTATTCTAATTTTCACTCGGTTTATGTGATCTTAATCTGACACCTGATTACATGTACCAATGATTCCCACAAGACCTAACGACAAAGATTTCACGTAGTAATTGTATTACCAATGGCTCTAGAGGTAATCCTGTGCACGCACATAATTCCTAGTGCAGTTGTTTGGTTTGCAGGGGCATTCAGTGCCTCACAGAATGTAATTATATTGCAAAGCCAAGACCCAAGAGACGAGGCAAAGTTAAGTTGCTTTAATGCGATAACTCTCATCATAAACTGAGCACCTTTAAACCCCATAAAAAGGAAATATATCACTCGACACATATCCAAAATTCTAAGGGTATTAAGATTAGAAATTGCTCTTGATCTTGGTCTTATGACCATTCACTTGAACTAATCAGCTTACTACATAAGTGAATTTTATTATTCTAATTTTCACTCGGTTTATGTGATCTTAATCTGCAACCTGATTACATGTACCAATGATTTCCACAAGACCTAACGACAAAGATTTCACATAGTAATTGTATTACCAATGGCTCTAGAGGTAATCCTGTGCACGCACATAATTCCTAGTGCAGTTGTTTGGTTTGCAGGGGCATTCAGTGCCTCACAGAATGTAATTATATTGCAAAGCCAAGACCCAAGAGACGAGGCAAAGTTTAGTTGCTTTAATGCGATAACTCTCATCATAAACTGAGCACCTTTAAACCCCATAAAAAGGAAATATATCACTCGACACATATCCAAAATTCTAAGGGTATTAAGATTAGAAATTGCTCTTGATCTTGGTCTTATGACCATTCACTTGAACTAATCAGCTTACTACATAAGTGAATTTTATTATTCTAATTTTCACTCGGTTTATGTGATCTTAATCTGCAACCTGATTACATGTACCAATGATTTCCACAAGACCTAACGACAAAGATTTCACGTAGTAATTGTATTACCAATGGCTCTAGAGGTAATCCTGTGCACGCACATAATTCCTAGTGCAGTTGTTTGGTTTGCAGGGGCATTCAGTGCCACACAGAATGTAATTATATTGCAAAGCCAAGACCCACGAGAGGAGGCAAAGTTTAGTTGCTTTAATGCGATAACTCTTATCATAAACTGAGCACCTTTAAACCCCATAAAAAGGAAATATATCACTCGACACATATCCAAAATTCTAAGGGTATTAAGATTAGAAATTGCTCTTGATCTTGGTCTTATGACCATTCACTTGAACTAATCAGCTTACTACATAAGTGAATTTTATTATTCTAATTTTCACTCGGTTTATGTGATCTTAATCTGCAACCTGATTACATGTACCAATGATTCCCACAAGACCTAACGACAAAGATTTCACGTAGTAATTGTATTACCAATGGCTCTAGAGGTAATCCTGTGCACGCACATAATTCCTAGTGCAGTTGTATGGTTTGCAGGGGCATTCAGTGCCTCACAGAATGTAATTATATTGCAAAGCCAAGACCCACGAGAGGAGGCAAAGTTTAGTTGCTTTAATGCGATAACTCTCATCATAAACTGAGCACCTTTAAACCCCATAAAAAGGAAATATATCACTCGACACATATCCAAAATTCTAAGGGTATTAAGATTAGAAATTGCTCTTGATCTTGGTCTTATGACCATTCACTTGAACTAATCAGCTTACTACATAAGTGAATTTTATTATTCTAATTTTCACTCGGTTTATGTGATCTTAATCTGCAACCTGATTACATGTACCAATGATTCCCACAAGACCTAACGACAAAGATTTCACGTAGTAATTGTATTACCAATGGCTCTAGAGGTAATCCTGTGCACGCACATAATTCCTAGTGCAGTTGTTTGGTTTGCAGGGGCATTCAGTGCCTCACAGAATGTAATTATATTGCAAAGCCAAGACCCACGAGACGAGGCAAAGTTTAGTTGCTTTAATGCGATAACTCTTATCATAAACTGAGCACCTTTAAACCCCATAAAAAGGAAATATATCACTCGACACATATCCAAAATTCTAAGGGTATTAAGATTAGAAATTGCTCTTGATCTTGGTCTTATGACCATTCACTTGAACTAATCAGCTTACTACATAAGTGAATTTTATTATTCTAATTTTCACTCGGTTTATGTGATCTTAATCTGCAACCTGATTACATGTACCAATGATTTCCACAAGACCTAACGACAAAGATTTCACGTAGTAATTGTATTACCAATGGCTCTAGAGGTAATCCTGTGCACGCACATAATTCCTAGTGCAGTTGTTTGGTTTGCAGGGGCATTCAGTGCCTCACAGAATGTAATTATATTGCAAAGCCAAGACCCAAGAGACGAGGCAAAGTTTAGTTGCTTTAATGCGATAACTCTTATCATAAACTGAGCACCTTTAAACCCCATAAAAAGGAAATATATCACTCGACACATATCCAAAATTCTAAGGGTATTAAGATTAGAAATTGCTCTTGATCTTGGTCTTATGACCATTCACTTGAACTAATCAGCTTACTACATAAGTGAATTTTATTATTCTAATTTTCACTCGGTTTATGTGATCTTAATCTGCAACCTGATTACATGTACCAATGATTTCCACAAGACCTAACGACAAAGATTTCACGTAGTAATTGTGTTACCAATGGCTCTAGAGGTAATTCTGTGCACGCACATAATTCCTAGTGCAATTGTTTGGTTTGCAGGGGCATTCAGTGCCTCACAGAACGTAATTATATTGCAAAGCCAAGACCCAAGAGACGAGGCAAAGTTTAGTTGTCTTTAATGTACAAAAATGAGAAGGCCAAGCATTGACATAAAAGTTATCCAGTCTTTGATGTTTGAAAGGCATAACCAAGCGCACACATTTCCACCAGTCAATCATTCCATTGCATAGAATTATTATTCTTTCCAAAACGAAGTCTTCTCTTCTTCAAATTTGATAAAAAGAAAGCACACTTTAGAACAATGTAAAAGGTCCCATTATCAACTTAAAAACCATACCTTTGTGCTTCAATTATAGGAAGACGGACAATTATGAGCTCGCAGAATAGCTCAACAATCTCTTGCGCAGCCATCATTTTCTCTTCTCTTATAATATGCTCTACCTAAATTTCCAAACACCAAAATCAGAATTAGCACCATCACAAACTAAACTGCTCGTTTAGGTTCCTTTTATTTCCCTTCTTTTTGATTGGCAACTCATTTTCCTTTCATTAGTACAATGAAACCTGCACATAACTATGATATGTAACATAAATTTTACCTTGATTCTTGCAGTAGCTTCTTGACCGGTCTCAAGAAGCTTCGCGATTTCCCGACGCATCTGCTTGAGCTGAATCTCTCTACGGTTCCTAAGTAACTTTATTCGTGGAACCGTTAATTTCAGTAAAGTCCTACTGTAAAATCACAAAAAAAAAAAAAAACGAAAAACAAAAATAAATCAACAATCAGTATTACATTAATAAATTCCACCTAATTGAAAATAAAAACTCCATATATATTAGAATTAACGATGAATATCATAAAAAAAAAAAATTATGTCATTACTAATAAAAAAAAACAAATAAAATGAGGGTTTAATGATCCATTTTACATTAAAAAGTTGCATCTAATTTTAAAAAAAACAAAACAAAAGATAAAGAATTATTCTTCTAAGAGTAAAATTACAATTAGCAACATTAAAAGAACAGAATTTCACAAATTATAAGCGAGTCAAATTTTTTATTAATATAGTTGCTAAGATATCTAAGCTGCCAAAGAGAATAATTCACAATAAAAATAATAATTATAAAAAAATCGTAATAAAATTAATTATAATAAACCCTAGCTATAAATAATTAGAAAATTAAAAAATTTAATAAAAGAAAGAGGGGAAGAGAAGTTAAATTACCATTTCGCCCCTTTGAAGCCTTTGTTCAAGAAGGAATCCATCTTCGATCGATCAAGATCTTCTGAGAATCTATCTATATAGTGTGCGTGTGCGTGTGCGTGTGCGTGTATACAGATGTTATATATATATATATATATGCATAAATAGAGAGAAGTAAACAGTAGAGAATACAAGTGCTGATCAATTAGAGGATGTAGACGCGTATAAGCTTCCAAGGAGTGGCGCACTTTCCTTAGTCCTTAGGATTACATGTTTTTTCTTTTTTTTTTTTTTTTTTTTGTGTTTGGATTATTTTGTTTTATAAGGGCAAGTTCACTTCCGGTAAATCTACTTTAATTTATAAATCCTGTTTATAAATTTTGCTCATATTATGGATTATGTATTGTAATGGTACAATCTAACATATGTTTGAAATTAGTAAAGCGTGAAATAATATTTAAAATTTTTTGTTTTTAAATTATTTAACACAGTAGTGTCTTTCAATACATGTTCCTGAAGTCAAACAATATTTAATTTCGCACTATGGCGGCTTCCTCTGATGCATGCTCTTAATTTTGAAGTGTAACAACGCGCTTCAATACATACATATTTTAGGTGCATGTATAAAACTAGTAATATTAAATATTGTAAACCCCGTTTACAAGTTTTGTAACATAATGGTGCATTTAAATGCATATTCCAATTTTCAAATAAGTTAAAGTCTAAACAATATTTATAATATAAAAATATAATTCAAGGTAAGACTTTTGATGTCATTACTCAATTATTTTATTCGACCATTTGGAGCATATTTGGATTAATTAATGAGTTTAAAGTTGCCAACCAAATTAGGTTGTGATGTGAAAACTAAAATGGACATCCGGAGGCTATTTATTGGATTTACACATGTGGACCAAAAAAAAAAAAAAAAACTCTTTATGTGGCTAACTTAGTTATTATTTATTTATTATCGAGTACCTTTTGGGTTCTAAAATAAATTAAGATACTTAAAACTCGACTGACTTATATTAAGAATACAACTTTGCTTCTTTTTTTATTGTGGGAAGTGTTATGTCCTTTTCACTTCTAAGTGATTTGATTTATGACGTTAAACTATTGAAAATGAAATTGAAACTTCACAAACTCTCGAAAAGTGAAGAATGAAATTCTTTCCTTTTGTCTAAATTTTCCATTTGAAATGAATAAGAACTTCCTTTTATCTTTGGGTAAAAGTCCCTAAGTGTCAAACAAGTTCTTATGAATTTAAAAATCTCTCCACATGTCATATTTCTGCACTTTAATTTTTTTTGTATTTTTTATGGAAGAGAAATAAATGCACTAAAATTTCACTTTTGTCCTTAAAATGTGACGTAAATTAGCAAGTTTGTTATGCTTGTAAAATTTAGTGCTTCATGCAATGCCACAACAACAAGGAGTTTTGGCTATAGAAAAGATATAATGTGACTATATGTTACTTTTCAGGGGTGGATGTGCACTCAACTTGAAAAGAACCAAAAAAATATATATATATATATATACATATATATATATATATATATATATATATATATATATATATATATATATATATATTAATAAACTATTATATTGGATACGTGGATCCGTCATTACCGCACGAGTACACTCTCTAAATTTGAATATGTAGATCCGCCACTACCTCTTGTAAAAAATTATTACATTAGTATTGTGACATTTCATCATACAAGTTAGAAAGTAATTAAAAGAATGGAACTCACTCCAACATCTAGTTGGATATTAATGGTCAAATTGCAAACGCAAGAATGACATTCTATAATAGTGTATTATTCTTGTCTCTATCAAAAATTACAAAGGAAATTAAAGTTTACTTTTGGAGAGATTTTCAAACTCAGAGATACAGTTTGAGACTTATCATTTTTTTTAGAAATTAAAATGACTTTTTCCATCTTATCTTTGGATAACGAATTTGAAATCAACATTTAATGACTCATTAAATAAACAAAAGAAAAAGAGACCATCCGGGCAGACCGTTACCTTCTTCCAAAGTATGACATATTTGACATGGCATTTCACGTTTAGGGCTTATGGTTATAGGTTTTTTTTTATTTTCTTTTATTTTTATTTTTTAATTTCATGAAGTCTTAGTATGTATCAACAAATGTTACAAATTAAATTATATTTATAATGAAAGAGTATAATTTTTAATTTAAAATATTTAATCATAATAAGTGGTTCACGACTATTCTATCAAACCTTAAAGATACTAATAATCAAACGCTAAATGTATTTAAGGCTTTCATTAAAAAGGAAGAACACAAAAATTGCTTTAGAATTTAAATTATATATGTGTAATATTTGTATTATATGTGTAATTTTGAAAACATCGATTGTTTGTTCAGAAAAGGAAAGAAAAGAAATTGAAGAACCCTAGCTACACATGCCCCCACGCAGGATCGAACTACGGACCTTCAGTTTACAAGACTGACGCTCTACCACTGAGCTATAGGGGCCGATTTAGGAGTATTTGTCTTATTTTATCTTACTTAACAAAATTTCCAAAATGAAATTTTTAGTCCTTTGACTTGAGATCGTTAGTCTCCAATCCAAATTTCATCAAAATTAATTAGTTCTGACCATAAGCACGTGCTTTTCTTGTGGCAAAAGCATTAAATATTTTTGGAGAATTTGGAGTGAGGAATAACATCACTTTATTTACTAAAATGTCCAGTTTGAAAATTTGAGAATCAATTTATACTCTGCATTATAATTGAGGAACCAAAAAATAATTTGCCCAACTATTTTCCAATGAAAAGGTTTCCAAGTGCAACATTTTAATGATCGTTTAAATCATATCTTTCTTTCATCCTCATTTCAATCGTTGAAGTTTTAATTTCACTCAAGACCCATCTAATGATCTTTTTGTCAATTTTGTAGAAGGGCAGTGATTATTGCCCCCATTCACGTGACAACAAAATATTAGAAACATATTACAATTTTCAACCTACTTTTGCTTAATACTTACAAAATTTGTCAAGCAATAGCAAGAGCAATTCTAATGCAGGCATCTAGACAACAACTGGGAAATTGATGACAACAATATTGTAGTTGATGCTCGTGTTCAAACATATTGTTTCACCTGTTTCAAACTCATTTGGATTAAAAGATCGGTTAATCAAGTTATAGATTGGATGGTTAAATGTGTTTAACTTATACTTAATCACTTTATTTAATAAGTAATATTTTTGGAGCCCTTAATGAACTTTTGTTATCTCATAGACTATTTTTTTTTTATGAGAACTGGTTGATGTTGATTTTCACTTTAATTTGTTAAGGATGTAAATCTTTCTTTATAATCACTCCTCAATTTTTTGCTGACGCTCAAAAAAGAAAAAGAAAAGTAATTACTACAAGAAAATATTAGATTCAGATATTCCTAGGTCATTATAACAAAGCTGTTGAAGGGGACCATGTCTATAAACAGTCCGTAAGGTTCTTTTACTAATGATTGTGATCGATTAGACTAGATACTGAGTGGAACATGCATATTTAGAAGCAAATTATTATGCTGATATTGACTAGCTAATTCTCGGTGTTCACACTGTGGAAAACAATTCACACTTAATGCTTCTCCTTCTAGACAAAAAGAAAAAAAAAAAAAAAAAAGGTCGTATATATAAAAAAATGTTGAAAAATTCTCAAGGAAATATCGGATTAAAATATTTCTAGGTCATCACACAAACACACACATTCTCCCGAATTGTGATTATGTACATGACTTCCTCATAAATGTTCACGTCAGCAAATAGAGTATCAAAAAATGAAAAACTGAATATGGAATAATTATGATTGATGAAAAGCTCAAGTTGATATATGAAACACAACCAAGTCATTTCCTTATCTCCTCCTCACAGATAAGAGGCCATTCTTCTTTAGAATCACAAGATAATCCATCACTTCTCCACCGTCGATCTCCCCCTTTCCCCTCAATCCCCACCATCCATTTTTCTTTTATTTTTTATTTATTCAAAAAATATTTAAAATCATACAACATATATTAAATATTAAAAATGCCGATTTCTCACATCCATTTCCACCAATAAGCAATCTCTTCCCACATTTCCACTTACAAAACACAAACACACACATTCCCTCTCACTGAATCTTACCGCCGGCAACAATGGCAGCACTGCAACAATCACCCATCACCATCCAATCCCGATATTCATCACCACCCAAATCCTCGCCGGCTCCACCACCAAGATTTCACTCTCCAGCGGTGGCCTCAAGCTTCCAAAACTCACCATCAGAATTAGCAAAAACCTCAGCCTCCGCCGCAGCCGCCGTGCATGTGGACCTCGCATGGCCGACACAGCCGCAGGCAGCTACGCAGCAGCCTTAGCCGACGTATCTAAATCCAACAACACCCTCGACCAAACCTCGTCCGACATCGAAAAGATCGAAAAACTCTTCTCGGACACACGAGTCCTCGACTTCTTCACAAACCCTACCATCGACGAGTCAAGAAAGCGCAGTGTCATCGACGAGATATCGAACTCCGCTTCATTACAACCGCATGTAGTAAACTTCCTCAACATATTAGTCGACATGAAAAGCGTGGAGTTGATCAAAGAGATTGTGAAAGAGTTTGAAGTCGTGTACAACAAGTTGACAGATACTGTCATACTGAATTGGCTGTTGTCACGTCAGTAGTTGGACTTAAGTCGGTACATTTAGCGCAGATTGCGAAAAGTGTGCAGAAGTTGACAGGGGCTAAGAATGTTAGTAAAGATGTTTGCAACGCACGGTAAATGACTGAAATCCCTCAAACTATGAGGAGATCACTCTTCATTATTATATACGCAGAAATTACAGTGTGTGTACTCCTATATAATAGGAAAGAATCAATACAAATAATGAGTATATCGCTACAGCTATACAAGCGGATATTATGCTAACAACAACTATACAATCGGATATTATGCTAACAGAAGAGGAAGGCAGCACATATCATGGGGAATTTGAATATCCCTTATCACCCCCCTGCAAGGTGAGCGTGGCAGAAGGGATAACGCTGAGCTTGCTTCGAAAGAGAAAGAACTGCGGCTTGGCAACGCCTTTGGTTAGCGAATCAGCGAGCTGTAGATGTGAAGGAACAAAATCAATTTTCAAAGTGGCATTAGCTACAAGTTCACGAACAAAATGATAGTCGATCGCAATATGTTTGGACCGAGGTCGAGTAACCGGATTAACTGCCATAAAAATTGCACTTTGATTGTCGCAAAGAATTTTAGGTGGCCCTGAGAGGGTAACACGAAGGTCTCGAAGCAATTGAATAATCCAGGAAATATCAGCAATAGCAACAGCTAAGGAGCGATATTCTGCTTCTGCACTTGAACGAGAGACAGTGCTTTGTTTCTTAGAAGACCAAGAGATTAAATTGGTTCCAAAAAAAGATAGCATAGCCAGTAGTAGAACGACGTGTATCAGGATATCCAGCCCAATCCGCATCAGAATATGCAAGAAGATCACGAGTGGACTGTTCATGAAGTTGAAGTCCATGATGAGCAGTGCCTTTAACATAGTGCAAAATACGCTTGAGAGCTCGAAAATGATCCTCGGTGGGAGCATGCATGAACTGGCAAATGGAATTTACACTGAAAGACAGATCAGGCCTTGTGATAGTCAAGTATTGAAGAGCACCGGCAAGAGAACGGAATAGAGTAGGGTCGGAGAACAGCGTCCCTTCGGCTGATAGATGCTGACTAACAACAAAAGGTGTTGAAATGGGCTTGGCATCGATCATTGAAGCACGATGCAAGAGATCAAGAGCATACTTCGTTTGACTGAGAAATAAACCCTTCTCATTAGCTTGGACTTCAATTCCGAGAAAATAATGCAGATCACCCAAATCCTTCATGGAAAATTCTTTGGAAAGTCGAGTAATAAAGGTGTGAACCAGAGAAGGAGAACTTCCAGTGATAACCATGTCATCAACATAAAGAAGTAAGTAAACAGTCCCAAGCGAGGAGTGATAGACAAACAACGACGAATCAGCCTGACTAGAGTGAAAACCAAGTTTGAGCAAAAAAGTGCTAAAGTGATGAAACCAAGCTCGAGGAGCTTGTTTCAAGCCATAAAGAGCTCGTTTTAGGCGACAAACATGCTGGGGAAACTGTGGATCAGTGTATCTAGGTGGTTGTTCCATGTACACCTCTTCGTTGAGAAAACCATGAAGAAAGGCGTTTGTAACATCTAGTTGATGTAAACGCCATCCAGAAGTAACAGCCAAAGACAAAATGAGTCTGACCGTAGCAGGACGCACCACAAGGCTAAAGGTGTCACCAAAGTCAAGACCATGAACCTGAGAAAATCCTTGAGCCACAAGACGTGCCTTATGACGTTCAATAGACCCATCAGAGTGAAGCTTTGTTTTGAAAATCCAGCGACAACCAACCACATTATGATGCTGAGGACGAGGTACAAGAACCCACGTATAATTTTTCTTCAATGCATGAATTTCATCATCCATAGCCGAGAGCCATTCAGGGTGTTTTGCTGCAGACTTGAAGCCCCGTGGCTCTTTGAGAGCAAGAAGAGCCTGAAACAACTGAGAAGAAGATGAGATATTCATAGCATGATACAACCGAGGTTTGAATATACCAGCTTTCCCTCTGGTAATCATCGAATGGCTGGAAGTGGTCACACGAGGGGATGAAACAGGGGGAGGAATGACGGAATCGGGAGCTGCAGAATCCAAGAGAGAGTCCACATAAAGTGGAACCTGCGGACCAGAAGAATGAGTCGATGGTAGTTGTGGAAAATCACTACAAGGCAAACATGGTGAATTCGAAAAAGATGGTGAAGGCAAAGAATCTGAAGCACTAACGCGAGAAGAACTAGAAACACATTCCTGACACTCAGAAAAATGAATATAGTCAAGGTTAGATGTCAGATTTTGCACAGAATCACCATTATAAGGAAAGGTATTTTCATGAAACTGCACATGTCAAGAAACATAGACACGATGTGTCTTACAGTCTAAGCACCGAAATCCCTTATGAAGGGTACTGTAACCTAAAAAGACACAAGGAACAGATTTTGGAGATAATTTATTAGGTGAATAATCTCTCAAATAAGGGAAACAAAGACACCCAAAGGTATGAAGCATCGAGTAATCGGGTTGCTTACCAAACAGGAGTTCATAAGGTATTTTGCCAGCAAGAGAAGGGGACAGGAGTCGATTAATGAGAAATACGGCAGTAGATAATGCCTCAACCCAGAAAGAGAGTGGCACATGAGCATGAAACATAAGAGTAAGACTCGTTTCTATGACATGGCGATGCTTACGTTCGGCAATTCCGTTTTGACTAGGAGTGTAAGGACATGCCAGACGAAGATCAATGCCACAAGAATGCAGATGAGAGCGGAACTTATGATTAGTAAACTCAGTTCCACCATCACACTGAAACGATTTGATTTTTTACAGAAAATTGCGTCTCAATAAAACGTTGTAAATTGATGAAAGTGTCAAAGAAATCATTTTTGCGTTTTAAGGGAAAAATCCAACTAAATCGGGTACAATCATCAATAAAAACCACATAGTATCTATATCCAGTAAAAGAAGAAACTGGTGACGGACCCCATAGGTCATAGTGTAAACGATCAAAGGGCATGGCACAACATTCATCATTTAAAGAAAAAGGTAGACGGTGGCTTTTGCCAAGTTTACAACCAACACAAACTTCAGAATCATTGTTCACCAATTTATTACTGCAGGAAATAAATCCTAATTTAGAAAGAGAAGCAACAGTACGATAATGTGGATGACCAAGGCGAGCATGCCATAAACGAACAGATGCTCGTGGTGTAGAAGTAGTGAACACAAAGGCACGATGACAACGATCCAACACATAGAGACCATTTTCACATCTTCCAACTCCCAGTACCACTCTTGTGACCCGATCCTGTATGGTAAAACCAGAGGAAGAGAAGGTAACATAACAATTATTGTCTTTAGTAAGTTGACTAATAGAAATAAGATTTTTCTTAATTCCAGGAACAACTAAGACATTAGATAAAAGAAGAGAACTAGACGGAACAAGAGATGAAATGGAACCAGTGTGAGAGATAGCTAAAGACTGACCATTGCCAACCATGACACGTTCATTACCAGAATAGACAGCCGGTTGATCCACACCTTCGGTGTCACTAGTCATGTGGGACGTTGCACCAGAGTCAGGGAACCAATCAGAATCATTCAGATCCTGAATCGAGCAGGCAGAAAATGCTTCAACAAGGTTAGCCGATTGCTTCTTCTTGAGTTTCAGGAAGGTCCAGCAACGTTTGGCCAAGTGACCCTTCTTGTCGCACAACTGACAGTGAACGGAGGAGGTGGATGATGACTTCGAATTGGCAAACGGTGTAGGAGAAGCTGAGGACCGAGGCATCATTTTCTTATGACTAGCCGCTTTGGAAGTCTGCTGCACAAAATAAGCAGAGTTGGAAGACGAATGAGAAACTGACCGTTCAAAGATTTCATGGCTCAAAGCTTTCGGAACAATCTCTGCAAAAGATGGTAGAGGAAGTTGTGACATCATGGTGGTAGAAAAAATCTTGTAGTCGGGTCCTAGTGCACGTAGATACCAATGGACTTTATCTGTGTCATCAATGGGACGACCAATAGCAGCCAGTTGATCACAAAGACCTTTGAAGGTGCGAGAAAACTCAGCAATGGACTGAGAGCCACGGTGCATTAGCTAGAGTTCATCCTTGAGTTGCAGTTCGCGAGTCTTCGATCGGTGCGAAAATGAGACTTCAAGCGCATGCCAGGCCTCATGGGAGTGACGGAAACCTAGTACCTCACTCATAGATTCCTCTGTAAGAGAAGAATAGAGTAAACTGAGCAGCGTCTGATTGGTATGTAGCCAAGAGGTATATGCAGGATTGGACTTTTTGGTGCCATCAGAGGCGGTAATCGTGGGAGAAGGAGCCGTGATGCTACCGTCCAAATAACCAAAAAGCTCGTAACTGGCTAACATAGGAACAAACTGATTTCTCCACAATAGATAATTGGAGGAGGTCAGTTTAATGGTGAGCATATGCACCATTGTGTTGAGCGGAAGAGTAGGAGGTGAAGAAGACGATTCAGCCATGATCAGAATCGAGAAAAAAACCTTGAAACTGATACCATAAAGATGTTTGCAATGCACAGTAAATGACTGAAATCCCTCAAACTATGAGGAGATCACTCTTCATTATTATATGCGCAGAAATTACAGTGTGTGTACTCCTATATAATAGGAAAGAATCAATACAAATAACGAGTATATCACTACAGCTATACAAGCGGATATTATGCTAACAACAACTATACAATCGGATATTATGCTAACAGAAGAGGAAGGCAGCACATATCATGGGGAATTTGAATATCCCTTATCAGTTAGGATCAAGATTGTGATTGATCCTTCACTTGTGGCTGGTTTTACTGTAAGGTACGGGAATGGAGGGTCGAAGTTGATTGATATGAGTGTGAAAAGGCAGCTTGAAGAGATTGCTGCTCAGCTTGATATTGGAGATGTCCAATTAGCTGCATGAAGTGTTTTTTTTTAGCTGCATGATAGTGGAAAAACGGTAGTTGGGCTCCGCCGGAAAAAACTAGTATGTGATCGAACTTGCGTGCGTTGGATTTCCACATCAATAAAAAAAAAAAAAGGAATTGTTTTTTTAATGCTTTTCGTTTTTAATTTTGAGTATTTTATTTCTCTTTTGCTATTTTTGTTTTGATGGAATTTTTTTTCCTCTTCTAAATTGTAGTAATATATGCATTTTTTTTTCCTCAAAGGGAAATTTTGGAACAAAAGATACTGTAACGATATATTTTATGTCTTTTTTGAATCGGTGATTAAAGATTTTAAATTACTCTTTATAACCCCAACTAATTTTATGTTAGATTCATATTTTTTTATTTGGTAGCAGAGTTAAGTTTCTGCCCAATCCGCTTTTCTATTCACTTGTGATCTAAGTCTATTCTTCGATATCAGCTTGCATGCTTAACCCTTTTCACTAACTCTTTTATATATTCCATGTTAACTGCTTTTTCAATTTGATTAAGTCACATGTGAAGAGCAGAGTTTGAATAATACAATTCTCGATCCCACATTTATAAATCTTAAATTTTAAAATTATTATATAATTAAGCTACTCTATTTAACATTAATTAATTTTTGATTAAAATTCTAAATTTTAATAATAAATTTCTGGGCTTGATTGAGCTAAGTGGACGATATCACTATTGTTTGTTCGCTTTCACGGCCCAATACGAGTGTACGACTACACAAGCGAGATCAAATGATACGTTTTTTTTTTTCAATTTGATTTTCAAGAAAAAGGCATTTCATCCACATAATGATTTTAAGATAATATCTTCTAAAATTAAAAAGAAAAACCAAAAGTTTTAAGAGTCATGGCTCCATTACGAAGTTTTGAATTGTGTCAACGAGCATAAGGTCCACTCTGAGTATTAAATTGTAATTTAAATGTCATCCTCTTTTTATTATTCAATTATCATATTTTAATTGGCATGTTAATTAGATAAATTTATTTAATTTCTCTATCTTCTTTTATTAATTTTATTATATTTCTCTCCTCGTTTTTTTTTCCTTTCTTAATTAAGATAGGGTTGTTATTCAATTAGTTTGAACTAATATGAGTCATCTCATATGAAATGGACTCCACACACATGTGGAGTCTACTTTCTCTCTTACGGACTGAGTGAAGAGTCTTCAGATATCTTAATTAATGCTTCGGGATTTTTATAGTCTTCTTTTATTTATTTTGAAAAGTCGTATTCCTAATTATGCCACTATGAAGTCTGGCAACACTATGTTGAAATCAAAAAAACATATGATAACCTTGTATTTTATTCTATTTTTTCCCATTAAAGTTTATGTTAATTAGGCTCACAGTTATTTAATTTTAACATAATAACATTATAAAGGTAGCTTTACTCACATTTTTGTGTGGTAACCAGTTTCAAAATGCTTGATGAGAACCATGCTTACTCTTTAAGTCGGATGATAAAATCTATTGACATTAACCAGATGCGCATGTCATATGTAAGACTAATAATGAAGACAATTGAATCTATCTAATTTTATTTTTCTTTTTCTTTCTATTGACCCAGAAGCATTCAGTTTATAGATAGATAACGAAAATTTTCTAACTCACTACAAAAGATCGAAAAAATATAGCCAAGGAAGAGAGACTACCAAGATTCTAGAGCATCTAGTTGATTGAAAAATAGAGAAACATTAATTAAGGAAGAGACCTAGAAAGAAAAAACCAAGAGAGATAAATAAAACAAGTTTATCTAATTGACACACCAACTAGGTATGTCAACCGAGAGGTAATAATTAAATGATGAAAAATAAGTGACATCTAGTATTACTCAGTATCAAAAGTATGGTTCACAAAATTAACAATTTATGGAACATATTTTTCACTTATAATTAACTCGTGGTCGTTTGTATGAACTCTTTCTTTTTCAATTTTACCGTTTCATGTATCTGATACTAATTCTCAAACAAAGTCGTCGATGATCTTTGCAACAATATTTTTAGGGAACATACCTTACTAAAATTTTGTTGTAACCATTACTGGTGGATAAGAGGCAAGCGAGTGCATATGTCGATATGCTTTCACTTCTTTGTAATGAAACATATTGTACTATAGACCAAATGTTAAGAAAATGTAAATTAAAAGAGTTTTATTAAGTAGAGATTGGTTTAGGTTTTTGATTGAAGTATGCTATTTAAGCGCTCTCTAGTAGATAACACACTAATTTTGCCAAGTTTATACGCTTAGTTAACAGTTTAATTATATAGAATATGCTTTTGCTAGATCTCAAAATAATTGATGTTAATGTCGAGAAGAAAGTTAAAATAATTTTTTAATTATTCACTGTTTTTATTCACCAATAAAAATAGACAATTTGAGAGTTGGGTGGAGTGATTGGTAAGCGATTTGTTGTGACCTAAAATCTGAAGTTAATTTAAACCTATGCCCTTGTATCATAATTATAATTACCCGCCTCTTGATTGGCTTTGATTGGCTTGGAACATGTGTTGAGAAGCATGATCCTTTACTGATTAGGTAGAATGATCCTTTACTGATTTGAAGCATATATTGGAGTAAGCCGCTATATTACGGAGCTTATAATTTTTATTAGATCCAATGTAATCTTAGGTGAATTCCTCGTTAAAAAAAAAAAAAAAAGGTGTAACCCTGATTCCACTGACAAGATAATCAGGGTGCAATTGCCGTGAACCTAAAAAGGTGTAACCTCCCTAAGCGCGCAATGCTCTAATTCCAAATGTACAGGCTAAAACCCCAATTGAGATGACAACTCGCAGAGCATCTAAACCCACATAATGAATCAAATATATGCTAATCTTCAAAATAGAATTCTGAAATAAAACTCCACAATTATAATAAGATCATAAAACTATAGTAATAACAATATTAAGTATCAACACACTAAAATTAATAGTAATTACAATACTAAGTAGGATGTTTCCTTGTGTTTGGATGTTTTAGTATCGTAATTACTATTAATTTTAGCGTGCTGATAGATTCATAATCTCAGTGAATATAGTTTCAGGAGACTTGAATCCATCGCTATTAACCGTGACATTAACATTGGTCTTTGACCCAGAAGAGGCAGAGGCAGATTCCAAAAGTAGTAGAAAAGAGGGGCTTGAGGTGTCATAACTTGCATTCATTATATAACCCCTTTTTTCAGCAGCCTCTTGAAGTTTCAGTGCATACTCAAGGCTCAACAACATCATTCATTGTAGGCCTATCAATTCCTTTATCTTTCAAGCAACAAAATGCGATTCCAACATATTTGTTCAAACACTCGGGTGCTATTTCGTCCTTCAAATTTGGATCAAGAATTTGATCAATGGTCCCTTTTCTGCAACAACAGCGTGACCACTCGGCCAAGTTGACTTGCCCTACGAGTCAGTTTAGATCAATTACTAGCCTAGCACATAAAACTGCAAATAACACCACACCAAAAGAATAGATATCAAACTTTTCTGTCAATTGTTGTAGTTTGTAATACTCGGGATCTAGATATCCAAAACTACCCTTTACCACTGTGCTGACGTGTACATGGGTCCCACCTATGGGACCTATCTTTGACAAGCCAAAATCTGATACCTTGGCCACCCAATTCTCATTCAGTAAAATGTTAATTGACTTGACATCCCGGTAAATAATCGTGTGTTTTGCACTTGTATGAGGATAAAACAATCCTTTCGCCGTACCAATGCAAATTTGAAGACGTTGCTTCCATGGAAGTGGTGGATTTTCTATTCTATAGAGATGATCACGTAATGTACCACAGGACATATAGTCATAGCCCAAGATCATCTCTCCGTTATCGTTGCAATACCCAACTAATGATACTAATTGAAGATGTCTAAGCTTTGATAACATCTCTATCTCCGTAAGGAACTCACAAGCACCTTGTTTTGATGATGGGTTTAATCGCTTAATTGCGACCTCAGTTGTACCATTATCTACGTACCCTTTGTACACATTGCCAAAACCCCTAACACCAATCACAAACTTATCATCAAAATTGCTCGTGGCACATCTTATTTCCTCAATTGAAAAGTGTCGACATGGATTTGACGGCAGTGCTGAATGCGGCCCGCTATTTTTCGTGAACCTTCTATCCCACAATGACTTGGCGGCACTTCTTGTTGCCGTCGAGTCTTTTACCCTCTTCTTTTGTCGGAAAATCAAGAAACCCACAAAACATATCACCAAAATAACACCTCCGGTGACAACAACAATTAATGGCCAGCTTTTAGTATTCTTCTTTTCCGGAAACGTCGACGGTTTCGGCTGTATTGTGGGGCTTGAAACTGGTGAAGGATTAGGTGCAGCAAGGCTACCACTAAAATTGCTCAACTTGAAAATTTCAAGGCCATTTAGAAATGCGTTATAATATTTAGGGAGAAGATCAATATTAGGACGCATGTCAAGCCAAAGGTCCTGCTTGCTTCGACGGCCATCAGGGTCGGCAACATAAGCAATATAGTCTCTTTTAACAGCCACTTGGGGACAACTAATTGTTAGAAGATAAACTTGATTTGGATTAGGACTCTATTAAATAAGTTCTAGTTAGATTTAAATTGTTTTTGACTAGATAGTATTTTCTAGTGGGTAATGGTTTCCTAGAACCATATCCTAATTGACATAGGTTTTTTGTGAATCTATAAATAGGGGTCAGTCCTTTCAATTGTAGTCATACCAAATACATACCAAATATTAGAGCAATAAAGATTTTGTTTAGAGTCTCCATATTATTTCTCTCTACGATAAAATAGCCACTTTCATATTCCAACAAAGTGGTATCAGAGCTAGGTAAAGATGATAGGGAATAGTATGTTTCCTTTTCAATTTCCTCACCTCACTAAGGACAATTATGAATTGGTCTATTCGTGTGAAGACTCTCCTTGGCTCACAAGATGCTTAGAAGATTATAGAGAAAGGCTATGTAGAACCTATTGAAGATGAAGTTTTGAGTCAAAATCAAAAAGATGCATTGGTGAAAAATCGCAAGAAGGATCAACAAGCTCTCTCTATCATCCATCTATGTTTGGATGAAACTATGTTCGAGAAAATCTCACGCGCGACTACTGCCAAACAAGCATGGGAAATTCTCCAAAAATCACAAAAAGGGGTAGACAAGGTGAAAAAGGTTCGTCTACAAACTTTAAGAGGTGAGTTTGAATCTCTCCATATGAATGATGGTGAATCTATTTCAGATTATATTTTGAGAGTTTTGGTAGTTTCTAACCAACTAAAAAAATATGGAGAAGATTTAAAAGATATTCGTATTGTAGAAAAGATCTTTCGTTCTTTGCATCCAAAATATGAATATATTGTTGTAACGATTGAGGAATCAAAAGATTTAGATGACATGTCCGTTGATGAACTCATGGGCTCGTTACAAGCTCATGAAGAAAGACACAAAAAGAAGAACCAAGAAGTCTTGGAAAAAGTTCTTCAAAGTAATCTCGTTTTGAAAAAAGAAGAAAATTTTGGCAACGATGGAAGCCAAAAAGGACGTGGTCGTGGATATGGACGTGGTAGAGGCCGTGGTCAAAACCAAGGATGAGGACGAGGACGTGGTGGAAGAGGAGGATTTAATCAAGAAGAGAAAAATCAAAATTCGCATAAACCTGAGTATGGAAGAGGCAATTATTCAGGACAAAGGTATGACAAATCGCAAGTTCAATGTTACAATTGTCAAAAATATGGTCATTATGCTAATGAATGTAGGAGTAATCCTAAAGTTGTGGACGGAAAAGTGAATTTTGCCGAAAGACAAGAAAGGGAAGAAGAGATTACCTTGTTGATGACTCATCATGGCGAACAAGATGGAGGAGATACTTCATGGCATCTTGATACAGGTGCAAGTAATCCTATGACTGGACAAATAAGCATATTCGCAGAACTCGATGAAACTGTCAAGGGCAATGTTAAATTTGGAGATGCCTCTATGGTCTCAGTGGAAGGAAAAGGTAAAATTTTAATCCGTTTGAAAGATGGAAGGAATCGTTTTATTTCTGAAATTTATTATGTGCCAAAATAAAAAACTAATATTTTGAGTCTTGGACAACTTCTTGAGAAAAATTACACAACTTTATTGGAAGATAAACATTGTGTAATAAAAGATGAAAATAAATTTTTGATAACAAAAGTGCCCATGACAAAGAAATAGATTGTTTTTATTAAATATTCAAAACGATGTTGCAAAATATCTTAAAGCTTGTGTAAAAGAAGTTTCTTGGTTATGGCACTTGAGATTTGGGCATATAAATTTTGAAAATCTTTCTTTAATGCCAAGAAAAAATATGGTGCATGGATTGCCTTCCATCAATCATCCAGAACAGATTTGTGAATGATGTCTTTTTGGAAAACAAGCTAGAAAAAGTTTTCCAAACGAGGCTACATCAAGAGCAATGAGACCACTAGAACTTGTCCATACTGATATTTGCGGGCCAATTAATCCTTGCTCCTATGGTAAAAATAAATATTTTATCCTTTTTATTGATGATTATAGCCATAGGACTTGGGTTTATTTTTTAAAAGAAAAATCTGAAGCTTTTTACAAGTTCAAGAAATTTAAAGCTCTTGCTGAAAAAGAAAGTGGTTGGGAGATCAAAGCCTTGAGATCTGATGGAGGTGGAGAATTCACATCAAGAGAATTCAACAATTTTTGTGAAGAGAATGGCATTCGACGCCCTTTGACAGCTCCTCGATCACCTCAACAGAATGGAGTTGCTAAGAGAAAAAATAGAGTTGTTCTTGAGATGGTTCGAAGCATGTTAAAGTCTAGAAGTATGCCTAAAGAATTTTGGGCTGAAGCAATTGATTGTGCAGTTTATCTGTTGAATTGTTGTGTCACAAAGAGTCTCTCTAACAAGACACCATTAGAAGCATGGAGTGGAAGAAAGCCAACAATCAAGCACTTAAGGGTTTTTGGAAGCATTGCTTATGCTCATGTTCCTGATCAAAATCGAATCAAGTGTGATGACAAAAGCCAAAAGCTAGTTTTCATTGGGTATGAAAAGAGTTCCAAAGCATACAAGCTCTACAATCCTACTAATGAGAGAATTATTGTGAGTAGAGATGTCCTATTTGATGAAGAAGCTGAATGGGATTGGAATGTCAAAGAGCAAAAAGAATACAAATTCTTACCCATACAAGAGCAAGAAGTAGAAGTCAATGAAGACTCTATATCTCCAAATCCATTTCCAACTCCAACTCAAACTCCATCTCCATATCAAGCTCCAACTTCATCTCAAGGAGACATAACTTCAACAAGTTCAGAAGCTTGTATGAAATTTATGAGGTAACTCGAAATTTAAATGATAAACTGACTCTCTTTTGTCTACTTGCTGATTGTGAACCAATAAGCTTTGAGGAAGCTAATGAGAATGAAAGATGGAGACAAGCCATGGATGAAGAAATCAAGGAAATAAAGAAGAATGACACTTGGGAGCTTGCAACTTTACCCAAAGGCCACAAAGCCATTGGAGTAAAGTGGGTTTACAAAATAAAGAAGAATTCTAAAGGTGAAGTTGAAAGGTACAAGGCAAGACTAGTTGCAAAAGGCTATAGTCAACGAGCTGGCATTGACTCTGATGAGGTATTTGCTCCTGTTGCACGCTTGGAAACTATAAGATTTATCATATCTCTAGTAGCCCAACACAGATGGAAGATTTATCAATTGGATGTTAAATCTGCATTCCTGAATGGTTTTCTTGATGAAGAGGTATATATTCAACAACCATTAGGCTATGTAGATAAAGGGTGTGAAAATAAAATTTTAAAGTTGAAGAATGCTCTTTATGGCCTAAAACAAGCTCCAAGAGCTTGTTATAGTAGAATTGATGAATATTTCCGTCGTAATAATTTCTCCAAGTGTTCGCACGAGCATACTCTCTATACCAAACATGAGAATGGCGATGTGTTGATTGTTTGCTTGTATGTGGATGACTTAATTTTTACTGGCAACAATCCAAATTTATTTGAAGATTTCAATAGGACAATGGCAAGAGAATTTGAGATTACTGATATTGGACTCATGTCTTATTATCTTGGAATTCAAGTGAAGCAAACAGATGAAGGAATATTTGTTTCTCAAGAAGGCTATGCAAGGGCAATTCTCAAGAAATTCAAGATGAAAAATTGTCAACCTGTTAACACCCCTATTGAATGTGGAGTACAATTGTCAAAGGTTGATGAAGAAGAACATGTAAATCCAACATTTTTCAAGAGCCTGGTTGAAAACTTGAGATACTTGACCTGTACAAGACCAGATATTCTTTTTGGTGTAGGACTTGTGAGTCGCTTTATGGAGTCCCCTACTAATACACATCTGAAGACTGCCAAAAGAATACTTCGCTACATCAAACGAACTGTTGATTATGGACTTTTATACTCCCACTCAGAGGATTTCAAACTTGTGGGGTATAGTAATAGCGATTAGGCTGGTGATTTTGATGATCGAAAGAGTACTAGTGGATATCTTTTCTTCATGGGAGATACAACATTCACTTGGAGTTCCAAGAAGCAAACCATTGTCACACTTTCTACATGTGAAGCTGAATATGTAGCTGCTACTTCATGTGTTTGTCATGCTTTATGGTTAAGGAATTTGATGAAAGAACTTAAGATGCCTCAAAAAGAGCCAGTAGAGATCTATGTTGATAACAAGTCTACAATTGCCTTAGCCAAGAATCCAGTCTTTCATGAAAGAAGCAAGCACATTGACACACGTTACCATTTCATCAGAGAATGCATCACAAGGAAGGAAGTAAAGATAGAGTATGTGAAGTCTCAAGATCAAGTTGCAGACATTCTTACAAAGCCACTCAAGAGTGACGTGTTTATGAAGCTTAAAGCTTTGCTTGGAGTTACGAGAGTCAAATCAAGTTTAAGGGGGATGTTAGAAGATAAACTTGATTTGGATTAGGACTCTATTAAATAAGTTCTAGTTAGATTTAAATTATTTTTGACTAGATAGTATTTTCTAGTGGGTAATGGTTTCCTAGAACCATATCCTAATTGACATAGGTTTTTTGTGAATCTATAAATAGGGGTCAGTACTTTTAATTGTAGTCATACCAAATACATACCAAATATTAGAGCAATAAAAATTTTGTTTAGAATCTCCATATTATTTCTCTCTACGATAAAATAGCCTCTTCCATATTCCAACACTGATAACATCAGCTTCCAATTCTGCTGTTTGGTTATTGATAAAATTGTAAAGACACGATCATTTTCTTCTCTAATTTCCAGAAAGAACTCACAAAATGGAGCCTAAGAAGATAGTAAAACCATGTATCAACAGGAAAGTACCACGTCATGTTGTAGCTAAGGCTGAAGTTGTCGTTCATAAATCTCGCAGTGGTGTAAACAATCTCTGGAGCAGTATATGGTGGTGCATCTGAAGTGTAGTTAACTGTAAAATCCCTGTGAGCTGTTAACCCTGTAGCTGCTCCAAGAATATAATCATCATCTGGAGTCCATGCACGAAACATGCCTGTATCTTCAGTCACCGGAACATCGCGGCCTCCAACATTTAGCCTGTATGCGGTTTCAAAAGCTGTGCGATTATCAATATAGAAGCCAGTATTCGTCTCGCCAACCAACTTGATCGCAACATCGATGCCAGGATAGTACAACGTGTCTGGTATAGAAACTAGCTCGATTCCATTCACAAAGGCATAAGAGTTTGGAGAAGGCTTGAAGATGATTTTTTGTTGTCGATCATCATTTATATGGATGATGTATTCTTTGACAAGGGTGGCTGGTGCTCTGGGCATGGAAGAGACCGTGAGATGTGCGCTAAAATTGCTTAGCAGGGTGTAGCTATTAGCAATCACTGAGAAGAATGAGTCTGCTTTGTTGAAGGTAGAGTAGGTGGAAGGGTAGAAATAGAGGCGAATGAACTTGGGGTCAGTGGTGAGTTGTGAAAAGGTGTAAATGAATGGAGATTGAAAAATTCGAGCAGTCATGTAAGGGACTTTTTGGGTGATGGAAGGGTCTTGGGTGGAGGCCTGGGATGTTATAGAAATGGTCTCAGCATTGGATGGTAAGTAATCCGAGTTGGCATCAGCTTGCCAATCGCGACCATCAAGGAAGGATGTATCAGATGAGGAGCCACAGTCGAGGAGGATGTAATCAGTAGGGGTGTATGGTGAAGTAGTGGTTGCAATTGTGATGGAAAGATGGAGAAGAAAGGAAACATAGAGAGTAGTAATATGAGTGAACATTGTGATAAGGTAAGATGGGAGTATGTTGAAATTGGCTGTTAATAACATGCATGCGCATGGAAGCTCAAGCGAACATGATATATGGCTTCTACTCGTAGAGGACTGTTTTAGGAAATGGTCAAGGTAAACTGCTGGAAAAACATGCGATGGGCATCCATGGACTTGGAAGTCGTTGGAATTATTCAGGATAGTCGATGGTGTCCCTTTTTATTCGTTTGTTTCTTCTTTTTTTCTTTAATTTGTTGTTTGTTCTTTAAAGTTCTTTAGATGTTTGTTTCAAAAAATGTTCTTTATATGTTTAATCATCTTAGTAGTTGTTTCCTTCCAATCAATTAAATGTTAAAGTAATAGGCCTAAGCTACCCGAGAACAGTTAATCGGTTAGCTTAGCTGAATTGAACTTTTGCGTTTTATTTTATTCTATATTTAACCAGGCTATGTACTTAATAGCACATGTCTTTGCTTAACAAAATAAAAAATAAAAAATAGCGCATAGCTTTTAGGCTAACTTGTCTTGCTTCTTTTATTTCATTTTTAGTGTAATGTCCTACTTTTCATTTTTTAATGAAATATGAACTGTTTATTTAATAAAAAACAATGAAATTGATTTGTTATTGAATGTACTAATTAGGTTGTTATCTAGCATTTTGAATGCTAAAATTAATCCTACGAGTATAGCATACCTTGGATTTCGTTTCTTTTTTCTACTTACGAATGAAAGTTTCTTCTCGACCAAAATAAATAAATAAATAAAAACACTTAGCTGACTATGTCAACAATCAAGTTATGCCTATGTAGTAGTTCCAAATTTGATAAAAATCTAAGAAGTTTACATTTTTTTTCTTCAAATTATATGTTATAACGTAACTTGCTTACCCAACTTTTTGTTTTCGATTTTTTCTTTTTGATACATAAGAGGATTTTATGGACGGGTTATGTTCTCTTCTTTTCTTTTCTCCTATTTCGCGATGTCCAACGCTGTTCATGCTCTCTTTCCCGTGGCAAGTACTACCATATAACTTGGCATTGCACCTCAAGTGTTGCATGCAGCCTTTCATACTTGACTGGCTAGCCAACAACCTTGCAAGCATACAACTGAATTTTTTACCTATTAATTGTCGAAAACATTATTTTTCACCTAGAGTAGCTGCAGAACTTTGGTTATTCTTAACTATATACTAGGTTCACAATTAAGTATCAGAAGTGAATTAGAATTCTTTGAAAATTATAACTTCTAAATTGTGTTTGAAAACACTGACATGTAAGTTAAGCTGCTGAAAAAAAATCTGCGATGGGCATGCATGGACTTGGAAGTCGTTGAATTTTGTGGAGCCCTCTGCATTAGAAAAAGCAGGCAACCATCTTGTGGCACATTAGTTGGATTTTTTATTATTATTTTTTTGGTAAAGAAAGTATTTTTATTAAAGGAAAAATAGTTATTTTAAAGCCTGAACTTAATCTAATATATCTAAATTTCTAATATAGAATTAAGGGTTTGAACTTTAACAATATCCGTGTAATCAAGGGTGCACCAGGTGTTGCACATACACCCCTAAGTGAGGGGTAAATTTATAATTTGTCATTATAAAAAAAAATTGGTATTTTGTTGTTGCCTGCCTAGCTGTAGCAAAGCCCAAAGACATAAAAAAAAATGCTAACTTTACCAAAAATAAACTTTTCATCCCCAACCCAAAAAGTAAAATCCAAAATTTTTATCATGTTCTTCATTGTGTTTCTCTAGCCAAGCTAAAGGTATATATATATATATATATATATATATTTTATTTATTTATTTTTTTTTTTTTTTGTTGAGCTAAAAGAGTGAAATGATTATTGATAATTGTTTAGTGAAATACATATTTAAAATTTTAAGCATGTTTGGTACAAATTTTAGAAAGAATTTCAATTCAATTTACTTGGCTTAATGAACAAAATGTAAAATACATACTTGAATCTTGATACACGGGCCGATAAGTCACGAAAGAGTACTAAGGAAAAGAAATGCAAAGTGACAATAAAATTGAATATGTGGATTATGATGAAAGATCAAAAGGTAGTAACTGAAAGTAGGAAGCTACAATATTTTGCTTCCTAGTTATTGACAATAAAACCTTATTGATAAGTAGGAAGCTACAATATTTTCCTTACTAGCTTTTCCTTTGTGTTTCTACAAGCAAAGAAATGCAAAGTGACAATAAAATTGACTTGGTAGTAACTCGATTTTCCTTTGTGCTTGGTAACTTATATAGAGAAGTATGTATTTAATATAGTATTGAGAATGAGTTGATTATTCAACGGTTTTAAAATATGAAATCACGTCGAGGACAATTATAAGATGTACTTTTTTTATTTACAAAGACTTCATATATGTTTTAGTGCTTATATTTTCATAATTGTTTTGTATGTTATTGTTTATTTCTTTATCATTGATATAATGTTGCTTAAATAGTGTTGGCTTAAAAGGCTTATAATCTTTATTTTGATAATAACAAAACATCTTAATTGTGACTTAGCATTCTTATTTATATTTGGGGTAAGTTATTCAATCCATCAAAGCAAGAATAGACCACAAGCAAGCCCATATTAATTCAAAAGGATCAAAGGCTAGTTTCAAAACTATTGGATCAAAGACAAGACCAAATCATAAAATGAATCAAAGCCCAAAAGGTAATCCTATGTCTTGTCTTATTCAAATAAAGTCTCTCATGGGAAAATCAAGATATGAAAACTTGAAGAAAATGACTCGATGACCCGAAGAAATAGAGTTGAAGACTCGAAAATAAAAAGGGAGTTACAAGGAATGACACATGGCGACATAAGGGGTACTGGCATTAAAATTATTGTTTGCCTAAGTATGATTTGCGTAACTCATAAAATCTCAAAAAAGTTTTTCATAAAAGATTTTTCATATTCACAAAATATCTTTCGAACACATATTTTCAAAAAAAGGATCAATTCGATTTTATCTTTGAAAAACAGATTTTCGGATTTCAAACTCTTAACTTATCAAAAAATGTTTTTAAATATTTTCAAGAGTTTTGAAAAGTTTTGAGATGTTAAAAAATGCTAGAAATACTTTAGTATAAGTATCCTTAAAAGTGCCCAAGTTCTTTACTATTAAACTATTTGATTTGGGGTTCATAAAATCTTTTTTTTAGCATTTTTAACATCTGGGCGATACAGACTCTATCCAGTTAACCGGATAAAAGCCACAACGCCCTACAAAGAGCATTGATCCGGGCGATACATGCTTCATCCGGTCAACCGGATGAAGGCCATATGGACCAGATGGCTTAACGGGAAAATCCGGGATTTTCCTATTTTTAAGCCATGCTCTCTCACCATTTCAAATGATCTCTTCAAGCTTTAATCTTCAAATTTCTTAACAATTCAAAAGAGTTTTTCATATCATTTTTCATTAAGAAATCTTGAGCTATCACTTTCATATATTTGAGCATTCAAAGTGTTCTTCAATTGTAATATCAAACTCAAATAGGAGTTGCTATTGTTATTTATATTTTCACACAATCATTGTATTACACTCTTGCACATAGATTGAGAGAATCATTGTGAGAATAAGTGTTGTAATCCTTTGTGGACTCAAAGGAAGAGAGATTAGTAGGTTGAGCTTCACTTACACTTGAGGAAGCTTGTGTAACTCTTGTGGACTCAAGAGTAATTGTAATTGGTTTTTGCTTCACCAACATTTGAAGAAGCATCTTAGTAAAGATTAGTTAAATCCTAAGGGAAGGGAAGATCTTAGGTGGTGGACTAGGCTTACAGGAGTGCGAACCACTTGAAAATCATCGTGTTTGATTTCTCGTACTCTACTCTCTTTATTTTTAAGTCATTTATCTTCTTTTGGATATTGCTCATATTGATTGTTTGATAATTGTTGATTTATCTACTTGGAGTTTAAATATTGAAGTTCTAATTGTTTATCTAGTGTTATATACTTGTTATTCACTAAGTGTTTGATAAATTGCCTACAAGAACTTCTAGGGTATTATTAATTTTTGCTAGACATTATTTCAACATTAAGAATTTTAAATTGCTTAATCTTGCCAAACAATCTAATTCACTCCCCTTTTCTCTTAGGTTATCTAGGGCCAACAAATAGTACGTATATACATAGATGATTTCTCCAAACCCTAACCTCGGGTGCTAGAGTTCGCCACTGCGTGTAATGGCTCAAACTTCTAAAAAATAACTGTTTTACATACCGTTAACTAACAGTGTTACTATATATTTTATTATTTTACTGACGTCGTATTTTTTTTTTCTTTTAAATCCTATGTAATCAATAGGGGTATAAGGTGGAGTAGTGGTTGCAGTTGTGATGGAGAGGCGGAAGAAAACTTTAAAGTGGGGAACAATGGTGAACATGTTGGAAAACTTTTGTGCGAATATGGATTAGGCAGCGATAAAAGGAAATAAACAAAAGAAATGAGAGTATTAAATATGACAGTACACGAATGTAAACTAATATAATAAACAGTAAAGAAGAAAGACAATATATTTATGTGAGTAAACCAGTACACAAACCGAGGCTCGAGTTAGACTCGATGTCCTTAAGGTTTATTGCTCCGTTAGGTACTTACGACTTCAATAGCAACAACCTTCCAGGATACAACGACTCTATCTTTTGTATTAGAAGTACTACAAAATACAAAAGCTATCGAACTGACAGTGTATAAACTCTCTCTTGACAAATGTTATGCTAGCCTAACTATTCTCTGTATGCAATGATGCGAATGCTCCCCTCCCTGATGCAAATGATGGCATGAGTATTTAAAGGCAAAGCTTGGAGTGAAATCAGTTGGCCATTATCTCCACTTTGCTCGTGTATAGCTTCCCCATTTCCCACTTCCTTCAACTGCAATGTGCACAATACGTGGGGTCTAACTTCCCCAATCCACTAAGCCCAATCTAAACATGTAGGCATAAATCAGCAACCACCTTGTTTATGCACCAAGTCAAAACCATGGGAGATAGAACATGGGCAAAACGTGGGTTACATCATGTTGGAAGTTATTTGATGATGATAAAATTACAAAGATTAAATTTAAGTGGGTAAAACCCACACCTGCACCCACGTGTGCACTTCTTTACTTTCACAATTTCTCATTCACCAACCTCTCCTTCCAACATTCCCCCACATGAATGGAAATTGGCCAACATATAGGAATGCAGACACTAGAGAGAGTTCGGTAGAAAGATACTGCATCAGGATATGTAGCTTTTGGCTTTGAACCTTCCTTAGTGAAAACTATCGGGTTTACTTGTTAACTAGTGAACGTGATGTCTTAAACTGTTCAGCTTTTATGTAAACCAATACAATAGAGTTCACACAGTACCCCTCAATACACTGTCGAATTCTCACAGTTGTGTTCATTTTGGCTCTGAACAACTCTCGGTATTTATGAGTACTCTAGAGAATTCAGCTTTCAAAATTCTCGTAGGACCGGCCCAGTCCCTACTCATATAGGTGATCACTTATTAAGAGTATCTCTGCAATACCCCACTTGAATTACCAAGATATAAGTATCATTAAAAGCATAGCTTAGCTTAAACCACATGTAGGCAGCACTGTCTACTCGTCATAGGAATAGGTGGGAGTGTTACCCCCACAGTGCTCCCGGTGAATCATTCATAGCTCAATTTTTCCCTGTGAACCTACATCCAGGGATCTCCTGTGTAGGTAGGGTTTTCCACTATGATGACTCTTTAGACATAGGCTTTAGACCCATTCCCCTCGACGATTTATCAACTTGCTCTCTATTTAAACCTTTGGTAAGCGGATGCGCAATGTTATCCTTTGACTTTATGTAGTCAATTAAGATAAGCCCATTAAAGAGCAATTGTTTAACGGCATTATGTCT
This sequence comes from Ehretia macrophylla, assembly GCA_037974665.1. NCBI lineage: Eukaryota > Viridiplantae > Streptophyta > Magnoliopsida > Boraginales > Ehretiaceae > Ehretia > Ehretia macrophylla. The sequence continues at coordinate 40,499,329 of CM075774.1, forward strand.
ACGACGAATATGTCTAGACTTACCATTGTACAAACTACTTTGTGCTTTTCCAATAGACGGCTGTACCTCCCAACATAAAGACATAACCACTCATGGATTTAGAGTCTTTAGTATCCGATATCCAGTTGGCGTCATTGTACCCCTCGAGTACAGCTGGATATCGCGTAAAGTACAACCCGAAGTTCACAGTGTATCTCAAATACCTTAGAACTCTTATTATAGTTGTCCAATGGACTTGCGTTGGATTGCTCACTTATCTTCTCAATTTGCTCACAACAAATTCTATAACGAACCTCATGCAATTCATGATGTATACTAGACTGCCAATAATCCTTTTGAGTACTCCAATTGGGATATTCTTTTACCAGTATTTTGACTAGATGTACATTACGTCTATAGATGTCTTTACTGGACTATCTTCTCGACACAATGAGATAGAGACCGGTCTTAGTCCATCAGATGTTTTGTACCCAACATTATATCCGCAACACCTATATCTTTCATGTCAGAGTTACTGGAAAAGATCTTTTGCTAGCCTTAATGACATCATTATTGCTCCCAATAATCAGCATGTCATCTATGTAAGACACACAATGACATCTTCTTGAGTAGAAAAATAATTTCTCATGTCATCGGTTTGTAGTTTGTTTTTAAGTTCACAAACTTTCTTTACTCCATTTGGAACCACATACCTCTTGGGTTGTTCCAAATAGATTGATTCATTATTTAAGAAGGTTGTCTTCACAATTATTCATAACGACAATCGCTCTCAACATCTAATTGGATGTTAGACTTTGCTTGTAATCCTTGATTACAAGTATAGTCTTGTCCTTACCAAATTTAATCTTTCTTTTGAAAATTTATTTACACCTTAAAGGTTAATTTCTAGAAGAAAGACCAGTAATTTCACGTATGATGGATTTAATCCACCAAAAAATCCTTTCCCAAAAGGAGTTGGGGAAGTTATAAATATTTCTTTGAAGGTACAAAGGCCAAGACCAAAACACGAAGACTCTTTAGCTATCTTGGTCCATATTTGTTGCCATTTTATATAGACTTTTTCACTATATCATTTCTACGACTACTACTCATAATATCATGAAGAACTGTGTCCTTGTGCCACCTTAGAAGGATAGAGACTTCTCATAAATCTATATTCCTTGACTTTATAATGATATTGACATGCGCATGTCCTCAATTGACTGATTTGTGCACAAGAAATCTTGTATGCCACAATAAGTCTTAGGGTCCAGTTTCGACAATTCTAGGAGTTGAAACTCCCATTTCACCAAGATACCCCCACATTTTCAGCATTCAGTGAGGTGGTCAACATTTTCACTTTATATATGATATCTTGTTAAACTACTTGTGGGTCGCTAGTCGAAATAGCCTTTCTCCTCAAGTTTAAAGGTTTCCCTTAATCAACAAAGTAATTTACACCTCTTGGTCATTGTGAATACTTTTTCCACCTATAATTTGCACAACTTTAGATCACAATATCATTGTGAATTTGTGATTTCAAAGGTTCCGAACTTCATATTGAATTTATACATACTCTGCTATGTAAAGAATTAAAATTCAAATGTCCTAATTTACATACCATAAATTAGAAGAGGCAGAACATTAAATTGAAAAAAATTCTTGATCACATTGACAATTGGTACCAAAGTCATTAAAACTCAAATTTAATAAACCACCACATAAGTACCTTTTGTCCATGAATATCCCAATTACCTGGTTCTTTTCTTGTTTTGACACATGTCAGCAACTCGACAACGCAAAACATGGAATAAGAAACCAAACACAGGCATGTAAGTATGATCTCAACTCATGTTGACTATGTTCTGAACTTGAGCTTAAGTCTTTGAGCATAATGAGATAAATGCTCGCACGAAACACGAGTAAGATCTAAGTTGAAACCTCTTTAAACAAAACAAGAGTAAAAAATGCACCAATTGAACAGTCCTATGTGTCGTATGAAACATTGTAACACACAACACATAACATAAGCAACATACACCACAATTTAAAATTGCTCCAGTGCATGTGAACATAGTCATTGTTGTAAAAGAATTCCAGATGCACATTGTTGTAAAAGAATTTCACACCACCTAATAATGACAATGCATTCTTAACGTAGCAGATGCCACTTCAGAATAATGCCATGTTAATTAATTAATTATTTTTAAAATTAAATTAAATCCAAAAATAAATTAGTCTCTGCACTTAAAGACCCAAGTTAGTTCCAAAAGAAAGAGGAAAACTTGTAATAAAATAATCACAAATCGACACAAGAAATTCTATTGTAAACCAATGCCAATTTCAGATTCACTTACTGAACCAATAATGATCCAAATCACTAAGCACATATTGATCACGTAAGAAATCATGCACTTAAGAACCAGAGTTAGTCCTTTGGAATGACAGAAATTGATAAAATAGCAAATCTAGAAGATAAGTACAACTGGAGAACTAGAAATAACTGCACGAATTGAATAAGCTATTATAAAACTCTAGGCTACAATCTGTAGATAACTAGCATGCAGCAGAATATGATTTCAAGGCACTCTTGTACATAAGTGTCTAATTGATCTTAAAGGACCAGAACCAATAGCAATGTTTAAAGTTATAAACAGATGAACAAAATTAATGTGTAAAACTGAACCACATGTAAAGTTGAATATAGATATTAATTACAGATGTAAGTCTACGTCAGAAATGCAGTTGAACTTAGCGATAGAGTTGTTTCAGATTTGATGAGAGGTCAAGAGATCAATAGATGGAAGATACGTAAAATTTTTACAGCTTTTCCTATTTTTATTATTTCCTTTCTTTTCCAGTAGATGTTTTTTCCTTTTAAGACCTATTTGCAACTATAAACAATCAGATGCTTTTTCCTTTTAAGACCTATTTGCAACTATAAACAATCAGCAAATCAGACTCGCACAAAAGAAACGAAAACAACAGATAGCAATAAACCTTAAGATTGTTGGAAAACTTTTGTGCGAATACGGATTAGGCAGCGATAAAAGGAAATAAACAACAGAAAGGAGAGTATTAAATATAACAGTACACGAATGTAAACTAATATAATAAACAGTAAAGAAGAAAGACAATATATTTATGTGAGTAAACCAGTACACAAATCGAGGCTCGAGTTAGACTCGATGTCCTTAAGGTTTATTGCTCCGCTAGGTACTTATGACTTCAACAGCAACAATCTCTTAGGATACAACGACTCTATCTTTTGTATTAGAAGTACTACAAAATAAAAAAACTATCGAACTGACAGTGTATAAACTCTCTCTCGACAAATGCTATGCTAGCCTAACTATTCTCTGTATGCAATGATGCGAATGCTCCCCTCCCTGATACAAATGATGGCACGAGGATTTAAAGGCAAAGCTTGGAGTGAAATCAGCTGGCCATTATCTCCACTTTGCTCGTGTATAGCTTCCCCATTTCCCACTTCCTTCAACTACAATGTGCACAATACGTGGGGTCTAACTTCCCCAATCCACTAAGCCCAATCTGAACATGTAGGCATAAATCAACAGCCACCTTGTTTGTGCACCAAGTCAAAACTGTGGGAGATAGAACATGGGCAAAACGTGGGTTACATCATGTTGGAAGTTATTTGATGATGATAAAATTGCAAAGATTAAATTTAAGTGGGTAAAACCCACACCTGCACCCACGTGTGCACTTCTTCACTTTCACAATTTCTCATTCACCAACCTCTCCTTCCAACAGAACATTATGACAAGGTAAGTACAGTAGGTTGATGATGGCTTCTACTCGTAGATGATTGTTTTAGTAAAGTATTCAAAGTCAAGCTGTTGAAAGAAAGCCTGCGATCGGAATGTATGGACTTGGAAGTCATTGGGATGATGCAGTCTAGTCGATGGTGTTCAATTTCTATGCTTTGTTTTGTTTTCTTAAAATTTGTTTTTTTTCGTTTGTTTTTCTAAATTCAAATTACAAGAATAAAAATTCCAAAACAGAAAGACTAAGAATTCAGAACCGCTATTAGAAAATAATGCTCAAGTAAAATTTGGCGCATTCTGGTCTTTAGATGTCATTATAAAGATTCTATTATTCTCACACGTGAGATTTTTTAGTCAAAATTTTCAATTTTTTAGTCAAAATTTTCAATTTTTTTTCTTCCTTGTGTTTATCGGTAGGAAGGTTTGGGTGGAGAGATTTCATCCCATTAGTTTCCTTTAGATAGTTAATAAAAAATTTTGCCATCAAATTGTCTTGCTCTATTATAAAATTGAGACGGAAGATAAATGGTGTATATTTTCCATTAATTTAGTAATAAAAATAATACATACAATAGTTATTGTTAGAACATCATCTCTACAACATTAATTTGGAGTCATGGCTCAACGACCCTTGACTCATAATTTTAGTTATGAAGCTCTCTAGTTTATTAGTTTTAGTTGTGAGAGTTTGCTTATACAATATGCTTCATTATCCAATTTACAAATTCTAGCATTTGCAGCCAACTATGAGAAAAGTCTAGTAGGTTCTAGCATAATATTTGTTGTCTTTTGTTCTAAAATAGTCCAGCATAATGGAGCACCAATAATTCCAACATACTCCTTAACTTGATATGCTTGTCAAGCCAATAAAAGAACAAAAAATAAAAAAACCCCATGCAGATACATCTACAAGTTAGAGCAACTTAATTACTAGCAAGTCAATTTTCCTCTCCTTTTTCTTCTTTATCTTGGTTATTGTTCAATACACACCAGGTTCATTCTTAACTAAGTTTCAGTAACATGTAATTAATTAAGTGAAGCTGTACCAAGCTCCGCATGCCGCGTGAAATACCTTGTCATCAAATGATTCTTCTTCATCTTCACTTTCCTTAGGCTTACTGAAATCTTGTCACCTTGCTTACTTCGCACCCATCAGCGTGGACAGACCTGTAATGAACTGAGAGAAATTATATGCAAGCTTGTCTAATGACATACAGTTTTGTTGAGTGATGGATCTGAAAATTTAATTACAAGCTGATTAATATTCTGAATTTCAAGAAATGTAGTTGCTATCATAGACCAACAAATTGGCATAGGAGAAAGCACATTGTTGAAAGCCAAGGATCCGAATCCCACTCACATAGGTATCAAATTCGAGCCTTGATAAAGTAAAATTTTGCTCTAATCATGCGTGTCTAATAGTTCCAATTTTAGTGAAGATCAAGAAATTTACATCTTTTCTCCAAATTAATTCTTGTGACCCACTTAAATAATTTTCTCACTTATACATGAAAGACTCTTATGTATGAGTAACGTTCTCTAACAAGGGTAGAGTAGGAGGGGCCGGTAAGACCCCGGCCCCCTAAGGTTTCTTTTTTCAACCTTTAGATGTTATTAAAAATATTCTATTGAGATTTTTTGGTCAAGATTTTCATTTTTTTCTTTTTTGTCCTTGTGTTGGTCGTTAGGAAGATTTGGGTGGAGCGATTTCATCTCATTACATTAGATAGTAAATTTTTTGCCATCAAATTGTCTTGCTCGTATCTCCTAATTTGAAATGCTCATCAAGCCATAGCTAATGGAATTGCTGGCATGACAACATCTCTTTCTTTGCAGGCTGTATTTGTTCCAATTGATGTGGTATGCAATCAACTTTCTCTTAAAAAGTTTCGTATTTGGTCATAACCAAGAATGCAATTTATTTGAATGTTGTTGTAAATAAAGGTGGAAAAAACATCATATTCTATTCTCAGCATTCAAATAGTTGTCCTTTCATCTAAAAGATTTAAATTGTTGTGTGTCAGCAATGGCTTGAATGTAAAAGTGGGAAGTTTTACCTATTGAATTGTCTCACTCGTCGTGTATAGAATAAATTTTAATACAGCATACCTGCTTGCTAGTCCCCCGGTTACATGTGAAGACTTATTCATGAGTTGGCTTTGAAAAGGTTAGCCAAAGGTTGATGGTGCTAGGCTACTCGGGTCATACAACCTACAATGGAGGTCTGGATACTGTCCGTAAGATTGTGAAGTCAGACGGCATCTGTGGGTTGTGTAGAGGATTTTGCCTTTCTGTCATGACTTATTCACCATCCAGTGCCGTCTGGTAGGCAAACTATGGTTCAAGCCAACGCCTCATCTAGAGGTGGGATATACTCATCTGTTCATTAAAAGCTTTACATTGAAGTAATATCTGGGTCTATATCTGGTTTTGCATATGTGCCTCAATCCCCAACCTATCAAGAAAAAATAACATAAAAGAGGTTCCTCCAGCCTCTGCCCCCTTTCCTTCAGAAGAACTTTAAGATTCAGCTTTTAACTTTAACATGCTGGATTTATTATATAATCTTAAACAGAAAAACTAGTGTCCTGTATATCTGATGAGCATGTGCTCTATGCCTGAGTCAGGTCAGGCCTTTAGAATTGTAAAAAAGCAGATATTGTATTTATGTGGTTTATTTTAGAACATTTGCAAAGTAGTAAACAAATATGTTTGTGATTGAATTGAAACAAGTTGATTTAATTCTTTTAACGGTTGAGGCTCTACAGTTCTCCCCAAAATAAATAGAATACCTCATATGCCTGTGTTTAAAAATATTGTGAGAAGTTCAAAATTCAACTGTATGAATGTGTTCTTGCAGGTTCTTAGATCAGGGCACTGAGTATGACAACTCTGCTCCTAGCCAAGGCACAATTGTATTAGTTCAAGCTGCTGGCGGGATCATGGCTGGTGCTACTGCATCCTGCATCACAACCTCATTGGACACTATTAAGACTCGCTTACAGGTATACCTAGTTTTTGCTAATGACAGATGGTCTAGTGCTTATCCTGACAACAATTGAATTACTTTGCTATGAACTTTCCCTATGAATTCTTTCATGCTGTCAATTCTTTGATCAGTTATTTGGTTATTACTGTATACACATACTAGATTACATTCTTATACTCTCAGGATAAACCAACCTGTTAGTGTCCGAGTTTGGCTTAAGGAACGGTACTGCCTTTTAATTCAGTCTCGCACTTCTATTTTAGCACCTGGTTCAGCTCGCAAGTTTTCCCTTATTTAACTCTATGATATATTTTTCTTTTTCTTGCTGGTTAAAATTTGCAACATAATATATATGGTGAATTTAAGGGACATCAAAATTGCTCCATTGTGATGCATGGAACATTGTAGAATCAGGAGTTGCTAAAATTTCTACATTATTTGCACTCCTGCATTATGAACGAATAAAATATTTCTCAAATGGAAAATGCATGGCCAAGTTTTCTAAGTTTCTATTCCAGATCTTCTTAATAATACTCTATGCACGCATTTTTTTCCCATACTTATTGCAATTTGTTTTGCACATTGTTTGATATATATTTGTATATTGAATATAAGGCGGTAATGTTATTTCTTTGTTTGACCGGTTTTTTGTGCATTACAGGTAATAGGCCATGAAAAGAGACCTTGAAAACTAGTTTCCAGCTTCGTGTTCGATTGTACATTTAAATAATTAAACATGTTTACAGATAGAACATAGTAACAAGTGAATCAACCATAATGATATGCCAAATTCATATAGTGAAACAAATAAAAAGACAGTAAGTAAAATACACACAGTATTTTAACGTGGAAAACCCAATTAAGAAAAAATCACGTGACCAATCCCTGGTCAAAATAGGCAATTCACTAGATGTTATCACAGTTACAATAGTCAATGGATTTATGTGCTTGACAACTCCCTTATAACCCTCACCGCTTAGACTATCTAACCCACCTAAGGATTTACAACCTAGCGAGATCCCATCAACTTAGCATATTTTTCCAAATACTCACCTCCTTCTCCTGAAGGATGTTTAAAGAGACAAATGAATAGAGTGTTAACAAACAAAACCTGCTCAGCGTACTCACAGTTCCTAAGCAAATTCTCACCACAGTGTTTACATAGACAGACTCGATAAACACATCACAACTCTTATAATATCTAGACTTTGCTCTCAGTCGTCTATCCCCACTTGATTCTTGCGAGACTATTAGTATATATAGGTGTGAGTGTTGCAATCTTGGGCTTTCAGCATCTGTGAGCATTATTGACCTTTATAGGAGTCTTTACCCAAGTCAATCTCTAAAGATTTGCTCAATCAAAGATTTTGCTCAATTAGAGATTTGTTCAATCTGAGATTTGCTCAATCAGAAGATTTGCTCAAGCAGAATCTTCTTTGGCTTTATCAAAATCGTCTCAGCATACTTACAGTTGCAGCAAATAGATTTCTTTTCATATAAGATAAATCCTGCACAATCTTTACCAAACCAAGATCTGTGTTACCAAAAATAAAGACAATTAAGATAATGCAAATTACCCCTAATCTCGGGCTAAATTTGGAGGCGGCTAACAAGCTCCCCCTTTGTTTTTATTTTTGGCAAAACCATCAATTGTAAGAAAAAAACTGCGTGTGTACTAAGAAATTCATGATCTGGTGAAACCACAGTAAACAATAATCTGTGTAAATCAATCAACCCACACTAACTTCATTCATCTCACAGATTTAACAATTATAACAGAATTTTTCCCCCTTTTTGCCACAAACCAAGGCCAAAGTTGTGGTTGTAAGCAATGTACTATCTGTGATTATGTTATAGTAAGAGAGATGACCTGAACAGATCTGTCATAGTACTCAATCGTGAGACATATGTCAAGCCAAAGTCTATGCACACAAAGTGTGAGCAACCTATTGGGTCCCACAAGAAGATCTGAAACAAAGACATAACATCCATTACACATAAGCTTTAACAAGTATGACCAGAGTATGTGTGTGAATTGTGATTGGGCTTTACCGCACAGTGGACATCGAAATCAAGTAACAGATCACCTGTAATAGTTGTTCAAACTACCCGCTCGACTAATCAGCTTACTGTACATCTTGTTTGTCCTGCTAGCTTTCACTCTTGTGCATTTCTATATAGCCCAATGTAGCTTTTTCCAGGTGATTACAGTAGTGTTGACCTTGAATTTTGCACAATACAGTAATTGTCTAAAGCAGTTCAGATCAATGTACGAGGTTCTTTTTTTTCCAAATCTTTACATACTGATTAGTGTCCGGAAATGGAGATATTCCAGAGTCACAAGCTGAATACAGCTGATTAGCACTCGGACTTCGTGGTTTGCGCAGTAGCAGCAAGCTTGCTCACAGTGGTGCAGAAGAGGTTCCTGTACCATACAGTTAGAACACAATGTAAGTAACATTATATCAATGCAGTCCCACTGTGTTTCCCTGTGAATGCCACAGTCAGAGTGTGTAAATGCCTAAGGCTTTGCACATTATTTCGAATCTCACTGCATCGAGAGCCTTAGTGAAAATGTATGCCAGTTGATTCTCAGTCACAACATGTTCAAGTACAACTTGTTTTGTTTCCACTAATTCCCGTATGAAATGCTGCCTAATATTAATATGTTTGGTACGGGAGTGTTGAACAGGGTTCTTTGAAATATTGATTGCACTCATATTATCACAGTAAACAATAAGTAATTAATTACCAAAACCATAGTCTGCAAGCATTTGCTTCATCCACAGTAGTTGCACACAGCCACTTCCAGCTGCTATGTACTCTGCCTCAACTGTACTTAAGGATATAGAAGCCTGTTTCTTACTGTACTATAATACGAGATTGTTGCCAACGTAAAAATACCCTCCAATAGTGCTTTTTTTATAATCGACATTCCCTGCCCAGTCAGAATCACTGTAGCCAACCAAATTAGTGTTAGTATCCACAGTATACCAAATACTTAAACTAGCAGTGCCAGACACATATTTAATTATGCGTTTTACTGCTTTGAGATGAGATTTCCTTGGATCCGATTGGTATCGTGCACACACACTAACACTGAAGCAGATATCAGGACGGCTAGCAGTTAAACACAAGAGGCTGCCAATTATGCTGCGATACAGTGTTGGATCAATAGTTTTTTCATTCTCTCCCTTAGCTAGCTTGGTGATAGTACTGATAGGTGTCCGAACAGTTTTGGTATTAACCATGCCAAACCTCTTGACCAAGTTGCAGGCATACTTCTCTTGTGAAATAAATATTCCATTTTGACACTGTTTGACCTGGAAACCAAGAAAGTATGTTAGTTCACCTACTATACTCATTTCACATTCACATTTCACTTGTTTGACAAAATCATCGACTCTGTTTTTGAACGTAGAACCAAACACAATATCATCCACGTAGATTTGTGCAATCAACAGTCCTGTGTTGAAGTGTTTCACGAACAGTGTTTTGTTTACTCCCCCTCAAGCATAGCCCTCGTCCAGCAGAAACTTTGTGAGTCTCTTATACCAAGCACGAGGTGCTTGTTTGAGACCATATAGAGCTTCTTCAATTTATACACGTATGTAAGGTAATGAGGATCAACAAACCCTTTGAGTTGTTCTACATACGCTTCTTTCTGTAAGATGCCGTTGAGAAAGACACTTTTCACATCCATCTGAAACAGTTTGAAGTGCAAAACACAAGCAATGACAAGTAATAGTCTTATTGACTCCATCCTAGCTACAAGTGCAAACGTTTTGTCAAAGTCAATTCCCTCAACCTGAGTGTTATTGATTAGACAATTTTCATCGGTTTTATTTTTGAATATCCACTTGGTGCCTATGACATTAACACTTTTTGGTCTAGGAACTAAAGTCCAGACGTCATTCCTAGCAAACTGACTAAGTTCATCTTGCATTGCACTAATCCAGTGGTCATTCTCTAATGCTTCATTTACTATCTTAGGTTCAAACTATAAGACAAAACATGCATACCTGGCATACTGTTGGTAGTCAAATGTCCTTTTACCTCGTATCTTGATACCTTGGTTCAATGAGCCAATAATATCATTCAATAAGTGGTCTCTTTGAACTTGCCTTGATGGTCTTTTCTGATCCAGATTGGTCACAATGTCCTCCATGACCTGTTCCTGCTCATTTGTCTCTGGGAAGTTCATGTCAAATGAATCCTCAGTAGGTAGCAGACGTGTCACTGTGTCATCAAAGGTTGGCATAGTAGGTTGAGTCTCTGGATCTGCTGAAGTCTTGACCTTACTGTTGTACTGGTCATGTTGCTTGACGTCCTTCGAGTGATCTGCACAGTTAGTCATGTCCTCTTTGGAAGAGTTTAAGCTTCTTTATGCTTTTTCTGTATTTGGTTCCAGTACCTTTTCGGGTTCCATCAGTATTCCTTTGCCTTTATCTGCTTGAGTAGCTACTGTGCTTAGTGACATCTCCTCTTCACTGTCAACATCGATCATACCTATAGTATCATCAATGACTACATTTGCAGATTCCATAACTGTTAGTGTTCGAAGATTAAACACTCGATATGCACGACTATTCAAGGCATAGCCCAAGAACAATTCTTTGTCGCTCTTGGCATCGAATTTTCCCAGATTATCTCGTTCATTAAGAACATAACAAATATTGCCAAACACATGGAAGTGTTTCACAATAGGCTTCTTACATTTCCATAGTTCATAAGGAGTTTTATTAGTACCTGAACGTGGATACACCATGTTAATGATGTAACACACAGTGTTGATGGCTTTTGCTCAAAATTTCCTAGGTGTGTTGCTTCCGATCATCATAGCTCACGTCATCTCCTGCAACATCCTGTTACGTCTCTCAACAACACCATTTTGTTTTGGTATTTTTGGAGCAGAAAACTCGTGAAAGATGCCATGATTGACACAGTAATCAGGAAAGAATTGATTCTCAAATTCCTTACTGTGATCATTTCTAATTCAAATGACCTTCTCATTACCTTTTTCATTGGTGATCCGCAAACACAGTTTTCAAAAGGCTTGGAAAGTTTCAGATTTTTCCCGTAGATAAGTCCACCCATGTATACTTGGAAAAATCGTCAACATAAACAAAGATATATCTTTTACCTCCCAAGCTCTCTGTTTGAACTGGACCCATGAGATCCATGTGCAACAGTTCTAAAACTTTGTTCGTGGCCAATTGTTGTGTTTTCTTTTGTGGTGCTCGAATCTGTTTTCCTAATTGGCATGAACCACAAACTTCTTCCTTATTCCTTGATAATCCAGGCATTCCTTTAACAATTCTTGCATTGGCAATCTTGGTTTGCATTTCAAAATTTAGGTAACCTAATTTCTGATGCCACAGTTCAGTGGTTTGAAGTGAATTGTTAAGGCACACCATGGCTTAGTTGGCCGAAACTGGTAGAGTGTAACAATTATCAGATGAGCATTTTCCTGTAAGAACACAGTTATTATCATTGTCAATCACTTTGTACCATTCCTTAGCAAAGTGTACATACAAATTTTGGTCACAAAGTTGACTAATGTTGATCAAGTTTGCCCTAAGACCATCCACGTGGAGTACATCCTGCAGTTTCGAAAATCCTTCAACAGCCACTGTACCGCGACCAATTACCCTTCCAGAGATGCCATCCCCAAAAGTAATATGTCCTCCATGGTATTCATGGTAGTTTGTGAAGATACGGGATCACCTGTCATGTGTCTCGAGCAGACACTGTCCAAATACCATAAGTTAGTACACCTGCTTTAAGGATATGTAGGCATACCTGTTCCCGTATGAGATAAAAACAGTAGGGTCGAATATGACCCGTATAGCCACAGTAGTGACAGATTGGTACAAACCTTATTTCGCATTTCTTCTTGGATGTCATTGTGGGTGCCTGTGAGGGTACTAGCTGTGGAAGTTCTGATTTTCCGAGGCTTTGACAAACATTGTGGTATCAGTAGAACTTGATCCTTGATACCCAAGACCAGTGCGATCACTACTTGGTTTCTGGATTGAAAGTGTATGATCAAGTTTTTGCTTCCCTGAATTCATCATGCGAACTCCTCGTTGTAATTGTTACAATTCACCCTGTAGATTCAACAGTTTTTGAGTTTTTTCTTTTAATTGTTGGTGGAGGGTTTTATTTTGTTTTTCAAGATCATTAATTTTTGTACTCTGTTCAAGATTAGAGACCACCAATTCTTCATTCTTCTTACAAACCACAACCCATATTTCAAATATTGGTTCATAAGTTTCCAAGAGCTATTCATTACTCATGAGTTCTTCTGTTTCTAAGTCATCATCGTCGGTGTCCTCTCTACTAGTCACAGTGACCTCGGATTTGGCCACAGTACGACCATTCTGAACAGCAGTGAGTGAGATATAGTCTTTTGTACCGTCATCACTTGGTGCATCTTCTTCTTCTGGCTCCTCATCACTCCATGTGGCATTAAATACCTTTCTTTTTTCTTTTCTCCAGAGATGTCTGTATTTGGCCTGTTATCAGTTTCTCTGGGTGTTTCACCATTAATATTTCTACCAGGGTTGTCACTATTGGGCCTACTGAAATTATGTCTACTATTATTCCTTTGTTTAGAGAACTTCTTATGTTTTTGCCATTTTCCAACAACTCTAGCAAAAATTTTTGTCAATAGGGCTAGTGCTTGCAAACCGTCATCGTTACCATTCAACTTATCAGATAGTTCGGCCTGAAGAGCAAGTGTTTTCTCCTTCTTTTGCTGTTTAAATTTCAGTTCATATATCTTTAAAAAACTGATAAGCGCATCAACCTGCATAGTATCAGGATCCTTTGATTCTTCAATCGCATCTACCTTCGATGCAAATCTTGTTGGCAGAGACCGTAGGATCTTTTTTACCAATTTTGCTTCAGAGTACCATTCTCCGAGAGCAAAGACTTTGTTGGTTATGTCACATAACCGTGCATAAAATTCTGACACTGTTTCATCCTTATGCATTTTTGGATCTTCAAACTTCGTGGTCAAATATTGTAATTTGAATCTTTTCACAGCTTCTATACCTTCAAACGATGTTTGCAACACATCCCACGCTTCCTTCGTCGTTTCACAGTTCGAAATCAGTTTGAACTGGTTGATGTCTACAACATTAAATATTGCATTTAATGCTTTGGAATTGCAATTCGCCAAGCGCTCTTCAGCATTAGTCCACTGATCCTCAGGTTTGGGAACTATAATGGTCCTTACCACAACAGTAGAACTATTACCAGTCTCTTCAGATGATACTCCCTATATGCTATTGCTTCCAGTTTGTGGTAGTGCAGTCTCAACAGTGGGCGTAGTCCACCCATTAACCACGGATCTCCAAGCACCTTCATCAATCGCTTTGATATAGGCACGCATCCTAGCTTTCCAATAACTGTAGTTGGAGCCACCAAGTAGTGGCGGCCTGTTGATTGAACCTCCGTCACGCATGTTGTCTATTCCTGCAAAACAGCCAGAAACCTCTAGGATTTTACTGAGTTAATGATTCAGTTTCTAGCTTCGATACCACTTGAAACCAGTTTCCAGCTTTGTGTTCGATTGTGCATTTAAACAATTAAACACGTTTGCAGATAGAACACAATAATAAGTGAATCAACCACAGTGATACGCCAAATTTATATAGTGAAACAAATAAAAAGACAGTAAGTAAAGTACACACAGTATTTTAACGTGGAAAACCCAACTGGGAAAAAATCACGTGTTGTGTGATTTCTAATGCAAGTACAAGTATCGCAATAAGTAATAAAGTAGTAAGTAAATATCGTTCCCACGAAGACTGTAATTATTAAGTACCGAAATTGGTGTAGCTCTAACTCTATTTGGATAATCATGAATTGAGAGTTTGTAACGACTAAAGAAATTATAGAACTTATAACAATAACAACTAAAACAATTACGAAATTAACAAAATATGGTAATTCAATAATTAAGAGTCTCTAGGGATTCCGATTTTACCGAGATTAATCATACTTGAAACTATTGATTTAAATCAATTGACGTATATTCCCTATGTTGCAAGCAATTTCGCTAAGGTAAATATTAATATTTATCAAGCATCAATAACCTATCCTAATAAACACGCTAACTACATCTCTGTGATAATTGTGAACTTATGTAACACATTAAGCCTTAGAAATTCAAACGCTGCACTAGATCTCATAACTATCTCTAGCTTATGACAATTTAATGGTATTTCACACGTGGTCTAATTTAGTTACCACTTCTCAGTCTCAAACTAAATTACGACTCATATAATTGTTGATCAGGCAACCACAAGCATTAAACTCAGCATAAAATACTCAACGCAGATATGAAATAGTTCATCCATTAATTCAAATCAAAAGCTTCAAATATTCAAAATCCGGCTACATCGTAGCCTTAGAAAAATAGCTTAGAACATAATCATGAAAATAAATAAAATTCCAATTGTAACGAAAATCATGATAATAGAGATAGAGAAAACTAGGATTTGGAGAAGAATTAGGGCAGAAGTCCATCTTCGGATCGTTCCTCCGTCTTCAACTCGCGAATCCTGAAGTTTTTCTCCCCTCTGGAATGTTTCTTTTGCTGCCAAAAACCAGCCGCCCAAAAAGCCTCCCCATTCTCACGTTTATTTTCCTCTTTATTACCTAGGGTTTCTTCTTTTCGTGCTTTTTTACAAAATTGCTCTTAAATTTCCTATGATACTGCGCAGCTGCGCTATGACTGCGCTATTTCTAATTTTTCTTCAATTTCTTCACAAGTTGCATGAAAGCTAATCCTTTGCCATTTCTCTTCAATTTTTGCCTCAAAACTTAGACTTTCTCATGAAAATTACCTACGTCGCAAATCAAACACAAAACCAATCAAATTGCTCATAAATTACTTAAGACCTAACAAAATTTAAGTGAAAATGTGTTGAAATAATATATCAATAATACACCCAACAAATACCCCCAAATTTAAGCTTTGCTTGTCCTCAAGCAAAAATATAACTGAAGAAAGAAACAACCTAACAACTAAAGACTTGACACAATATAAGTCATGAAAGCAATGCTGTGGAATAGTAAATTTTTCACAGCCTCAGTAGCAGCCTTTCACAACTCAAACTTAAAAGTTAATTTTCAATCATAAGCATAAAAAATCTCAACTTCACATAAATTTTATTTTACTTCAAATCCCCCAAATGAGTGTGTGTGTGTGTACAGCCTCTATCCTAATCAATTATACCCGGATGAGTTTATGCAAGTTAAGTGAATTGGCAATATGGATCTTTTATTTTCAATTACTTAAGACTTCATAGGTTCACTTTTCATGCCACTCTCCACTAATGTAGGCTAATCATATCATTAAGGATCAGTAGGACTTTACATTTGGTTGTAACGTGCGGCTAGGGTCAAGGTAGGATAATGAATATAACATAAGGCTAAACTACCTATAAACACACAACTATTCAAGGATGTTCAATAGAGTACATGCCAACTCTACTTCTTACTACCAAAAGTATTCAACATATCTCTTTTCTTTCTTCTTTCATTTCACTTCCTCAACATGCATCCACAACATTTATAAACACATAAAGAATCCACACTCCTCCAAACTTGCATTTTGATATTAACTACAAGGAGCATGACTCTTCTTTTTTCTTTTCATTCTTTTCTTCTTCTTTTTTTCAATATTTTTTTTCTCAAAAACAATTCAACATATCACTCAATCATCATACCTCTCATCATTCAATACAAAACATAGCTCCATATAATCATTTTAGAACAATCATATGTTACAAGTAGGAGGGTTATTATTTGGAAAAATCAACCTTGACAAGTTAAGGAAGATATTGTAAGTCGCTTAAGAAAGAAAAGGCTAATTAAGCTCAAAAGGGAGGACTAGGGTTATTCAATTATTACAAGGGTTGGCTTGAAAGGCTTAAACGATCCAAAGATGGCCTAAATCATTTCCCTAATGCTATGCAACCTAGGATTTCACCTCGAATGACAATCAAGTAAGTTCTAAAATCCCCTTTCATCATGTTCCTATTCACTTAAGCTCACATAATCCTTCTCTAAGCAACAATATAACTAGGCGAGGCTAAGTGCGTAATAGGTAGGGATTTTTCGTAAAATGAAACTATGTTTCAGTCAATTATCCTCATTACTATCATGTACTCCTTACGCTACTCATCATCGGCCTATTTCTTATCTTTTCAGCATTACTTTCAAAATTTTTGTTTTGTTTTTTTCAAATTTTTTTTTAAAGTGGAATAATGAAAATAACAAAACAATAAAAAGAAAAACACATGATACTAATACTAAGCAGAACAAGTTACACAGGAAAACACATAGCAACCACGCCCAAACTTGAAAATAGATGTTGCCCCCAATGGCAAAAGTACAAAAAAGAAAAGAATGCAGAGAACTTCCCTGAATGGCCTCATTCTTTATCTTTTAGCGGGAGGTAATGACTAGCAGGTTGAATCTTGGATGACATGGACACTTTGAAGTAATAGACAATGCTACCAATTTACACCTACCACAACACAATTACTGTCTTCACTGTTGAGCACTATAAACAACAACCTCACTGTGTATAACCGACCCCTAGTACACCCATCATAGCACAATGCAGAGCTATTGGTATAACTCAAATGCAAACACGGAGTAAATACAACCACCAACAAACCCGTTACAGATCACGAAAATCACATTAATGTTTTGGGCGTTTACATTGAAACATTTAAGCAAACACCTTGCAGACACTCAATTTTTTTTTATATATAATTCTCACATGCAAGTTTCACAAGGCAGCCACAAATCACCCAACAATTTCAAGATAGGGACATAGTTAACAAAACAATCCCAGTACACACCAAGCACCAAAACACGATGACTGCCACCACACTTCACAAATTATCCAACCCATATAAAAGTTCACAATTAAAGCAGACTTGAACATAACATTATATCTTTGAATCAAATTAACTTGCTAATTAGTGTTGAGCAAACACACGGTGAGGACATAACATTCACAACTCACTTGACCCAAACATACATGTCACCCATATGGAGAATACAAATAGAATACCCCCACAACAATACCAATGAGCATTGCCTCCTTCTTGCGCGTTGCTTAAATCATGGGCAAAAGATTTTATATAATTTTTTTTTTGTTGAAGCCAACAACGCACACACACAAACAGACAAAAGCGTACTCACCAAACACTGAAAATACTCTGCCTCCGCTTTGGATCACATCGTCATCACCACGCCACCTCTGAGTAGCATCATCGTCAACGTCGGGGAGTTCGTCGGTGAGGGTGATTGCATGGGGGATGATAGGTAGACGGGTTTCTCGGCTATGGTTGATAAAGGTGACGCGAAAGAGAGATAGAGAGAGACTGATTGAGAGGAAGAACAAGAGCTTGGCTGAGAAGCCTTGAGTGGAGCCGACGGGATCTGATGGGTTAAGGATTGTGTCTGGTCAAGGGTATTTAGATGAGTAGGGTTTGGGTCTTAGGTAGATAGGATAAGGTTTTGTGACTTTATCTCTGACGGCTGAAAGAAGTCTAAATTTTTCTTTTTTTTTTTCTTTTTTTTTCGAACGTTATTATAGGGACGTTAGCACAGCTGTGCTACTTTTTAGCGCAATAGCGCTACTCTTTTTTCTATCAGCTTCTCAAGAATGTAACTTTTTAACTCCGCCAGCGCAGCTGCGCTAAGTTCTAGCGCAATAGTGCTACCTCACAACTTTATTTTTCTTACTTTTGTCTTCAACACACGCATCCCATTCAATCCAAACACTAATTTCTCCATATTTTCTCCCTTAATCGACTTGGTAGAACTTATCTTTGCCTCGGCTTCCCCCAAAATTGTTCTTGAACCTATCATGATAAAAAAAAAATTAACCATTAGCTATGACAACTATAACCCAAAAATTAACTAAAAATAACTAAAACGATTAAATCAAGAAAAGTAAGAAAATCCGGGTTGCCTCCCGAAAAACACTTGTTTTAACGTTGACAGCCCGACAGAGCAATTTTTCATGACGAGTTAAGGTGGAAAACGGTCTTGTACTTATCGAACTCATCATTCCAATAAGTCTTCAACCGTTATTCGTTGACCTTGAACGTCGCTTTCTCTGAATGATTGACTTCCACAGCACCATAGAGCAATACCTTAGTCATAACAAAGGGGCCAGACCATCTTGACTTGCGTTTTCCAGGAATCCTTGGTTTATAAAGAAGTACTTGTTGCCCATGAGAGAAATATTTTCCCGAAACTGGTTTGTCATGCCATTCTTTTGTCATCTCCTTGTTACTTTTTGCATTCTTATTCACTTCATCACGGGATCCTTCCAACTCATTCAATTGCAAGAATTCTTTCTCACCCACTATTTGCACACCCATGTTTAGTTGTTTAATAGACCAATATTCATTGTGCTCCAATTTTACTGGAACAAAAGAATCATCTTATAACAAGCTAGCCTTCAAGGGTTCCAATTGACCCCCATGGTTAGACATTATAGCTTGTATGGTATCAATGTCAAAACAACTATCACTCGATTCTAGGTACTTGTAAGCTTTGAAAACATTAAAGGTTACCTCTTCTTCTTGAACTTGCAACCAAAGCTCACCCTTTTGAACATAAATAAGTGTTCCCCCAATTACAATGAAAGGTCTTCCAAGAATGATAGGAATTTTCTTGTCTTCCTCCATATCGAGCACTATAAAATCTGTAGAAAAGATGAATTTATCGACTTTGACAAACACATCTTCAATGATTCCCTTGGGATGCTTTAGCGAGCGATCAACTAACTATAATATTACAGTTATAGGTCTTGTCTCTCCTAAACCAAGCTTCCTGAAAATACACAAAGGCATTAAATTAATACTAGCACCTAAATCACACAAAGCTTGCTCAAAAACAACATTGTCAATTTCACATGGAATAGTAAAACTCACTAGATCTTTGAGTTTTTATGGTAGCTTCTTTTGTAGAGTAGCGCTGCACTCTTCAGTAAGTGCAATTGTCTCATAATCTCCAAGCTTCCTCTTATTCGAAATGATGTCCTTCATAAATTTCACATAACTCAGCATTTGTTCAAGCGCATCCGCGAATGGAATATTGATGTGAAGTTTCTTGAAGACTTCAAGAAATTTAGCAAATTTCTTATCAAGCTTGTTATTCTTCAAGCGTTGTGGAAAAGGAACTTTCAGAGGTGGTTCTTGAAAAGGTTGTGACTGCTCTTCTGTTTTCTCTTCATCTTTCTCATCATTTTTCGCTTCACCTTTCTCAACCTTCTTGGTTCTCACTGGCTTCTCTAACTCCTTGCCGCTTCTCAAAGTGATTGCTTTGCAATGCTCCGTGCCATCTCTTCTGGGATTTACCTCTGAAGTACTAGGAAACTTCCTTGTTATCTTTCAGAAAATAAAATAGCCATTTGAGTAAACTGCACCTCTAAATTTCTGATTTGTGCGAATTGGTTCTGGAGGGCAGTCCTAGTTTCATTCATAAACTGAGTTTGTGAAGTCGCCAACTAAGCCAATACATCCTCCAAGTTTACCTTCTTATCTGGTGGTGGGTTATTCTGCTCAGGCTGCAACACATTCTGATTATTTATCCAAGATAGATTAGGATGATAACGCAATCGTGGATGATATCTGTTGGGATATTGATTGTGTTGCTGCCCATTAAAGTTCTCCACATATTATGCTTGTTTTGTTGTGCCTTGTGCAAATGGATTGCCAACCTGACATTCTGCACTATAATGCGGACCACAACAAAACTCATACACCACTGTCGCCTGAATAGCATTAGCAGTTACTCGACTATTCTGCATTTGTTTAGACAGGTTGTCAATTTTTACTGCTAAAGTAGTTATGGCATCAATCTCATGGATCCCAGCTATCTTTTTCAGTGTGACTCTCTCGCTCGACCACTGCAGATTATTCAAGACAATATCTTCAAGCAACTCGTAAGCTTCGTCTGATATCTTGTTCGTTAAAGCTCCTCCTACTTATGCATCAATCAAAGTTCTTGTTGAATTTATCAACCCATTGTAAAAATTGTGAACTTGCATTCACTTAGGTACTCCATGATTAGAACACTTCCTCAACAATGCCTTATACCTCTCCCATGCTTCACATAGAGTTTCTCATTTATTTTGCGCAAAATTATTGATTTCTATGCATAGTTTCGCTGTCTTGCCAGGTGGGAAAAATCTTGACAGAATTTTGTGCACCAAATCCTCCCAAGTGGTGATTGAATCTGAAGGCAACGAGTTTAACCATTCCTTAGCTTGATCCCTCAAGGAGAAAGGAAACAAGCGAAAGCACAGAGCTTCCTCAGTGACTCCATTATACTTAACAGTTCAGTAGACTTCTAGAAAATTCATGATGTGCTGATTAAGATCTTCAGTGGGCAGTCCATGGAACGGGATATTCTGAATCAACTGTAGCATCACTATCTTCAAGTAAAAATTATTCACCTGAATCGCTAGCTTTCTAATCATAGGTTGAATTCTAATGGGTGGCAAAACATAATCTCGCAGTGTTCTAGGTAGATTTTCCCGATTCACTACTTGATTATTTCCTTCATGTCCTACCACGATCTCAGCCATATTCCTTTGCAAATGATGGGTAGTAGCTCTTTTCTCCTTTCTGTTCTTCCGACAAGTCCGTTCTATCTCAGGATTGAAAGACAACAAATTGCTACCTCCTAACTTTCGCATGCACCTAAAGGAAGATGTTCCTGAAACACACGTAACGAAAATAGGAGAACAAAACAAAATAAAATAAAATCCAAAGTAAAACTAAAGCTATTTGGTATTGATATTAATAATTGACACAGCCCCCGGCAACAGCGCCAAAAACTTATTGTGTGATTTCTAACGCAAGTGCACGTATCACAACAAGTAATAAAGTAGTAAGTAAAGATTGTTTCCACGAAAACTGTGATTATTAAGTACCGAAATTAGTATAGCTCTAATTCTATTTGGATAATCACGAATTGAGAGTTTGTAACTAACGACTAAAGAAATTATAGAACTTATAACAATAGCAACTAAAACAATTACGAAATTAATAAAAGATGGTAATTCAATAATTAAGAGGCTCTAGGAATTCTGATTTTACTGAGATTAATCCTATTTAAAACTATTGATTTAAATCAATTGACGTCTATTCCCTACGTTGCCAACAATTTCGCTAAGGTATATATTAATTTTTCTCAAGCATCAATAACTTATCACAATAAGCAAGCTAACTACATCTCTGTGATAACTGTGAACCTATGAAACGCATTAAGCCTTAGAAATTCAAACGATGTACTAGATCTCATAAACTATTTCTAGCTTATGACAATTTAATGGTATTTCACACGTGGTCTAATTTAGTTATCACTTCTCAATCTCAACCTAAATCACGACTCATGTAATTGTTGATCAGGCAACCACAAGCATTAAACTCAACATAAAATACTTAACACAGATATAAAATAGTTCATCCATTAATTCAAATCAAAAGCTTCAAATATTCAAAATCCGGCTACATCGTAACCCTAGAAAAATAACTTAGAACATAATCATGAAAATAAATAAAATTCCAATTGTAACGAAAATCATGATAATAGAGATAGAGGAAACTAGGATTTGGAGAAGAATTTGGGCAAAAGTCCATCTCCGGATCGTTCCTTTGTCTTCATCTCACTAATCCTGAAGTTTTTCTCCCCTCTGGAATGTTTCTTCTGCTGCCAAAAACTAGCCGCCCAAAAAGCCTCCCCATTCTCACGTTTATTTTCCTCTTTATAACCTAGGATTTCTTCTTTTCGCGCCTTTTTACAAAATTGTCCTTAAATTTCTTGCGATGCTGCGCAGCTGTGCTATGACTGCGCTACTTCTAATTTTTCTTCAATTTCTCCACAAGTTGCATGAAAGCTAGTCCTTTGCCATTTCTCTTCAATCTTTGCCTCAAAACTTAGACTTACTCATGGAAATTACCTACGTCACAAATCAAACACAAAACCAATCAAATTGCTCATAAATTACTCAAGAACTAACAAAATTTAAGTGAAAATGTATTGAAATAATATATCAATAATACACCCAACACCACGTGACCAATACCTGGTCAAAATAGGCAATCCACTAGATGTTATCACAGTTACAATAGTCAATGGACTTATGTGATTGACAACTCCCTTGTAACCCTCACTGCCTAGACCATCTAACTCACTTAAGGATTTACGACCTAGCGAGATCTCCTCGACTTAGCGTATTCTCCCGAATACTCACCTCCTTCTCCCGAATGATGTTTAATGAAACAAATGAATAGAGTGTTTACAAACAAAACTTGCTCAACGCACTCACAGTTCTTAAGCAAATTCTCACCACAATGTTTACATAGACAGACTCGATAAACATATCACAACTCTTATAATATCTAGACTTTGCTCTCTGTCATCTGTCCCCACTTGATTCTTGCAAGACTATTAGTATATATAGGTGTGAGTGCTACAATCTTGGGCTTTCAGCATCCGTGAGCATTTTTAACATTTGTAGGAGTCTTTACCCAAGTCAATCCCCAAAGATTTACTCAATCAAATATTTTGTTCAATTAGAGATTTGCTCAATCAGAAGATTTGCTCAAGCAGAATCTTCTTTGGCTTTATCAAAATCATCTCAGCATACTTACATTTGCAACAAATTGATCTCTTTTCATAAAAGATAAATCCTGCACAATCTTTATCAAATCAAGATCTGTGTTACTAAAAGTAAAGACAATTAAGATAATGCAAATTGTCCCTAATCTCGGACGAAATTTGGAGGTGGCTAACAGACTTACTGCAAGACAAGTTGTCAAATTAAAGCCTGATCAAGGATGATGGTTGGACAGGATTATATAGAGGGCTAGGTCTAGATTCTTCAGCATGTCAGTATGCCAGCATGGGAAACCTCGATGATACTAGCCTATGAATATTTGAGTAAGACACTGGACATTCTTCTTTGTTGAATAGCTTATCATGACTCCTTGATTATCAATTAATTTACGTAGGAGTGCATTTATTTATAATTATAATCTAGCTAATTGTCTTACTATGTTTAATTTGAACAATTTAACAAATGTGTTGAACTTGTTGGCTTGTAGGATTTGTCGTCATTTAGTGCCTTCATACTACTTGTGTTGTTGCTAATTTGATCTACACATTTTGAAGATAACACAGAGATCTACTGCTTATTTGATTGTGTATTTTTCGTCTGTTATACAGAATGCTTGTGTGCAAAAGAATGACTAGTTTCATCGAGCAGTGATGCCAAGGCGGTTGCTCCTGTATTATTCAGAAGAACTTTTTATCTTGTTTTCCAGAATCAAATACATAGTTAGAGATACCACGGAAATGCCTACCTTGCTTAGAGATAGCACTACAACTGTTGCAGTCTTTCATACTTGACTGGCAAGCCATCAAGCTTGCAAGTATAACCGAAATCCTTTCAAATGAAGTATTTAAAGAAAATTTATTTTCTTGGCGTGGTTCAATCAATATGTTTCATTTTGAGTTTTATCTGCTGCTTATATTTGTTAACCTTTTATCTGTCCTCTTTTGATTTTTTTCCTCTACATATTTTCTTGCTGCCTTTGGCTTGGCTTGGCTTTTATCTCTAATAACTTTATGCTGCACACCACCATAAAGGTGGTGGAACCAGAAAGGGCAGGGGGAGGGGGTGGTTGTGGTAGAGAAGGATTGGCCTTTGGGAGAGGGGAAAAAGTAGTGTTGAATAGTAAAGCAGGAAATTGTTTTCCCTGAAAGAGTAGCAATAGAAATTTGATTATTCGTCACTATATACAAGGTTCATTGTTAAGTCTCACAAGTTCATTAGGATTTGTATGATGCTCTGAATATTACAACTGCTAAAATGTGTTTAAAAACATGACAATAGTAATCATATATAATTAACGGAATAAACACATTGGGTGCAACTGGTGGGGATTCTTTTGATTTTTAGGGATTCCCTATTATAAGTTTCACTTCAAGAGTACTTTCTACTTTTTAAATTTTTTTATTACATTTTCATTCCAACATTACTTTTACTTTTAGCTAACAAATTATTTTAGTATTTTTTAATTATTAATAGTTAGATCTTGCTCCATATTCTCTAGCCAAAATAAGGAAGCTCTTTGAGATAGTCTAAGGTTCTGTTTGGTCTTATTTTTAGACACTTCAAAGTATTTTTTTGACTCATTTTTAAAAGTATTTTTAGTTAAAAGTCAAAGCTAAAAAAAATATATATAAAGTTTCAAGTTGGAGCTTTTGAAACAAGAGTTTGATGAACTATTTTTACCTAATATTGGAAGTTGTTATTCCTTCTTTTTTTTTTCAAATACATCTCTCCATATTTGTGAAAGTCCAATGTTCACTTTAAAATTTCTAAAAGACCAAGATTGTCCAAAATAAGTCAAATAGTTAACTGTTTTTATTTAAGAGTAAATAGCATCGTAGCCCCCTATGATTTATCTAAAGTGCACAAAAATCCCTTGTGATTTCAAAAGTGCACCAAACTCCCCTATAGTTTGAAAAAGTGACACATGTGCCCCATCCGTCTCTTTTTCATCAAATTTTATAACAGAAAATGTGAAATGACTTAAATAGCCTCGATTCATTTTTTTTTCTCTATTTTCTCTTTTTTCTTTACCAAAAAATTATATAATATATATACACACACCACACCAAAAAAAAATTAATAATAATATATAACATATATATATCACATCACATCTGGAAAAAATAAAAAGAGAAATATATATATATATATACACACGCACACCAAACCCGAAAAAGAAAAAAACAAATATGTATATATATAATACATATACACATACAAATATTATACATATACATATTCCGAGGCGGCTCCTATTATACCTCACAAACACTAAATCCTCTCATAGAGGCTATTTCCAGACAGTTGCTTGCAATACCAAGGAGTTCTTCAATATTGTCATCAACTCAAACTTGCGATTCAACTGGAACAATAGTAATGTAGAAGGCTCTCAAGAAAGCAAGCCTGCAGATTTTGATAAGATATTGACTAGTGGACCTGCATGTGCTGCAAATTTTCCTGCAGATGATTCAGCTCTAGACACGATCGATTCACTTGCGCTACAACGAGCTCGGGATAGGATATCACCTGGAGGATGGTGTTTAGGTAAGCGGCCATGGTGGGGTGGGGTTTGTGTGTACCAAAACCAAAAAAAAAAGAAACAAATTGTTGGGGACGATGAATTTGTTGATGTTTGTTTTTGTTTTTTTTTTTTTTTTTTTGTGTTATAAAGGGTTTTTTTTGTCAATTAGTCCATATATTTTATTAAAAAAATTGTTAAAAACCAGCCAAAATTGCATGAGAGGCGCGTGTACCTCACATACTATTAAAACTAACGAATTTATTGACGGAGGGGATTGTGGTGCTATTTTTTTAAACTACAGGGAGGTACGGTACACTTTTGAAATCATAAAAGAGTGTTGTGCATTTTAGGTAAACCATAGGAGACTATGGTGCTATTTACCCTTTATTTAAAGCACTATTAACCAAAAATTTTCTGTTAAAAATTCTACAATTAAAAAGTTAAAATTTTACAATTAAACTAAACATACCCATAAAATATTACACACGAGGTTTTTTTTTTTGTCGAAAACACACGAGGTTAACATTACTAGGTTCACTCCAAAGACATGAATTTGAGGGAAGTGTCCTGGCTGACAGTGAAGGTGTATAACTTCAAACAAAAGAAAAAAATTATGTATAACATTGTATTTTTATTTATTATTTATCCAGGTATAACGAATATATACACATAATCTAGAAGAAAACATTACTAAAATCTATCTAAAGGCTGAAATATGAGTATCCTCAAGATTACACTTGGGGTAATCAGGATTTGCATCCCAAATATTCATAATTACGTAAAAGAGAAAAGGAAAAGGTGGTGCATCGAATTTTAGCGTCTTGATGGATTCATGATGTCAGTGAATACATCTTCAGGAGACTTGAACCCACCGCTACTAATAGTGAAAGTATCACTGCTCTTCGACTTAGAAGAGCTAGCTTCCCCTGACCTGGAAACCATTTCAACCTCTCCCTGCAAAATTAGCAGAGAAGAGGAGCTTGCAATGTCATCACTTGCATTCATTGTGGAACCCCTCTTTTCAGCAGCTTCTTGAAGCTTCAGCGCATACTCAAGGTTCCAAACAACATCGTTCATTGCCGGCCTTTCAATTCCTTTATCCTTCAAGCAACGAAGTGCTATGTCAACATATTTGTCTAAAGACTCCGGTGCAATTTCATCCTTTAAATTAGGATCAAGAATTTGATCAAGGGTCCCTTCTCTGTAACAATGGCGTACCCACTCCGCCAAATTGACTTGTTCTTCGGGTAGGTTTACATCAATTGCTGGCTTAGCACATAACACTTCAAATAACACCACACCAAAAGAATAAACATCAGACTTTTCTGTCAATTGTTGACGACGGTAATACTCGGGATCAAGATACCCAAAACTACCCTTCACCATTGTGCTGACATGTGCATGGGTCCCACCTATGGGACCCATCTTTGACAAGCCAAAATCTGATACCTTGGCCACCCAATTCTCATCCAATAAGATGTTAGTTGACTTGATATCTCGGTGAATAATTGTGTGTTTTGCACTTGTATGAAGATAAAGTAATCCTTTGGCAGCACCAATACAAATTTTCAGACGTTGCTTCCAAGGAAGTGGTGAATTTTCTGTTTTATAAAGATGATCACGTAACGTGCCGCGGGACATATAATCATAGACCAAGATCATCTCACCTTTATCGTCGCAATACCCAACTAACGACACTAATTGAAGATGTCTAAGCTTTGATAACATTTCCATCTCCGTGAGGAACTCACGAGCACCTTGATTTGACGATGGATTTAATCGCTTGATTGCGACCTCAGTTGTGCCATTGTCTATATACCCTTTGTACACATTGCCAAACCCCCCAACACCAATCACATAATTATCATCAAAATTGCTAGTGGCACATCTTATTTCCTCAATTGAGAAGTGTCGACATGGATCTGACGACAGTGCTGAACGCGGCCCGCTATTTTTCGTGAATCTTCGGTTCCCCAATGACTTGGCAGCACTTGTAGCTGAGTCCTTTACCTTTTTTCTCCGTCGGAAAATCAAGAAACTTACAAAAGAAATCACCAAAACAACAACTCCGGTGACGGCAAGAATTAATGGCCAACTTTTACTCTCATTTTTTTCCTCCGGCGTGGTGGGGCTTGAAACTGGTGAAGGATTAAGGTTACCACTCCGTTGGGTCAACTTGAAAATTTCCAGGCCATTCAAAAATGCATTATTATATCTAGATAGAGTAGGATTAGAATGCATCTCGAGCCAAAGGTCTTGCTTGCTTTGATGGCCATCAGGGTCCGCAACATAAGCAATATAGTCTCTTTTAACAGCCATTTGGGGACCATGACCCCAACTAATAACATCAGCTTCCAATTCTGCTGTTCGGTTATTGATAAAAATTGTAAAGATGCGATCACTTTCTTCTCTAATTTCCAGAAAGAACTCGCAAAAATGGAGCCTAAGAAGATAGTAGAACCCTGAATCAACGTCAGGAAATAACCACGTCATGTTGTAGCTAAGGCTGAAGTTGGAGTTCATGTATCTTGCACTGTTGTAAACAATCTTTGGAGCAGTATATGGTGGTGCATCTGAAGTGTAGTTAACTGTAACATCCCCGTGAGCTGTTAACCCTTTAGCTGCTCCAAGAATATAATCATCATCTTGAGTCCATGCACGAAACATGCCTGTATCTTCAGTCACCGGAACATCGCGGCCTCCAACATTTAGCCTGTATGCGGTTTCAAAAGCTGTGCGATTATCAATAAAGAAGCCAATATTCGTCTCGCCAACCAACTTGATCGCAACATCGATGCCAGTATAGTACAACGTGTCTGGTATAGAAACTAGCTCGATTCCATTCACAAAGGCATAAGAGTTTGGAGAAGGCTTGAAGATGATGTTCAGTTGTCGATCATCATTTATATGGATGATGTATTCTTTGACAAGGGTGGCTGGTGCACTGGGCATGGAAGAGACCGTGAGATGTGCGCTAAAATTGCTTAGCAGGGTGTAGCTATTAGCAATCACTGAGAAGAATGAGTCTGCTTTGTTGAAGATAGAGTAGGTGGAAGGGTAGAAATAGAGGCGAATGAACTTGGGGCCAGTGGTGAGTTGTGAAAAGGTGTAAGTGAATTGAGATTGAAAATTTCGAGCAGTCATGTAAGGGACTTTTTGGGTGATGGAAGGGTCTTGGGTGGAGGCCTGGGATGTTATAGAAATGGTCTCAGCATTGGATGGTAAGTAATCCGAGTTCAAATCAGCTTGCCAATCGCGACCATCAGGGAAGGATGTATTAGATGAGGAGCCACAGTCGAGGAGGATGTAATCAGTAGGGGTGTATGGTGAAGGATTAAGGTTACCATTCGGTTGGGTCAACTTGAAAATTTCCAGGCCATTCAAAAGTGCATTATCATATCTAGATAGAGTAGGATTAGGATGCATCTCGAGCCAAAGGTCTTGCTTGCTTTGATGGCCATCAGGGTCGGCAACATAAGCAACATAGTCTCTTTTAACAGCCACTTGAGGACCATGACCCCAACTAATAACATCAGCTTCCAATTCTGCTGTTCGGTTATTGATAAATATCGTAAAGACGCGATCAAATTCTTCTCTTATTTCGAGAAAAAACTCGCAAAAATGCAGCCTAAGAAGATAGTAGAACCCTGAATCAACAGGAAATGACCATGTCATGGTGTAGCTAAGGCTGAAGTTGGGGTTCATGAATCTTGCACTGGTGTAAACAATCTCTGGACCAGTATATGGTGGTGCATCTGAAGTGTAGTTAACTGTAACATCCCTGTGAGCTGTTAACCCTTTAGCTGCTCCAAGAATATAATCATCATCTGGAGTCCATGCACGAAACATGCCTGTATCTTCAGTCACCGGAACATCGCGGCCTCCAACATTTAGCCTGTATGCGGTTTCAAAAGCTGTGCGATTATCAATATAGAAGTCAGTATTCGTCTCGCCAACCAACTTGATCGCAACATCGATGCCAGGATAGTACAACGTGTCTGGTATAGAAACTAGCTCGATTCCATTCACAAAGGCATAAGAGTTTGGAGAAGGCTTGAAGATGATGTTCAGTTGTCGATCATCATTTATACGGATGATGTATTCTTTGACAAGGGTGACTGCTGATGTGTGCATGGAAGAGTCCGTGAGAAATGCCCTAAAATTGCTTAACAGGATGTAGTTATTAGCGACGACTGAGAAGAATGCGTCTTGTTTCATGTTGAGGTCAAAGTAGGTGGAAGGGTAGAAATAGAGGCGAATGAACTTGGGGCCAGTGGTGAGTTGTGAAAAGGTGTAATTGAATTGAGATTTAAAAATTCGAGCAGTCATGTAAGGGACTTTTTGGGTGATAGAAGGGTCTTGGGTGGAGGCCTGGGATGTTATAGAAATGGTCTCAGCATTGGATGGTAAGTAATCCGATTTCAAATCAGCTTGCCAATCGCGACCATCAGGGGAGGATGTATTAGATAAGGAGCCACAGTCGAGAAGGATGTAATCAGTAGGGGTGAATGGTGGAGTAGTGGTTGCTGCAGTGGTGATAAAGAGGTGGAGGAGAAAGGAAACGTAGAGAGCAATATGGGTGAACATTTTTTTTTTTTTTTTTTATGTAAGGAAGGATAGAAACCATCTAAACAGGAAAAGAGATCAATATGGGTGAACATTGTGACAAGGTAAGGGAAAATTCTTCGGTTGAACGAAACGCCTTTCGGTCAGACTGTTGATAACATGCATGGCTACTAGTCTCGGATTGTTTTAGTAAATGGTCAAGTAAAGCTGCTGGAAGAAAGGCTGTGATGGGCCGGCATGCACTTGGAACTTGGAAGTCGTTGGAGTAGTCCATGGTGTCTCTTTCTATTCTTTTGTTTCTTCTTTTTTCCTTTAATTTTTTTTTATTGTTTCTCAAAGTTCTTTAGATGTAACCATGATTCCTTGTTTATAATCAGAAGTGAGATATTTTGGCCAAGCTTTACCATTTTTTTTTCTCTTGTTGATAATTAGGAAGTACCAAAATCTAAACTACTATAATTAATTAACAAAACAAATATGGAAAATATGATTCTAGAAAACAAAAACAAAAAAAAACAACCCATTCTTGCTCCGATTCCAAAAAAAAAAAGAGCAAGATATACGATTCTGCTCCAACTTCACTAGTGAAGCTTCAACACAAGAAAAGCAAGAGTTAACTAGCAAAAATGCTCTACTGCATCAACACAAGTTAGCTCAAACAAAAAACAAAAGAAATAAACAAAAAGTTTGAAACTTTATAAAGAACAAGCTAGAGAAGGAGCAAAGATAGTTGATTTATAGTGTTCAAGTGTGACCTGAGTATAAAAATAATAATAATTGGTATCTCTAAAATTGTGTAAATAAACTTGTTTTAAATTGTTTTGTTATAATTGCTTCAAATGTAACAATAAATGCTACCTACCCTCTTTTTTTTTTTCTCTCTATATATATATATATATCTAAAATGATGAGTCAGTATCGTAGCACTTCCTGAAACTTCAGTAGACAAGTTGGAGCAAATATCATATGGTTTCTTCATTTAAAAAAAAAAGAGAAAAAAAGAAATCATATGACTTCTTAGAGCCAAAATCTAATGTCTTCATTCTTTTTTTCAACGTATATCGTTTTCTCAAGCCCTTAAAGAGTATTGGTTTTTCACACTAGACACAATTTGTGCATTTTTGGTTGAGCCTACAATTAAAGCAATAAATATTATTTTCACAGGACTTTAAAGACCATTGATTTTTCACACTCGACACTAATTAACCACTTGCCATAAAAAGTGGTCATGTAATATTTCTTAGAGCACAGAAAACGTATGGGTTGGAAAGCTAAATAATACCTCTATATTTGTTCTGCTAATTAAATAAGGTAGTTCAGATTTTGATATCAATTAATACATTCTAAATATGGTTAGAAAGTTAGTTCAACAAAATTAATATAGTCCGTACGTAGATAATACCTAGTGACATGTGCATGGCAGTAATCGAAACAAGTATTACGTAGAATTGTAAAAAATAAAATTGTAAAGGAGTCAAGTCCATTTTACACACTTTTAACTAACTGCGTTACTATTTTGTTGACATGGCATTTTTATTTTTTATTTTCAATTCCTATGTAATCTGGAGGGGCGTATAGTGGAGCAGTGCATGGTTGCAGTTGTGATGGAGAGGTGGAGGGAAAGGAAAAGTAGAGAGCAATGGTAAACATTATGACAAAGCGGTAAGTACAGTATGTTGATGATGGCTGTTAATAACAGCACGAAAGCTTAAGCGAACAGGATGGTTTCTACTAGTCTAGGATTGTTTTTGTGAAATGGTCAAAGTCAAGCTGCTAAAAGAAAGCATGTGATGGGTATGCATGGACTTGGAAGTCGTTCGAATGATCCAGTCGACTAGTCAAGTCGATGGTGTCCCTTTCTATGCTTCGATTCGTTTTCTTATAATTTGTTTTCTTCGTTTGTTTTTCTATGCTCAAATTAGGAATAAAAAACTCCAAAACAAGAAGACTTAGAATTCGGGCCCCTATTAGAAAAACAATGTTCAAGTAAAATTTGACGGCTTTCCTTCTTTAAATATCATTATTAAGATTTTATTATTCTCACACATGAGATTTTTTAGGGGTATTTTTGTTCTAGTCCCTCTCTATCAACCAAAAATGTGACTTAGACCCCCTGATATTTTAAAAGTATAGAAGAGACCCCTTCTATTAGGGTTCAGTCTTTTCTTCCGTTAAAATGTCATGAAATGTCTCTATGCCCTTTAACTTTTCCTATTTTTCCTATTCTTTTACTCTATTTTCTCTTTCCTCCATCATTTTCACTTCCTTTTTCCTCTCTCTTCTTTCTTATCCATTGCAGATCAGTATGGTTTTTTTTTTCATCCATGGCTTTGTCAAGCTTTGGACCTCCTCCTAATACACATATATAATTGTATAACCACGTTTCAAAGCTTCATTCTTTTCCACTTTAATCCCTGCATTCATCAACATAAATGTTCATTAAGGGCTTTTTTTTCTCTTTTTCTTTTCTCCTAGTGTTGCCGTTGGCACAGGATGGCAGAGATTGTGGCTTATGTTAACATTGGATGCTATTATTTGCTTGGAACTCCGATAGGGGTTGTGCTTGGTTTGTTGGGAAAAAAAAAGTTCATTAAGAGCTTATTTCCATTGTAAGAAAAATAACAAAATAATGGATATATTTAAGATTTAGCCC
Organism: Ehretia macrophylla; assembly: GCA_037974665.1. Lineage (NCBI taxonomy): Eukaryota > Viridiplantae > Streptophyta > Magnoliopsida > Boraginales > Ehretiaceae > Ehretia > Ehretia macrophylla. The sequence continues at coordinate 40,532,497 of CM075774.1, forward strand.
TTTAGAGCTATTGCTTTTTGAGTTTACTTGGATGAAAATGAGCTTTGGTCGAGGTAATGATTTTGAGTACTCTAATCGGGTGTAGTAGTAAGGCATGGTGGGAATGATGACAAGAAGGAGATGTAATGAGGTATGGTAAGGAGATGATGATGCAACGAGGTGGTTGTGAAACCCAATTTAATGTGTGCATCCATGGTGCTTATGTGTGTTTGTGGTTTTACTGGGTAGAGATGAAATGGCAGTGTTATGAATTAAGGTGGTAGTGAATGTATGTGGGCATGTGTGCTAATGTTGTGCGATCATGTGTATAAGTGGTGATAGAATCAAGGAAAAAGAAGAAGAAGAAGAAATGAAGGGTAAAGGTAACAAGTACGAGGTGGTTAGGGAGGAGGAGGAAAAGTTCAAATGCAAATTTACTTCTTTTACCTTAACTCATACGAAAAAAGTTGACAGATCCTAACAAAAGGGGTCTCTTCCACACTTTTAAAATATCAAAGGGTCTAAGTCACATTTTTGATTGGCAGAAGGGGTCTAGATAAAAAATACCCAATTTTTTGGTCAAGAATTTCATTGTTTTTCCTTGTGTTTATCGTTAGGAAGGTTTGCGTGGAGAGATTTCATCCCAAGTTGATAAAAGTTTTTGCCATCAAATTGTCCTGCTCATATCTCCTTTGATACGCTTGATAAGCCAATTACATCTACAAGTTAGAGCAACTTTTTTTTGCCAAGTCAAATTAAAGCAACTTAGTGACTAGTAAGTCATGATTTTCCTCTCCTTTTTCTTCTTTATATTGGTTATTCTTCAATACGCATTGTTATGTTTCGAGTCCAAAATTCCAAACTCGCAATCAACTGGTCCAAAATGATTAACCCGTGTTATTCTTTATACCGACAACATTCACTTATAAACAATACATATACATTATATTTCACTAATGTGAGATGTCACATACACTCTCAGTTAAGGACCTTATGTACTCGCCAGGGGCATACACACTCAGGACCGATCAAGTAGTGAAGATTTTAGAAGTGGCTCCTACGGGTTTAAGAGGTAGCTCCCACCGTCTTTTTGGTATAACACTTTGTCCTACATAGCACTTAGTTTCCACACCGACTAGTGACTAACTCTTATACCATTATGTCACGCCCCGAGCTTAGAACTCAATCCCACAGGCGAGACTGATGTTGTAAGTATAGGAAATAATTAGTTGGGCCTCTAATCAATTAGTCCAAAATGATTAACCCAAATTATTCCTTAATTATATCTACAACATCCACTTATAAACCATACATATACATTATCTCCTATCGAGTGGGATATTACACAGACCAGGTGCATACTTAAGTTTCGGTAAAATGTAATTAAGTGAAGCTGTGCAAGCTCTGCAGTGTAAAATACCTTATTCCTTGTCATCAAATTATTGTTCTTTATATTCACTTTCCTTAGGGTTATTTGAAATCTTGTCACACTATATACTTACTTCGTACCCATCAGCAGGGAAAGGTTTAAAAACGTGTCATGAGTCTCATATTTGTATGTAACATGTGTATGCACTGTGGGGCCCATATCACTTGTGAGAATGACATTTTTTTAGCCTTTCCAGCAAGCTTGTCCAATGACACACAACTTTATTGACTGTTGAGTGATCGATCTGAAAATTTAATTACAAGCTGATTTATATTCTGAATTTTAAGAAATGTAGCTGCTGCCTTAGACCAACAAGGTGGAAGACGAGAAGGCACATTTTAGAAAGCCAATGATCCGAATCCCACTAACATATATAGGTATCAAATTCGAACTTGATGAAACTAGAAGTTTGTTCTAATCATGCGTCACTGATAGTTCCAATTCTTATGAAAATCAATAAATTTGCAATTTTTCTCCAAATTACTTGTTGTGACTCGGTTAAACAAATTTTTTTTTTAATCTTTTGCTTCATAAAACATTTTTTCTTTATTGATACATAGAAGACTTATGTACCAGTAATGTTCTTTTCTACTATTTTGTCGTAGGTTGTAACCTGAATTGAACCACGAAACAGGTAAAGAAACACCTTGAACCTTAATTGTTGTTAATTTATATTAGTAGGTGCCTAATCAAGCAGACAAATCACTAAACAAAACTAGGCTGAATTTATCAGCTCATCCACTCCAACCACTTTGAATATTGTAGCGCTAATTGAGATAAGTGTGGTGGGCAACTATCGACTTGGGCTACTATGAGGTTGGGCCTAATAGTGGCCACGATGCCCGCTTTGGTGCAAAGGAAGCATTGGCCCACAAGGGTGGCCTAGTCTGAGATCCTGCAGTCCAAGATGCAGAATCTACTGGGTGAGAAAAAGAGTCGTTACCACAAATAAGGATAGAACCACAATCATGGGGGATCAGAAGATTTGGTTGACATCATGCAAGAACGACATGGGAGACAGGGGAAAGGGGCCTATAAGTAGGTAGCCCAACAATCAACGAAAAAAACATCCACCTACCTACCTGAACCCAAAAAACCACCCGATATTGGCTAGTATTCATCACGACTAAAGGATTGAACAGTTAAATACAAAACAATCTTAACTGTAAATTCGTTAGGTCTACAATAAATAAATGTGTAATTTATTAAACATGAAATTTGGATAATGTCACAATAAAACAGGAAGAAAAAAAAAACGAACACATATTATTGATGCACAGACATGTATTATAAACACATATGAGAAACAAGTTCAACAAAAGCCGAAAAAGAAAAAAAAATTAATATCTCCAACATCTTGAGGCTCATTAGGCTGGGCGCTTGCACAAGTTCTTATAATTGCAAGGTCGAGCTCATTAAATCGCATTCATTGGACTAACTAGGAGAATTGTTGGGTGTATTATTAATTGATATATGATTTCAACACATTTTCACTTAAATTTGGTTAGTTCTTGAGTAATTTATGAGCAATTTGATTGGTTTTGTCTTTGATTTGAGTTGTAGGTAATTTTCAAGCGACAAGCTAAGTTTTGAGGCAAATATTGAAGAAAAGTGAATAAGGGCAAGCTTTTACGCAACTGGTGAAGAAATTGAAGAGAAAATAGAAGTAGCGCAGCTGCGCAGTATCGCAGGAAATTTAAAGGCAATTTTGTAAAAAGGTGCGAAAAGAAGAAATCCTATGTTAAAAAGAAGGAAAAGAACGTTAGGAAGGGGCTTTTGGCTGGCGGAGGGTTTTGGTAGAAAAAGCAACGTTCCAGAGGGAGAGAAAGAGAGGATTCGCGAGTTGAAGACAGAGAACAATCCGGAGACGGACTTCTATCACAATTCTTCTCCAAATCCTAGTTTTCTCTATCTCTCTTATCATGTTTTACGTTACAATTGAGATTTTATTTAATTTCTTTATGATGTTCTAAGTTATTTTTCTAGGGCTACGATGTAGCTAGATTATGAATATTTGATGATTTTGGTTTTGATTGATTGATGAATTGTTTCATATATGCGTTGAGTATTTTATGCTGAGTTTAATGCTTGTATTTGCTTGATCAATAATTGCATGAGTCGTGATTTAGGTTGAGACTGAGAAGTGATAACTAAATTAGACCATGTTTGAAATACCATTAAATCGTCATAAGCTGCAGATAGTTATGAGATCTAGTACAACATTTGAATTTCTAGGGCTTAATGCGTTATATAAATTCACAGTTATCACAGAGATGTAGTTAGCTTGCTTATTGGGATAGGTTATTGATACTTGAAAAAGATTAATAGCTACTTTAACAAAATTGCTGGCAACGTAAAAAATAGGCGTCAATTAATTTAAATCAATAGTTTCAAATATGATTAATCTTGGTGAAATCGGAATCCCTGGAGTCTTTTAATTATTGAATTACCATCTTTTGTTAATTTCGTAATTGCTTTAGTTATTATTATTATTAGAAGTCCTATAATTTCTTTAGTTGTTAATTACAAATTCTCAATTTGTGCTTGTCCAAATAAAGTTAGAGCTAAATCAATTTCGATACTTAATAATCACAGTTCTCGTGGGAACGATCTTTACTTATCACTTTATTACTTATTGCGATACGTATACTTGCATTAGAAATCACACAACAAGAACTTAACTAATGGTAAATTCTTTGGGGCCTTGGTTTTCGGGATTTTGAAGCCATGAATCTTGCCCTTATTGTCAATCAAGCTTGGAGGCTTATCTCTCTTGCAACCGCGGTACTTTAAAGTATTTATCATCCTTTTTTCTGATTTTTGGCATGCAAAAAAAGGGGCCCGATCTTCTTAGCTAGTGTTGGGCAAGCAAGCCTCATTGCTGGTAGAGACCACATTAAAAAATGAAGCATGTGGAAAATTGGTAATGGCCATAGTATTAATCTTTGGCAAGACATTTGGGTTAATGATTGCACGTTTCATGTCAAGCCACCTGACTGCTCCCTTGAGTCAGTCTGTGATCTTATTTCCCCAGTGGGAAATTGTAGGGATTCTTCTCTCATTTGCTTTACCTTCACTCCTGATATTGCTCAAAAAATTTTGAGTATCCCACTCCTTCATCACCCCATTGAGGATAAAATTGTTTGGCCTTACACTAAAAATGGTTCTTTCACGGTTAAGAGTGGCTATCACAGTGCCCTGAAGATCATATCAAACCACACCTCCCTTCGAGCTGGTTCTTCTTAAACCACCCCGCCCACCCACCCAACTCTCTTTGGAAAAGGATGGAGCACCTACTCCTGGAATGCCCATGGAGTCTTGCTGTTTGGTTTGGATGTCCACTTAATATTTTGACTAACAGTTTCCATTATGGCAGGTTTGATATTTGGCTTTCAGAGATCTTCTTATCATGTGATGAAGTTGGATATAAAGGGAGAGAATGTGATGCAACAATTGCTTTTCTCTGCTGGAATTTAAGGAAAGAAAGAAACAAGTTCAAGTTTGAAGATCATCCTGATTCGGATCCTCAATCCACCATCTCAATTTCCCTTTCACAAGCAAATGAAAACTGAGCTGCTGTTTTGAGTGTGCTCCCTCATCAACAACTGCATAACCATCATATATAATAGCACTAGCATTTCTTCTTGGGTCCCTCCTCCTCAAGATGCCTTCTCCTTTTGTTGCGATGCTTCATTCGTGAACTGTGGAGCTCTTGCCGGGATCACTATTTTGAGCCGCAATCACTCTAGCGCTCTCATTGGAGGTGTTACGAAGCGGATCCTTTGCCAATCTTAAGTCCAAGTTGAAGCAATATTAGCTCTTGTTGAAGCTGGTCGATGAAAAGATTTATTCACTAATTATCCATAGTCAAGAATAGAATAATTGAGGGAAAGATATTGTGATGATCAAAACACAAAACAAATGAGTGGCAAAACAAGACAGAAATTGACCAGTTATCATTACTAAGATATCTAATTGTTGGTCATTAAGGGACATAAAAGAAAGATCGATTGAGAAAAAATGAAATAATTTTCAAGATAGAACTAGCGGCTGCGTAGGAGCTTACTCACTTTACTATTGAGTCTAATTACAAGGAGGTTGTCAATGCATGTACAAACCCATCTCTTACAAACTGGAGGATTGATAATATTGTTTCTAACTTGCTTCACTTGGTTCCCCCACCCCACCCCACCTTTTTGTAATATTAAGTTTATTTGCAGATCATCATCAAACTCCATAGCCAACTCATGGCTTGCCATTCAAGCTAGGAATAGTTTACTCTCACCCAATTGGGTCTCTAATCCCCCTGATGAGCTCTTGTCCATTTTGTGTAATGATGTACCTTTGATTGATGTTAAGTAATTTCAATTGATTAGAGTTTTTTTCCACCAAAAAAAATTAAGTACGTATATTTGCTTAAATTTTATGACATTTTATACAAAACATATACGTGAAGAAAAACAAAACAAAAAAGTAATCTCTTTTTGAAAAAAAATTATACAATAACGTTATACGGTTTTTAGTTCAGTATGTAATTAAGTACAATTTAAGCGAATTTCTTTTTTATTATAATTTAAGTGAATTTACTAATCTTGGTTGGCCACATTATTAAATTGACAAATTAATTAAGCGACACCGACTATGTATACATACTTATTTAATTACTAGCACATAAAAGATACTCAAGGTTTAGCTATTTGCTGATGAGGATTCATAATTGCACAAATCCCAGTTGGCAAATAAGAGTTTTAAAACTCTTTATTTAACAAACTCCCTTACATAATAATTTATAAGAAAAAGGTACATAGAATTTTAGAAGAAAAAGCAGTGAAAGAGGATGTGTGCTCCTTGTTACAACATAGAAATGATCTCCATCTTCGTGCTTTGCTTTGTTTTACTCAATTCTACCACCTCAGGTCTGTACTACTTCTCCAGCTTCTCTCTCTCTCCCTCCTTCCCCCAGGCTCTTTTTAATTTTATATGTCAGTGAGGTTATAGTCGTGTTACATAATAATCATTTTCGAGAATGTCTCTCTTTTCAGCACACATGTTCACATATACGTTCTTCTGAATCATTTTTTGTATAATTTAATTCTATACACAAATCTTGACAATTTTCTGCTTTCAATAACAAAGTTGCCCATAACCCTAAAACAGCGAATGAAACTAGAGTAATACGCTTGTGGACTTAGGGTTTTAAGTCGGCGAGAGTGACATATAAAGTAGTCGTAGGGCCATTTTCAACAATATCGTTGAAAATTAGATCTCTTCATGATATTCACCATAAAAAGGAATGTGCTTAGGCTGTTATGGACCTTACAAGCTTTATTTTCCTGTAAGCACATATTTGCCTCATTAATTTGAGTGATTATAATAAGAAATTGATTGGGTTAACAATTATGTCTTTGCTTGTGTAATCCTCTATACAGGGGCATTATTGGATAAAAAATGCTTGAAGATGCTGTGCTATGTTGAGATGGAGCTGGAAGGCTTATGTCACATAGGGAGGTGCATGGTTTCATGCGCAGAAAAGTATGCAAATACCATATTTGGGGCTTGCCTCTCTTTAGACAAATGCTTATGTGGTGTTTCTTGTTGTATGTAGTATATGTCAATTAAAATTCTTGCTTTCGGTATTAGGTCATTCGGCCAAAGAATTAAAAAAAGGAATCCCATATCGTGGGGCTCACATTTTTAGCTCTGACTGAATAGCCGAATTCCGGACATAAGACCTACCCTTCATTCATGAAATCTGTTATGGTACCATATTTAAATGTTTACGCAGCACACAAAAAGTGGTTTTAATTAGATAAATGGTTTAATTTAGTACAATAATTATTATTGGAGTAAATTAAAGCTTTAAAACATATGATGCTACGAGGCCAACAATACAACATTTTAGCTTTTTTATAACGCTCTAATTAAAAAAAAAATTATTGTAATAGATATTTTATTACAACAGTCTTTTTAACCATTATATAAATTAAAACGGTTTTATTTAATTGCAAGACTTAATATCCTAACAAAGAATCCCAACAAACAAACAAACCAAACCCTAAACACACAAACAGCTGCCGCAATAGTTTCAGTCAGTGAAGCATAGAACCTTCACAAAAACCAGACCACAAGTTCAACGATCAAACCAACCCGTAGACTATGGAATAGAACATTTTTGAAAATGAAGAAATTTAGAATCAGATAAGATCCACTTCAGAGCACAACTACCTAACAAATAATAGAATGATTAAGACCTTAAAGTACGCGAAAAAGTAAAGCACGACTACGAAACTTCTTGGGGGTTATTTAGAAGTGTTTTCGAAAACTGTTTTTTGTTTTTGAAAATAAAAAAATAAGAAAATTTATTTGGCATGAGTTGTTTTTGGTGATTGTGTTCAAAAACTGTGTTGAAAAATATGTTTTCAAAAACAAGAAAACAAAAACATATTTTATATGTTTTTTAAATGTGTTTCCGTTTTCTTGGACTTGAAAACAAATTTCTCAAAACAATTTTTAAAAACAATCATAAAAAATAACTCATACCAAATAAGATTTTTTATTTTTTTATTTTTAAAAATAAAAGAATTATTTTCAAAAACACTTTCAAACCGGGCCACATGTGACTATATATGTATATATATATATTTATATGTTTGTATATTTATAGCAATATGGTTCATTTAATCTAAAGGCTGACCTTCACGTTTGTTATGGGCTTTCTGAATACGACCTTTTTCCCAAGTGTGTGTCCACGTGAACTTCTTCAGGTCTCAGTCCGGGGCGATAGAATACTTCACTTGCATTAATACACGAAGACACTACACTTTGTATACAATTCTTACTAAATGAAATAAATGCAAATGTTCCGAGTCGATACTTTCATTCCTTTGCATTAAATTGTTTCCTTAATTTTTTATTATTGCTTATAAGTCGTTTAGGTTGGAAGTAGTACAGAGAAAAACTTAAAATAAGTTGGATAAATGTACTCAAACGAGGTGTAAGTACCTCTTGTTTGTTGATTCTCTCATTTTTAGACAAATTTAATCATTTTAAATCTTAACCATCAAATTTGGTGTAATAAACTAATCATTTATGAAAAAATATTTTGAAAGTTATTTAAAACAAATCGTTGAGATTTAAAATGACCAAATCTGATAAATAATAATACACCTCATATATCTAGAAAATAGGAAAATCAACAAATGAGAGGATCCAAAGTCTTCAAATAAGATCTTGTGTGTACATATCTAACAAATGAGACAGTTCTCATGGGGTTCCATCTTAAAACCAATTGGTGTCAAGTAGAGTGGCCCAAGGTCTTATAAAGTGGTCTTAGAGTTTCTGATTTTCCGATATGGGACAAGTGTTATATTCTAACACTCCCCCTCACGTGACATTGGGATGCACGAGTTAGCGAGAGTGAGAACCAAGAACTGACATGGGGGCGCACAAGTCAAGGAGAGCGAGAATTGAGTGCTGACATGGGGGCGCACGAGTCAGTGAGATGAGACAAGAGAACAGATGGGTCACACGTGGAAGATGAACACTACAAAAAAAAATTGGATTTTGCGACGGGTCGTCGCCATCCCGTCACCAATATGGCGACGGTTTAGTGAAGGGAAATGTTGTCGTCAATTTTGTGACAGGACAGTGACGACATAGTGTGAGACAAAAAAAATCGTCACCAAGCCGTCACCATCAGTGACGGCATACTTTGCCGTCCCCAATATTGGAGACGGGAGCGCCTCCCGTCACCAAAATTGGAGACGGGAGGCACTTCCCCTCACCAAAATTTGGAGAGGGGAGGCGCCTCCCGTCTCCAAACCCTCACCAAAAAATATTTCTTTTTTTGCCCAACTTTCTCATCACCAAATAAAGTTACGATTTGTTTCTTTCCAAAATTAGAGACGGGAAGCATCTCCCCTCACCAAAAATTGGAGACGGAATGCATCTCCCCTCACCAAAAATTGGAGACGGGAGGCGCCTCCCCTCACCAAAAAATATTTCTTTTTTTTCCCAACTTTCTCATCACCAAATAAAGCTACATTTTGTTTCTCACCAAAAATTAGAGACGGGAGGCATCTCCCCTCACCAAAAATTGGAGACAGTAGGCTCTTCCCCTCACCAAAAAATATTTCTTTTTTTCCCAACTTTCTCATCACCAAATAAAATTACGTTTTGTTTCTCACCAAAAATTGGAGACAGGGATGCATCTCCCCTCACCAAAAATTGGAGACGGGAGGTGCCTCCCCTCACCAAAAAATATTTCTTTTTTTGCCCAACTTTCTCATCACCAAATAAAGCTACGTTTTGTTTCTTTTCTCTTTTGAAAGCTAAGACAACAATCCAAAAAAAAAAAGAAAGCTAAGAACGTTCGATACATTTTTGTTTTTTGCCATAGCTTGTGATCTTCGAAGAATTAATTTGATGTTTGAGGAGTTATCTATACATATATATGTATACATACATCTACACCCCCCTCCCTTCTTGCGAAGAACACCCCTCGCACCCACACCCACTAGATCTGTCACCACCACCACCCCCGCGAAGCACAACCCCCATCCCCGTGACCCACCCCAGTCCCTTACCTCCACCCTTGACCTACCTCAGTCCCCTACCCCCACCCGTGACCCCCCCTCTATCCAGATCTACACACACACACACAGAGATATATATATATATATATATATATATATATATGCTGCTTTTTTCTATTTTTTGTTTGATTTTGTTTTTATTTTTCTATTTTAAATAATTTTCATTTTTTAAGTTGCCTTTTTTGTCTGATAAAAATGTTAATGAGCTGGCTGAGTCATCTGCAATACTGGTTTCACTAGACGAATTCGAGAGCTTATTTGTGAGGTATGTAGTTTTCATCCTTGCACATCTTACCACATTTTCTTGGACTGTAATTCTGATAGGAAGGCCATATCCTATCAGAGGTGACATTGACCTAAAGGATTGAATTTCTTGTAAACATTTTTGTTTAATTATGACATTTGATTTCTTAATTGGGCAAATGATATATTTCTATTAATAGTATTTTTGCATCTCCTTTCATTTGCAAATTAATTTGTCAAATATTTCAGTGTACTAAGAGTCCAAGTCTTTTCCGTATGTGTCAAATTTTAGTAGATACGACGCTTTCTCTAGTCTGTACATAATGCTTGTTGATAATAGAAGAATTACTGATGCATATGGACTTTTAGTGTGTAGGTAACTCATCTGTTCAGTTGTTCTTTTTCCAAGTTAGAGAGAGATGCAAACTTTGCTAAGTATGTAGTTGGCATATTAGTTGAATTAGGAACTGAAAAAATCCAAAAAGAGAATAAAAGGGTAAATGAGGTTGTTTATGATTTATTTAATGTGAGTTAAATGAAAGGGAGTAGAGTTAAAGTTATTGTCATGAGTTTTCTCCCTTGCATGATTTTCTCCAGACAAGAAGTTTCAACAATCTGAGTAAAAATAAGGTTGTTTATCAAAATCACGATTATGAATGGAATCCTAATGCAAGTCATGACTAGTCCTGGCAGTACATTAAGCTCTTGCATATTCGGTGTCCCTGAAACATGCTCTGTTACTATTGTAGTAAGAATGATAGGCCATTTTGACAGAATTTGAAATGAAATGAACTGTATATATGGTATTTATAATTTCCAAGATATATGTGAAGGCATTATGTTTTCGGATGTTTAAAACCAAAGATTAGAAAAACAGAGACATTGAAACTCTGAAGCAATCTTGGGTATTATTTTTCGTGCTAGATAGTTAGGATGTGGGTTTTCTGGCTAGTGTATTTTGTTCTTGTGGAATAGATGTTAAGTAAACTGTTAACTTTCGAAGCAATTGCCCAACTCTTCTGACCCACAGGTCCATTTTAGCTCTCAATTAAACTGTTAACTAAGTTTATGGCTAGTGATCTCAACTTAGTAGGCGACAACTTTAATTTATATAATCATTTTCGAGTCTCTGGGCTTGGGCAGTGTCTATATGTCTCAATTTGTGAAACTTTGCTAGTAGAAGTAATAAGAGTGAAATTTTATATTGTTGGATGGAAAAAGTTAATGGCTTTGTCAGTGTATTAGTATGTGTCTTGCAAAATTTCAAAGTAGGAAAGTTGTTGCATTGGGTATGATCATCAGTTTCTCCTCGCACGGTATATGTGTATATATATAAGTTGATGTAGATGTATTTATTTAAAATTTAAAAGTAGGAAAGTTGTGCAAAATTTATGTACATATAATTATATATAAGTTGTTGCATTGGGTATGATCACCAGTCCTTCATTCTAACAAGTCAAGCTGGTCTTCAGAAAATGATGCACCTTTTCCTGCTTAGCCTTTCTAAAGGAGAACCAAGAATAGAAAAACAAAAAAAGCACTGAATAAAATAATTTATTATATAGTACGTTAGATGTCATGTATATTAACTTTAGACTTTAGGGCCCTAAAGAATATTAAAAAAAACTCTAACACCAACTTTAACTTTGATTCCTATTCTTATTTGATTGGTTGGATATGGTGGACACCATGAGTTTTGAGGAACAACTCGAAAAAGTCACTTGGGGCTATGGTGTTTGCGTTATGGGGCTGTATTATGTTAAATTGTAAATTCTTTTATAGTGGTAATTCTTTATAGAAAGTGTCATATTCCAAACATTCCACCATTGGCAGGTACCCACTACTCACCCATAATCATATAAACTCCACTTGAGAAAAGGGTCCACTCTGTTGAAAATCTCGCTTACAATTGCAGCCTTATCTAAATGCTGCGGCACGAGCTAATCTAGTAATTTTTTATTCATTTATGGCTTAGATTTTACTGGAAACCATTTTCATGCATGCCAAATGAATGAGATATCTAGTTTGTTGAGTATCAGTTTCATGCATGCCGAATGAATGGTTCTAGAAGCTTTAGATTTGAAGAATTACTAAAGTTTCAGATTTGAGTCCAGTAACAAAAGTATAACTTCGTTCCTCAATTTGAGTTTCGTATGTATACGAAAAGAAATTGTTGTATTACCTTAGAAATGATATAAATGTTGTTAGATGTACTTTGAGGTTTTTTAATGTGTAGTTAATGATGCTTTCAATCCTAACTAGAGAAGCTTATGTCTTGTCCTTGAGAAAATTATCTTAGTTCTTTATACTACCACGCAACTTGGTATGGTTGGTGATTTTTCTTTGCCACTTATTCCCGAGCATCATCCTTAACATAATTGTTCACATTATTAATGGGGGAACAAGTATCATGGTAAGTAGCCCCAAAGGATGTATATCGTGCATAAGTGAAATGTATACGAGATGAAAGAAAAGTATTTTAAACAATTAGTCTCTGAAGTGTAAAAGTTATTGCTGCTCTTATCAAAACTTGATAAAGAATTGGCCTCAATTATGATTCGCAGATTGAGGTACAAGACTGTATACACAAACAAAGTGCTTCATTTAAAGGGTTTTGATGGTTGTGCTCTTGTTTTAGATGCACCACTGCATATTAAATGGTAACTTCTATTTAGTTATATATTTGGAGTGGTCCTTCTTCTTTCCCTTGCTTTTCTAGGTCGTAAATTGCCATCTTATTACAACTACTATAAATGTAATGTAATTGACAAATCTTTAGGGACTGCGCTCCTTCATTAATTGAAACTAACTCGAATTACTTGCTATTTAAACCTTTTTGAGTTACTTACATATACAATAATTCTCTAAAATCTAAGAAAAATCAAGAAGAATATATTTCATGACACAGTTAAAGAAGATTAGAAGTCTGAAAGTTTTCATATGTATAGGGTTCTTTCAAGAAATCTGCAAATCAACAAACATTATATTTGAGTGAAATGGTGTCAATGATGACACCTATTGAGTTCCTCATAGGCAGTAGACGTTTGATATTCTTGATATCAACTTTTTATCAATCATTTTCTCGCTTACTTTACAGATTTTTTGTTTAAGTATTGGGTCATTTGATGATATTCTTGCTGGTCCTGTCACCTCATTCTTCAGTTCTGTAAGGAGAACTTTGGATTTTGATATTGAAGATGAGAATGAAGGTTGGTTTTGATAATCAATTGCTATACTGCTATGTGGTTTTTCAAGAATTTGATTACTATAGAAGGAATTTTAATGCCTAATAGATGCATTTGATATCTTTAATGAACTCAAGAGTACAGAGAATGTATAAGGAATTTAGCCTCTTGTAATTGCCATTTCAGAGCTTAAAGAGGAGGTTTTCTCTTTGCTAATTATCTAACACCTCATTTGATGATTTATGTATATTCTAGTATATGCTTTTACTATGTCGTATGATTTAGTAGAATCATTTAGTGAAACATGTTTGGTTTAGTTGAATGATTAAGTGAAACCCTTGGCACTTCTTTTCTTAACTTGTTCAGAAAGATTTTTATTGGCATGATTCAAATTTCTTCTCTTTCACAGTTTTGGCCAAATTTTATACATGAACTTCTTTAAGCATTATCTTCAAGATAATTCAGCTTTTGCCAACTGTTTAGTTTGTGATGTGCAGCTGCAGTTGTCACAAGTGAGTCATTGGATACAGAGACTGTTGCAGTTGGTTAGTGCTGATCCATCAACATGCAGTTTTCTACTTCTTTTCTCATTAATTACTTGTTCATGTATAGAATGTTACTTGGTCTTTATGTTGGTGGATGCAAATTGATTTTGTATGTCTTCACTTGGGAGACATTTGTTTTGAGAACAGATAATAGAAATAAAATTTTTGTTATGATATGCATTCTACTTGATTGGTGTATATTTCATTTTTTTAGTTTAGTTAATAACTATAAACTTGTAACATAGTCACATTTATTTGCTCTTGTTTGTATTTACTTTTAAGAGTATTTCTTCCTCTCATTTTTCCGTGATTTTATTTATATATATGTAATTAGTATATATTATGAATAGATGTTTTGGATTTTTTGTCTTTTCATATATGTAAATATATTGTGTATATATATATATAATTAGTATAATGATTTTGTAATTTCAATTTTTATAGCAAATTCAGTTTAGGATGATTTTTTAACATTTATGAATTTATTATGAGAAACTTAATTATATTGAAAGGTTAAGTTAGTGAGGGCTTCGTGATGGTTTGGTGAGGGGAAAGGTTGGCGAGTGCTTGGCGAGGGGAAAGGTTGGCGAGGGCTTGGCGATGACAATTTTGGTGATGGTATGGTGAAGGATTAAGTTGGCGAGTGCTTAGTGACAGCAAACATTGGTGACGGGAAAGGTTGGCAAGGGTTTGGTGAGGACAATTTTTGTGACAGTTTTGGGACAGCACCAATTAACGAGGGCTCGGTGACGGCAAACTATAGTGACGGCCTGGAGACGGGAAAAAATGGCGAGGGCTTGGTGACGGAGGAGTTGGAGACGGGATAGAGACAATTTGGCAGCCATTGCCAAATTGGTGATTGTTTGGTGAGGGGAACGATTTTAGCAACAACCTCGTATCTGACGGAAGGTTCCCCTCACCCTGCCAACGCAAATTCCAAATTGACGACGGCACGGTGAGAGGAACCGTCTCTCGTAAAATTTAGTTTTTTTTGTGGTGGAATGAGACTAGACCATGAGTCTACCTCTGATACCATGTTAAGAATCATGGGTTCCATCATCTTAAAACCAATTGGTGTCAAGTAGAGTGGCCTAAGATCTTATAAGGTGGTGTTAGAATTTCTGATTTTCCGATATGGAACAAGTGTTATATTCTAACATATATAGTCAGTCGCATCAAATAAGATAAAATTTGACTTGATTTAGTTTTGTTTGATTTGATTTCAAATGTCAAAAATTTGATTTAGTTTTGTGTGACTCACTGAAACATGTGAACGTTTCAAAAGATGGCCTTGTATCATGTGAAGTGCATCAGATGTACACCCTACATTAATAGCACTAGTCACTCTTCAATTTATTATCTTAACATATATATATATATATATATATGTATTCCAAATCATCTCCTTTCTCTTGCAATTGTCAACACTAAAACTCTCATTGTAAGGCAAAATATCTCCTCAAGTTTCTCAAATTTGCTTTGTGTTGCAAGAAGTTAGACAATGAAGAAGTACATGACCTCACTTGGAGTGCGAAAATGGTCACTTGTTACATTTTTGTTTATTTTATTCACTCATGTTGGTAATAGTCTTCGACCTTATCAATGTAAGCACAAATATAAACTTCCCATTTATTAATCTGTTGAAATACATGCAATTTATTATACTTAATTAGTTATTGTTGTTTGATTTTGTATTTAGTTACTTATCATGGCAAGGGTGACTATAGAGATGGTGAAGGTAATATGCATCTCGAGGTACGTTTCTTTAGAATACCTATTTTTACTCATTAGAATTTTCTTTCTAAGGCTCCGTTTGTTTGTCGTAAAATATTTTTTTGATTTTTTTGTGTTTGATAACACTGAAAAATTAGTTAACCAGAAAACATTTTCTGGTTAAAAGAAAATATTTAGTTGAAATGATTGAAAAATAATTTCATATTTTTTAGAAGAAAAAAATATTTTTCACTCATTCTACCCCACATTCACCCTCCCCAACCCCACCCTAACCCAAAGAAGGTCGATCTTTACCTCGATCTCAAGTGTAGTGGTCGTATTCATATGGACGCGCCTTTTACTTTTTTGTTTCACTACCATGTTTTTATCCTTTGCAACATCTAAAATGTTGTAAAAAGGCTAAATGACTTGTATAATATTATTTTTAAATTGTTGTATATGATCTCATTATAAATTTTTAATTACAACGGTTTCTTTTGCAAATAATAAGTAACAACCCAAAACATTGCTTAAATATATTAAATTATAATTCTAAAAATATTGCTACAAGTATCTCATGGGCAATTATTAAGAAAAAGTGAAAATAAAAATTTTAACTGCTGCAATTCAATAAAGTCGTCTCAAAAAGTTTAAGTTATACAATGATTAAAAAAACCGTTGCAATAACACACACCTTTTTCTGTGTGATTGTGTCATTTTTTAAATTAAATTTTATAAAAGAGCTAAAATATTGTCCTGTTTTTAAGTAATTGATTAATATGATTGATTTGGCAGGCTGATTCAAAGGGAGAGGTTGGTATGGAGCTGTACCCTACAGGATCAAACCTGCCTGATTGTTCTCATGCATGTGGACCTTGCTTTCCTTGCAAGAGAGTAATGGTTAGCTTCAAGTGTGCTGTCGAGTCGTGCCCTGTTGTTTACAGGTGTATGTGTAAAGGGAAATACTATCACGTCCCTTCCAACTGAGTGCATTTATTAGATTCAAACTCTAATATTTCAATTGTTTAGGGCGTAAATTACTATTAAGTTACTCGTGAATCTTAAGAGCATTCATTACCTTGGCGCGGTAAAGATCTTGATAATGGTGGATAATGTTTCACTGTCTTCAAGTACTTAAAAACTTTTTCAGTTAGCGTTTCGTTACGTTGTATCTTGGTAAAAATAAAATAGTACTGTTTTATGTCTTTTCACCCTTCGTTTATATGATAAAAGTTTTTGTATTAAATGTCAATTTTTTTACAGTGAAGTATCACTTTAGTGATATATAGTAATGGTCACAGTAGAATTACGAGGATGAAGATTGTCGAACAAATGAAAATTAGATGGATTCAGCCCTGTAAATACTAGAGTAGCTAGTGCAAGGTTTGCAATTTGGTGTACTATGTGTAATTTCATAAATTATTCACGCAAATATAAGGTGTACTATGTGTTATTTGAAAAATTATTCACGCAAATATAAGGTGTATTATGTGTTATTTGATCAATTATTCACGTAAATATAATTATGCTATCTGGATTAATTAATATTTTTTACTTCCTCTTGTCAATAGTCAAGGCCGGCCCAAGTTAAGGGCGGTTTGGGCCTGTACTCAAGGTCCCCTCAGTTCAAAAGTCACAATTTAAAGAAATTGCTTATTTTTTTTAAAGATAAAGGTCTATCCTATACTAGTATTCTTTAATTGGGACCAAGAGGGCCTTAGAGTTCTAAGACCTACTCATTAAACGAGCAGGCCTTCATCAATAAATTGATTGAGACTCTAATTATTAAGGTCCTCATTTAGATGATCGTTTAAAATTCCCAAATTATTTGAAACACCTCTGTCAATAGTATATGTTTTAGCCATGCGAGGATGCCCCCTTTAACTTGTGGGAGCTGCTTTTTTCTATATATGATTCTACACAATAATGTAGAAACCTTAATATTTTTAATTAATCGAAAAAAACCATTTTGTCCCAACAATTTTTGTAACCAAAATCACTTGGCTATCGTTTGCCCTCCACTTATAAAATATCTTAATTCTGCTCTATATAAAATTTAGTCATTTAAATATTACCTAACCCTTAACTTTATTTTTTTCATTCAAATATCACATGACCGACCTTGATTGAACAAGAGTATATGTTGTAACGTGTCATTGTACCACAAAATTTATAGGTTTAGATGAATTCAATTTGATTTTATTTAAAATAAACTCTTCGTCGTCAACCAAAGAAGGAAAACTTTGTCATGCAAGAACTAGAGTCCCGAAAGTTAAGCTATAAATGTATTCTTTTTTGTTTTTCTGCAAAATAGCTTCCCCAAATGGGTCTATACTTACAAACTAAACATTGGTAAATAGTACTGGAACCTCCTTTAAAGAATATTAGTAACATCAAAGAATTTGCTTTACCAACAGATCTTTAGTTTAGTGATATGTTCTTCACTGTAAATGCGAGAAATTTGATTCATTTTTTGTGGATGACATTCTTTAATATGCGTTGTAGGTCTCCTTGAATCCAAAAAAAAAAGAAATTTGCTTTCCTCTTCCAGAATTGGATCACTTGTTTTAGAAAGCTAATTAATGTATTTAAAAATACAAAAGTACTTCCCTTCCCTGCTCGGAAGTTCGCTTATGGCGACTAGCTTTTATCGCTAGGGGTAGTGCATTATGCTAAAAGTGTATGCATATTTTTTTTCATGTCAACTCGAACCAAATCAATTCCTATATATCCTACTAGATAATTGTTTTACATTGATATGATAATACAACTCATTCCTATCAAGAAATATCTCATTTGTTAATTTTATTATATACTACATCTCATTTAAGTACCTTCATCCACTATTAAATGTTGAATCTCAACACTGGACTGCCAAATTGAATTTACTAGGAATGGCTTCACTAGAAAAAAGTTAGTCATACTAGCTATTTATTGAATCTGCAATGTTATAACCCAAAGTGGATCTGTGGCGCAATGGTAGCGCGTCTGACTCCAGATCAGAAGGTTGCGTGTTCGATTCACGTCAGGTTCATTTTCCTCTTTTTCTGGGGCCAAAAATGAGAATTCGTGCACAATGGTGGCACCACTCAAAACAGTATAATCAATTGAGAAAAGATAATATGTTTTCAGTTTATTATCCACCCACAAGTTTAAATATTTTGGACTAATTGATTAAATTTATTGTATTATTACAAGCATTGCTTCCAATAAAAGTGAAAATTTCATGACGGCTTATTTTCTTGTCCAAGAAAAGATTTTCTTTTATGTTTATGCGTTTCTCCTTGCTAATTATCAAACAAAATAAAATCATATAAACATGAATTTTTCTTCCCCTTTGCTCATTTTAGTGTGTTCATTCTGTTGTCAATGACTATTTTTGTATAAAGGCCACAAATGTAGAACGGGGAATAAGGTCATTGATTGGGTAGCAAAAATTTGTATAGTCGACAACGTATTCCAGAATTAGAATTCAAATGTACCACCTAACCTTGCTAAAGTTATGTTTTCTCATTGTATATAGGTCGGCATTGGCCAACTCTTTGTAATGTTTGATCTATTTATGAAATTGACTTTTATGATCCCAAAAAAAAAAAATACTATTGTTGTATTAGTTTCTCCATATTTTGGTTGTCAATTTTTGGAAGTCTCGATTTTACTATCATACCCTCGTTTCTTCTAGTAATTGCAAAATGGCACTTTTGAATTTTATTTTTTGACCCCACTTTTAATTGTTGTTTTCTTTCATTTTCCCTTTCCTTCACTGCAGAATAATTTCCTTAAACCAATAAGTTTACTTGAAGATTTATGCAAACAAAGATATATAATTTGTAGTTTGACGAGTAATTATGGTTCAAAATATGATTCCGATACCATGAAGAAAAAAAAATACATAAGATTCTATTTTAAAATTAATGATTAGTAAGTAAAATAGTCTATTATCTCGATTTTAGAATTCGTCTTTTAACCACGTAAGATAGTTGTATTCTCTAACAATTACATCCATATAGCACTAACATGATCTAGAATTATGCATAACATTGCAGTTCATATATATGCACTTCCCCAACTTGAGAAGCTGCCTCAAAGATAAATATAAGAAGACTAAAATCAAGTCTATCTAAGCAAAATTATGTGTACATACTTAAATTTACAGCTTAAGCATTATCGATCACGACTTGTTTTACGCTAGCTGTTGTAGGCAGGTTCACGAGGACGAGCAGTCCAGAGAGAACTGAGCGCGCGAAGACGTTGAAAATACTCTCCGAAAGCAAGCAATCCTCTGGCTGCTTGACGAGTTGTTAAGATGCGTGACATTTGGTGCAGCGTTTGCTGGCGAAGGTGATCCGCCTGTTGAAGATTAAGCAAAATAAACAAGATTTATCGCGAAGTTGCAGAATACAAAGAGTAGAAATATATGATCATTAGTACATTTTTCACACTCTGGCTTAACATGGTTTTAAATTGTTTTCGGTTTCATATATGTTCAGCATTCATCGAGTCAAGAACTTCAAATCAATCTCTTTTGAGTACAAGGAGCAAATCATAGACATATTGTGATTCTTATGAAGTAAGTTTAACAGAGGACAGATGCTCGGCCCTAGCAGAATCCTAGGCCCTCCAAGTGAGACTCGTGTTCGGTTTGAGTGACTGTGCCCCTCATGTTTAGGTATTCAAATGAATGAAATTAAATGTTGATGATTAAAAGTTACCTGATTGATGAAACTCTCGAGTGATTCTAACTTCTCCAGTGCAGAAGCTAGATGAGAACCATAGCTTCCAGCTCCTATGGCGCCGGTTATAATGCTCTGAGCCAGAGTCTGCTGAAGCTTATCCATCCCTTGTGAGAGAGCATCCTCAGCTTGCTGACAAGAATGTCGCAGACTACTTACATCCATGTTTTGTTGCTCTGTGAAGGGCTCGAGTTGTGGCATTACAATCTGTCAAATGAAACTCCATTAACAATTTAACGATCACTAAGCGATCATATGAACGATCAAACCGAAATTTGTCTTCCATGTATCATCATTTTTCAAGGCTTGGTGCGAAAAAAGCACAAGCTAACTAGTCTCAATAGAGATCGAATATAACTTAAAGCTGTTAAATGCAGTAGGCTCACATTTATAACCTCGGATGGACGAAACCCTCCAATCCAAAGGAAAAAGCGCTCGACTGAAGTTCTCCACATGCCAGACACTAAGTAGAAAACGTCTGCTCTGGCGGCTTCTGTTTTCATGCGAAATAGATCATAATAGTGGCTTAAGACATCTTCTACAAGTATGCGAAGCTCGATATCACTAACAGGAGACTGCAGGACAGTTCTGAGCTCGGAAGTTTTCCTTTGTTGTTCGTCTACCCAGTGGCTGTATTCCATCTCAAATGCAGCTATTCCTGAGGAGAAATGAGCACAAGATCAAAGTTAAGCGACTTCTATTTCGCTTAAAAGTTTACGATTTAACCGAAAGCACTTGGAATTACAAACCTGGCTTCACAGTTCCACCGAAACCTATGGCACCAGTGGCACCCCTGACATACATGCCCTGCCATCGCTCATTCATCCGTCAGATGATAAACAAACTTTACAAAGTGTATAGACAGTTGTTTGATTCAAATGAAGGAGAAGACTAGCAAATACGATCCTCCTCACCTGCTGTCGAGCTCTTTCAAGTTCCAATTCAAGTTGCGCCAGCTTCAAACGGCTTGTTTCCAATTGCTGAATATAAGCCTTCGTAAAAAAGAAACAGAGGAAAGAAATTAAGCTACTGTATTTTTACAGATATCTGCCGCTAATAAAAATTCTACAGGCACGCCTTTCTTTATACCTTTTTCCGCATACGGCTTTTTCTAGCAGCTTCACGATTTTGAGCCAACCGTCTTTGTACCTGTTAATAAGACATTTGCTCGTATTCACTTTACAGGAAACTAGAGCACTTTTGTTTATTCCTCAATATCCAAGGAAAATTAGTTTGTATTTGCTTAATCAGGCAATGAAAATTCTCAATAATTTCCACTTGCTCGAGTTGCAATTCTAAAATAACTTGCCATAAAAAGAAAGAAGCTTCTGGGGCTAAGTGATCACCTTTTCTGAAAGGCTCTTTTCTTCTTCACCATCTATAGAAGGTCCAAGTGGATCGTGGGAAGTACTTTCCGACTACAGATTCAAAATAAGGTATCAGTCAGACTCGACCAAAAAGCCAAAAGTTCTAATTGGAAAAAGAATGCATTCTTCACCTTGTTTTCAAGCCTGGTATCAGCCTGTGTGACTATATTGGCTCCTCCTGTTGGGCTTATATCGCCTCTGAACACGTCCTCCCACACGTTCATTTGATAGAGTGGTTCATATATTCCCATCCCTCTTGAAGGAGCAAACTGAGCTGTTGTAGAAGTCATAACTGCAACGTGGCACGAAAGCGAACTTAGTATATTCAGTAGTTCCATCACATGGAAGCAATTTTACAGAAACTAGAGGGAAACCGAAAGCCTAGAATTTACATAGTCGTGTGCAAGGAGTCATCGGTACATTTTCACAACAAGCTAGAAAACATATCTGATATCTAAGAATACATCACACGAAGGTAGCAAAACCTCGACAAAGAACTAGAAATATAATAGGTGCTGAATTCTTATAAAGAATTCCTGTTCTTTCTATCCGAAGGCTTAAATGCAAAGACAGAATTGTTGTTGGCAAGAAATTTAGTGTAACAACTAGCCTATCAATTCATTGAGCCTGAACCGCTAATCCAAAATATTGAAAATCGTGTTGATAATAGTAGATAATCTAAGTCCTTTAAAACTAAAACACAAATGCAAAGACAGAATAGTCTTAACTTTCTTGTTTTTGTTAGCTTAACCCTCCTGGTCAGGATATGGCTAAGCTACTCGTTTGATACACATGACTGGAGGAAGGGGTTTGCATATGCAGTTTGATCCTACTGCTTTCATCCTCAAATGAATTAATATAAAATGGTGCAGTATATCGATCTTAGTGATCGGAACAAAACTGAGATAATCGGTGAATTTCAAAACCAGAAACTATAAGTTTTCCTTCTTATAGCTAAAAGATAAAGAGACAGAAGAAAACACTTCAATTAGCACATCATGTTAACTTTCACTAGTTGCAGGGCTTACTGATAGCAAATTCTAGCGAGAGAACATAAAATTACGAAGCTAATAACGATGTAATTATCAGTAATTAGGGTTTCTAAACCTCACTCAATTGGTAACAATCCAATTCTGAATGAGAAAGCAATAAAGATATATAGTAGAGCAAAGAGCTTAGTACACCACTATTGCCACACAAAATGTAAACCTATCTTCTATCAGAAAAGGACAAGGGAAAACATGTAACGGCTTGCCTAGATCTTGTATTTCCTACGTAGTCCGGTCAAACCAACGATTATTCAACAGAGGCAATAACCATCATCACATACATGCAAATTCAAATTCTCGTATACAGTGAACTTCAATCATGTAAGTATCTAACTAAACGGAGCCTAGCCTTATTCCATCATCACATGCATACAAATTTAACTTCTCAAATACAGGAAATCCCAATCATGTAAGTAAATACAATCAAACGGAGCCGAGTCTTATCCCACCAGGTAGAGTTTGCTATGTATAATGTTAAGCTATTATACAGCAGAGCCAATATTTACCATCACACATGCAAGTTCAACTTCTCATATACAGTGAGTCTCAATCATGTAAGTTCCAATAACAAAACCGAGCCAAGCCTTATTCCACTAGGTGTGTCGGCTATGTAAAACGTAAAGCTAATATTCAGCAGAGCCAATATCCACCATCACATACATGCAAATTCAACCTCTCAAATAAAGTGAATCTCAATCATGTAAGTAACAATAACCCTTCCAAGTTAAGCCTTATCCCACTAGATGGAATTAGCTATGTAAGTGACAATAACATGAAAAAATTTAAAACTCGAAACGAAAAATTGGCTAACCAAAATGATTAAAGGCAGAATAACATAGACTAGAAGTAGAAAGATGATCAACCTTTTTCCTTAGTTTGAAGAGTTTATCACAGAGAGCTCACTCACTGCTGCAAAACCAAGAAGCTAAAAGCTTCTGGCTTGTGATGAAACACCATAAAACACCACATATAACAACCTTGATGGTACACACTCTATTAGTAATGCATAGTTTTTTCAGAATGATACAAATGACAAATAAAAAACTATGAAAAAGAACCAAAGAAAGTGGCTGCTTTTAGAACACTATATAGTCAACTGTTATTGTCTTAGATTTATATATATCCACTAAGCTTTGAAAATGCGCAACAAATGTCTTTAGTCCACCTGAACTAACCCATCCCTCAACTTTGCTCGACCATTAACATGGCAACACCTATAACACTGGGCCATGACACCTTTTTTTTTTTTTTTTTTAATAACGAGGAACTTGCGCTGAGCAGGAATATATTGAATTGACGTCAATGTTACATACTCCAGGATGCAAATGATACCCCAACTAAAAATTAATTAAAAGTCAAGTAATATTTGTAATGAAAGAGCATAAATTCAAACTCAAAACTTTTAATTGATAATGAATTATTACTTGACTATTTTACCAACTGTTAAGGTGGCCGTGGCACATTTTTGGCTTAGGAGGTGATGTATATATGTGACTATTTTCAAGAACAGGTAAGATAATCTATGATCTCAATCACTTTACTTTTGATTTAAGTAAACAAGTGAATCTTCATCTTTTTATTTTTATTGGAACATCTTCGAAGACAACCTTAAGAAAATCCCAGGTTCTATCCTAGATTCTGCGTGGATTCTGTGACCAATTTAATATTAGATAGAACTCTGATCAAGTATCTAACAGCATCATTTCTGTATTTGTTTGTTTACGCAAGCAAATGGCACCAACACCATTTATTCTTTTTTTTTTATTGATAGCGCAAAACACACTTTAAGTAAAATTACATTAAATTCACTCTAAAATTATAAATTTTATACTAAAGTACGCGCACACTACAAAAAAGATGTTCATATACCGGTATTTTTTTTCAATGTTTTCCAGTGCTTTATGGGTGCCGACGAAAGTTATACTGGAGCCTAAAAAAACACTGGCTATGGAAGTATCGTATTTTGCTTAACCGTCATTTATATTGAATCACCGGTAAAAGGCTCTTGCACCGGCGCTTTACATAGAAACTCCATGAATACTTTACAATTTGTATTAAGTGATCATTTCAAGGTGATCAAATATATGTACCAATTCAGTTAAAAAAGTTCAAACTCAAAACTTTTAATTCATGAACTAAGACCTTTAATCCTTTAATCGTTTATTCTCACTTAAAGGAACCATTTTTCCTAAAAGTAATGTAATTCAATAGGACAACATGTCAAAGGTGGTCAAAATCCGCAAGAATCTCACATAAAGTGAGAGAAAGAAGAATGATCACTTAATAGAAATTCCAATTAGTGATACATTAACCAACTTGAAGAATAAAGATCTTATTGTGTACCATATATCTTTGACTGCAACATGTTCTTATCCCAATCAAAAGGAAGAGGTTTGATCAAAGGAAGTATTATATCAAATTAATTAAACTACTGTCATGTTCCAGGCCTCAAAATTAGGTCTGGTGTTGTAAGCAATAATTGTATCAGAACTTTAAACCTTTCTTATTCACAAGACGATTGTCGAGTTATTAGACAAAACTTCTAAAATTCATTTATAAATTTATCGCTTATTTTAAAATTGTCCAATGTGAGTACCACGTGAAAAATTAAACTAGGTTTGGAACCTAAATTATTGGAAACTGCCCTTATATATGTTCCTAATGGTAAATATGTAATAGCCATGATCTAGCGGCATGATACTTACAGTATTTGCGAGAGGTTGTGAACTCAAGTCTCACTCATTATGTATGTATATATGTATAGTCTTAACCTTCCCTATAAATATGGGATATTACGTGATTTGCATGTTCACTTGATAGACCTATAATTATGTGCACATCAGAATATAGTACTAAAATACCCTAGTTGGTTTAAAGGGGAGAAAAGTGATAGGGATTGAAAGTGACGCGGAAGTAGTTTAATAAACAAAATTGTAGAGTTTCATTGCTGGGTATTATCAGTCCACACCGGAGGGTAGATAGGGCTTTAGCCGGATGAAATTTTATTGTAATTTAGACGGGTAAAATGCACAATATCTTTCTATAATTTGTCAGAAAGTGTTGGTTGTTAGGAACGGATTGTGCACACATATGTATGGAATAAGAGAAAAATCGACTATCAATAATTTTAATGTGGTTTGACCCTCTACCTACATCATAGACTAAAATTAAGAATCTACTATTTAACAACAATGGACACAATATGCAACAAAATTTTTGGATGGAGAAAGATCCCTTATCAAATTGGTTTTTTTCTAGAAAAAGTACAAAAAACTATCGTAACACTTGGCTTACCCTCCTACGCACACCCCATTAGATGTGGCTCTCATGGCAAGAAATTATAAGGTAGCTTGAAAGTCCTATTTATAGGAACTAAAACGTAAATCTACTAAGATATATTGGGACTCATATTTACTCTCATTAGACTGGACTTCTACTTGTATTCAATATCTATTGAACACTTAAGCCGAATCCCCAACACTTCTTGCTCTTTGTAGCTCACCCAATACCATAACTCCGTTGGTGAAAAAGATGAAATGACGACAATTGCCTTCGTTAAATATGCACAACACCCTCTTTTGCTTTTCATAAAATATGCACTATCTCCTCATGCTTTTCATATATACATAACAAGCTAAGTGCCTCCCTTGTGCTTCATTTAAAATACACAGCTATCTCCTTATGCTTTTCATAATAAGATCGTTATCCCTCTTATTCTAAAAGTTAGTTACCCCTTCTGTCGTATCAAAATGATCTCATCAAATTCTATAGTTTTTAAAATATTGCACATAATCTCCTGCCATCACCAAAGTCGTAAAGTTAGCGTGTGGAAAACATGTGCCATTAACTTGGACAAATCAGCTAACATTAGCAAATGAGTATTTGTTAGAACGTTCTGAAAAGTACAAGTAACTTATAAGATAATTATGGTATAACAGAGAATAATCAGCACGTTTAGTAAATCACAGGGGATATGATAAATTTTACCCCAATTTAGACTAGTTAACAGCATTGCGATGACGCTTTGAACTTCTCTTTCGTAGTATGATCTTCAGGAAATGATACGAATAGCTTCCTTTCTTTCTATAATTTACAAAACTGTAACACCATTAACGCACGCTTAATTGCATTGGATTTATTAGTTTCAGGATCACATTTAAGTGTGTTTGATTGCATAAATAATAACAAAAAAAATTGGAACACGTTGATGTTATAATTGCCAAAATACAATATGCCTTTTGAATTTAATGAAGTGTTACTAATTGTAGAACACATTTCCATGTCGTGCAAAAGTTGCACATTAAAATATGCGGTACCATAATAATTTTGTCGTCACCAAAATACAGAAAAATAATAAGTCGTAATCTTATAGATCATACAAAATTATCAAATTATCATGATACAAACGATTTAACAAATGCACGTAGTGATGTTAAATCATGTTAAATCGTTTGATATCATGATAATTTAATAGGATCTAACCCTTTAAAGAACAGAATTTAAGCTAATATTCCACCTTTTTCTTCATTTTCCATATTCTATTCTATTGCCTAACTTGAGAGCAACATATTTTCATGTGTGTATGTATATCACGTCCCGAGCTCAAAACTCCGAAACCCAAAATGATTTTACAAAGAATTTTAGATATGGTTCTTACGGGTTCAAGAGGTGGCTCCCACCAGCCTTCTAAGTGTAACACTTTGCTTCGCATATCACTTAGCACCTGTATTAGTTAGTGACATGCATTAAATATCATTTTGTCACGCCCCAAGCCTAAAATCCCAAACCCTACCCCAAGCCCAGAGCCCCAAACCCGCCTAAAATCCCAAACCCTACCCCAAGCCCAGAGCCCCGTACCCGTAGGCACAACTGGTGTTCTATGCATAAGGAACAACTATTTGGGCCCTATTTTCTATTAGTTCAAAATAGTTAATTCAAGTTATTCCTTATACCCACAACATCTACTTATAAACTACACAATTTCACTATATTCCACTGATGTGGGATATCACAATGTACTAATTAAATGGTCTTTTCTTGCATATATGCTGTCGCTAACTCGACTATAGAACCGATTCTCCATTACAGAAATAGTATTTTGCTGAATGCACTTGCAGAGTCATAGGTGAATTGCATATACGCTTGAGGTCTAGTAGGAAGAGATTGACAAATATTATTCCTGAAAATGTCTTCCAAATCAAGACCAAAAAAAAAATGTCTTCCAAAAAGTATATATGATGCATAATTCTCTGAATAATAATATAGGACCGAATGAAGAGTAAGATAGTTTTCCAATTTATAAACCAAATGAAGAAAGTAACTTGAGCCATCTCAGGTATATATAGTTTAATTTTAAATCGTAAAACTATTTATAGTTATTTTTATGACCAAAAACTCACTTTAATAGCACCATATATTAAATTCATCTCAAAGTTATAAATTTTGTGATATAGTAGTGAGACTCGGCACTTATTTTAAATCAGTCAATAACTACTAAAAAATAAACATTTATAATTTTTCATTCTTGTTAGTTAAGATTTTATAAGGAAATTGAGGATGGGATATAAAAAAATGGAGTGCAAAAATCAACTCCTGTGTAATTCATTAATAACAAACACAAGTAAATATCTATGGAAGAGGGAGTGGATCTTTAAGATTAGTATATTCTTTTCTATCCTGTAGTTCAAGTTAAGTATCACAACATTTTCCACCCATTTTGTATATTGTCATTTTTCGTTCCGTGTTAGAATAGAATCTTAATTTATTACTTAAGTTAGATATTAGACGAGATTTTACGAAAAAATTCATTATAAAAGGGAACAAATATTTCTTTTTCTTTTTTCGTTGCCAATTTGACACTTAGACTCGTCCACTATCTATCAAAAAGATTTGAGAACACTTTTTCTAATATCACTTTGTTGTCGTATGTAAATAATAGCGATAGCCCACTAATAATTCACAGAATGGTGCTTTTGCTTTGCTCACTTTAATTCGCTCCACCAATTAAACAGCTTTCAGCCATCTTAGATGTAAATATCATGTACACAATTGAAGAAAACAAATAAATATAGTACTAAATCGTTTTTTAACATTTTTAAATTTTTTGATAAGATAGGAACTTAATATGCTATTAGAGTTCAAGATACTAAATAGTCTTGAATTCGAGTCTTACTGCCACTTATTTAAAAAAATTAAAATTATCTACGTGTAAGCTGATTCTATGTGAAAGGATGAGTTGAATACAAAAAAATAAATTAATAATAAACTCATTTCTAATGGTTTAGACTTTTAATGAGATGATCACTTAGGTCATAATAAGAGGTGCTCTCAAGAGATTAACTATAGCATACAGGCTGACATCCCATGTTTTTTTTTTTTTTTCTTATCAAAGTAGTATTTCTAATTTCAGAGAGAGCTAGAGAGAAAGGCAGGATTGAAAAATCTTTTGTAATTTCGTTTCTTTCAATCTCAAATCATACTAATTTATAATTTGGTCATATACTATATTCGAACTAATACGTTTTCATATATGAGTGCATTTATCTTGGTTCCTATATATTATTAATTACGATGTTATTCTAATTTCTTCTGATTCTTTGTGGCATTAATTATAATTAATTATCATACTTTTCAATCTACCTTAGATTAAACTTAAATATATCAAGATGGTTAAGGGGCATAATGTTATGTCGTATACAACATTTGTTTGATAGATCGTATTCATCTAAAATGATAATAAATATATCTCAATTTGGTAATTTAACATGGTGTTATAATTTAAATTACCAAAAATATTTAAATTTAAATTTCACCATTATCTATTTAAATTAAATAAATAAATATTTACTTGCAAGACTCGAATCAAATCTCACTATCATGTGAGGGCCATGCCTAAAATAGTAAATAAATAGTAGATGGGTTCGTACATCTCACTTCAATACTTTATTCAACTTTTGCTATTCCTTCATGCAATGGCTTTTCCTAATTCCAGAAGGTCACGGAAGCAAAGGTCCCTCACTTTTTGTGTCAATTCAATTCATGCCCCAATAGTCTTTTAGAAAGACCAATAATGAATGGAGAAAAACTCTTGTTTTTACCAACACGTGGCAACAAGTGATCTAAATATAGACCTCAACATTTCTCTTTTAGAAATTCAAGCCACGCCCAAAAAAAAGTAGTGTTTTTTTGTCGGGAAAAAAAGAAAAGTAGTGTTTGAAATTATTGAGTAGTGTCGAACAAGTTCATAAATCATACTCAATTTATTGATTTATTAATCTAAATGAACTAAGCATTACTTTTCCATTTATGTATTGCTACCTAAAATTAAATTTGTGACCTTTTACGTTGGTGAGACTTATATAAGCATAGTTTATAAGTTGGCGTTAGTAGTTTACATAATAACTTCACTAAAATATCTGAGTCCAATAAATTTGAGGTACTACTAGTACTACACCATATTCAAGTTCATAGACATGTTTGGAGCCAATTGGATAAATATGGGTTTAAAATAAGCTAAGATTTATTTTTTTGGGGGTGAATCTTTTTTCTCTTTTTTCTTCCTTCTCCCTCCTCCCTTCCCCCTTTTCTCTCAACCCCCCACCCCCGAGATGTTACTAGTGATGCATATTGGTTTT
This sequence comes from Ehretia macrophylla, assembly GCA_037974665.1. Taxonomy (NCBI): domain Eukaryota; kingdom Viridiplantae; phylum Streptophyta; class Magnoliopsida; order Boraginales; family Ehretiaceae; genus Ehretia; species Ehretia macrophylla. The sequence continues at coordinate 40,562,968 of CM075774.1, forward strand.
GATGGTACTTATGGTACTTTGCTTCTTTGGCTTGATTGCTATGTGGTAGCAAGCCTTCATGGAGGGGGAGAAATTCTAAAGTGTGACAACATTATAGAAAGTTGTCCACATAAATTAATTAGGCCGTGGATGTATATATGTACGTCAGGAAAAAGCAAACTATATTTCTTTCTTAGCTTGATTAAAGTTATGCATCAGATTAGCATAATATTGGACAAGAAAATGGAAGAAAACAGAAACCCAAAAAAAAAAAAAAAAAGAGGAAAAAGAAAGGGAAATTATTATTGTGGAATCCACTTATCCAATATAGATAAATTAGGTCGTTTATAATCAATATATAAAATTCTGGTTTAATCTACCTAGTACCAATTAGTTTTAGAAATGAACCAAATGAATCCTGGGCTACTCTAATATCCGGTCTAAAATGAGAATGAAAAAATATTGGACCATGGCCTAGGTCCAATGCCATGATGACCTAAATTTTTATATATTGATATTGAAAATTATGATTTATTTGCGTGGAATAGTTGGATTTTTCAATTATTATAGCCATGTTGTCATATCCAAAATATGTAATGCTTAGATCATGGATGCTACATAGCTTTTATTGAATGATCTCCACTAAATGTGTTGGCCAATTGATGTAGATAATTTTATATAAACTAAAACCTTGCCCCTTAACCGGAATTATTTTAGTTCAAAACCAAAAAAAAGTTGGAGCACTGATATCTTAATTATATACTTTCTTTTTTTGAAAAACTTAATTATATACTCAGTGCAAAAGGTAATGTGTCATATAATTAAGGCGTTGCTTTTGCAATATGGCAACTTCATCATCCAAGAATAGTAAGTTTCAACCCTGCATGAGCTGCATGTGTGTGCAGAAACTTAATAGCTTTAAAGGTGGGAAATATTCTTTTATTACATGGAGGCTGAAGTCGGATTTTTATTCAATAATTAACTTAGGACATGTATTATTTTTCTTGTTTTTAATCGAACAACATGTCTACTTGTGCAAAATCTAATCAATTGTGTCACTGGCGGAGCTATATTGGGGCCAGTGGGGGCTATATTGGGGCCAGTGGGGGCTGCAGCCCCCACTGACCCATAAAAATTATTAAAATTTCTACGCATTTTTTTTAAAAAAAATTAGATATTTATACATTTTTGGTTAAAAAAAATTAATTAGCCCCCACTGAAAAATAAAAGTATTAGTATAGTTCAAAAATTATGAATTTTAACACCCATTGGCCCATAAAAACGTTAAAATTCTATGTATTTTTTGAAAAAAATACTTGTATAGTTTAAAAATTATAAATTTTAGCCTCTACTGACAAAAATTCCTGACTCCGCCCCTGAATTGTGTGGCTACCCACTAGGAATTTTAACTCATAATTATCTAGTCAATTTAAGTATTGGTTTGCTTAATGATATACGCGTGTAACTTTAAAATCCGAATGGCGACGAAGGATTCTCTTGAAATCTTTAATATGTGGGAATTTTCTTACAAATACTAATGGCCAAGCTTGATGGGATGTATTGGTGACTTGTGTCACTTTTAATAGGATTCATACGTTTTTTATATGCCTCACAATTTTTTTTTAAACGTGAGTAAGAAGTTTCCTTTAAAGTGGGGATATGTGGATAATAAAACCTTTTTTGCTGTCAGCTACTCCCATCATTCACGGAATACAATTATAGTTGTTAATTTCCTAATCAAGCAGAGAACTGGAGATAACATTGTATATAGGTAATTGAATTTCCTTTTAAATCAAAGATGAAAAAGCAACGAAGCTTTATAGAAAAATTAGTTAAAGATACCTTATGTGGACAAATATATGGTACTAGTTTTCTTGCTTCTTGAGAACTTAATTAGGCAGGTAAGGATGAAAGACACATAGGGATGCACCCAATAATGGTGCCACTATGACCCTCATGTTGGGGTTTTGTTTCAAGTCCAACCTAACCCGTGTTGAATACAAGTAGAAGTCCATTAAAAGTAGGGATATGAATATTTTTTTATAATTAACACTATTTTTTTTTTTTTTTTGTATAATAAAGGTTGAAGTTGTTGTTTGAACTTAGAACTTCTTATTATAATAAACCGTTACTTGATCATCCCGTCCAACTCTTGAATGTAAAAATAGAACTATTTAGTTTGTAAATAATTGTCACATACGAAGAGGTTGGGTGTGAGCATGAAAGGCCAAAATTGCAACCCTGAGAGATAGGTTTAATGTTTCACTTTGCATAAAGTCATTTGTAGCCATGTGAATTATCCAGACGTGGGATTGCGGACGGCATAAATTAAAGATGACCGAACCACGTTAAATTTTATATTATTTTTGTTGCGTGTGCGTGTTCCCGTTCCAAGACTTCATGATTATTTATCAAAGCATGAACACATCTACAGGATCTTGAAAAAGTTGTACAAGAAAAAGTGTTTCATAGTAGATATAGTGGTACTCCGTTACAGCTCCTTGTAGACTTGGGGTCATTTCACACGACTGCTCAGGTGTTTCAGAATCGATTTTTGCATCAAATGACATGGAAACTTTAAAACTGTAAGTTCAACAAAGTACTTTATTTTGAAGAGAGAAAAAATACTCAGAAACACGCAAAAGAATAAGCAATTGATGACTATGACCTCAAAAGAAAGTAGAATTGAGAATCCAAACGTCAGTTCTTAGGCCACAACATGGAAAGAGCATAAACAAGGTGATGGGAACAGTACTTTTTGATCAAAAAGAGTAGGAACGCCTTTAACCGTCCTCAAAAAGTCACGATACGTAGTGATTTGAGTCACAACCTAAGCCAAAACAGTATTTCACCTTTAAAAGAAATAAATAAATTTTAAAGATTTTGGATAAATCCAAAGATGGCGTGATTGTTGGGGTTCTACGGCCCCTAAAGAAGCTAGAGCAAGGCCTCATAGTTTCTTTTGTGCATCGGTGAAAAAAAAACATGTTTTATTTTATAAGATCATACTTAGTATTGATAACATAATTTGTATTAGTGCGCTTTATATTCGTCTAAATATCTACGCCACCCACAAAAAACATGTTAGATATTGGAACCAACAATATCTAACCTTACAATAAAATCAAATAAAATATGAAAGTGTCACCAATTGACCGAAAGAAAATATTTCAGTATTGGAAATATCAAACTAATTTATTAATTATATAATCTTTCACATATTAAACTTGTTTTTAAATAAAGCAATATCTTATTATGGTATTATAACCCAGTTACTAAAAAAAAGTTTTTGGTTCAAATCTCGCCACTATTCTTCCGTAGACCACGTGCATAGTCTGAAAACATTTTTGCACAGTGAGTGGACATGTAAAAGACTCTCGAATGGTAGTTAAATCAAGTAATCACTTATACTCAGCCTGTGACCTGCATGATGAAAATCACTGCAAAGGTAAAACATGAAGGAATTTTGGAAGATGAATGTTGAATCTCTACCGGCCTCATCTGCTAATATATTCTATCACCAAGATTGATAATAAACATCAAGAATAATTATATATGCTGCTATTACGATATGTGATCTATGAATAACATTGTTCGAAGACAAAAGCTAATCATAAGGTAATCAGCATGGTGAGTAGAGACTTTGGATATCAATTTTTGTTATAGGTTTTTGAGTTTAGGCTTTCTATACATAAAGTCAATAGTTTTTAGACTTTTTTGGTCCAAAAAGTCATTGTTGTTGTGTAACTCTTATTGAGAAATAGTAAATTTTTCCAATTTTAGATCGTGTGTAAATAAAAAGTCACATCATTTTATAAATATTATATGTGCATGTGTCTTCGTCTCCATCGGTTACGTGCGTTGATCATTCTTCCTTTTATTATTGGTGATTTGCGCCTTTATATCATTTTATGATCAGCTATCTTAACCTTTTCTTTGCTGATTTTGGCTGTATGAGGACGAAACATATATCGTCCAAAAAAAAAAAGGACGAAACATATATCCTGAGCCATTCGAATTGCTTTGTTCATTTATGGGGTAGCCTGATTCTCAAAGTGCATCCTAAAGTGGTAAAGACACTCCCAAAACACAGTGTTTGCACTAGTTGTGGTCCTCTCATGTAATCTCGTTGAGATCGAGACCGGATGTAAGATATTTTATCAATAGAGACTAAGTAGTTTTAGATATCATATTTAACGAGATTGTAAAAACACAATGGTTTTTTAAAAAATTAAGATATTTTAAAATATTTTGTAAGACCAATGAAATTTTCATTTACAACCCCTCTTTTGCTTGATAGCCCTCTCCTCTAAAGGTAGAACACTTTATTATTGGAATTAAAAAAAAGCAATTTTAAATGTAAAGCCGTTCCAAAATATTGTAGATCCGCCCCACTTGCAACACTCATAGTAGTTGCAAGTAAATACTCTTCCAGAGAAGAGTAGTACTCCTAAGCGGCTTCTCATGATTGGGAACTTCTAAAATTTCTTGCGTTATTGCGTCATCAACATTTTGCCACCTCAAATCAAGAATGGTGACAGAAGTGCTAATGTTTCTCATGAATGAATTCAAGATTTTTATTCGATAAGGTTAAAAATATACAATTTATATTGATATACATTTAATGTCAATTTTTTAGGGCAATATTTGAAACTTATTTTTTTGCTCGAAGACAATATTTGGATCTTAGGTCAGTATAAGTCGTATACGATCACTCCACTCAATCTTTAAGCACAGAAAAATTGTACTTTGCTCCGGAAGATATCAGCAGGACGCCATGAAGATAAACTAACATCCAACTTTACTGTCAAATGTCCATGGGTCTTAAAATGCCTCTTTGTAGTTAACACTTGTTTTTGTTTTGTTTTGTTTTTTTCTTAGGACATGAAATAATTGGATTGCAATCAATAATTGTGATATTTTTAGGACCCTCTCCTTTCCTTTACGCCATGAAAATTAAAAAATAGGTAGTTCTGACTATATATAACTCCTTCAAACATGTAATTATGTTTCTAACATTACCAAGAAATCTAAGAACAAAATATTTCCACAAATGTTTATATTGAATGAGAAATTTCTCGATTTCCGTTTTTGTATTTTTTATCATATGTTTCTAACACCACCAAGAACTCCAAGGACTAGATTGAGCTAGAAATTTCTCAATTTCCCTTTTTCCATTTTTTTAAAGTTTATAAACATTTTTATAAGATTTCAAAAAAATAAAAAATAAATAAAACCTTTCACTTTATCTTAAATTATGCTTAACCAATATATTTATGAAAAAGAAAAAGAAAACAATGGCAACCCATAGTGGTGATGTTTTCAACCCTGAGCCTGCAATGCGTGATTTTTCCTTTTTTCCACTCAAATGTTTCCTGGATCTAAAAGAATTATGATCCAATGTGAGAGAAGGAAGCCCATAAATGGGCATATTGGGCTTGACCCAATACTACCCTTTCAGAGGGGCTGAAATTTGGGTCTCAAGGTGATTCAGTTGGACTCAGACTTTTACCCACTAATTGACCTAAGAATCGAAGAATTTTATGAAAAAGTGTGAAAAACTCCCATTATATTTGAGCAAAAAAAAAAAATATATATATATATATATATATATAGCTGACAAACAGGGTATGAATGTAATCAAGGTGACTGGGCCTTTGGTCTACTGGTATATTCCTTGCTATAAGTACGAGAAATTATGAGATTTATTCTTGTAGATGACATTTTTTGATGTGTATTATAGAGACTTAAGTCTCCCTTAAATAAAGGAAAAAAATGAAATCAAGGTTGAGTGCAGGCTACATTCCCAACTCATCTCAATTTTTTTTTTTGAAGTCTATGTATTTTTAAAATATCTGAAAAAACTAACTTAGCACCGATTGAAATTATTCGTATGAGTATTAAAGTGTGTTTTATTGCTCATTGAACTAAAGTTTTAGATCTGCTCTTGGTTCAAGTTAAAAGGATCTTTTCTTTTTGTTTTCGAGAGAGATATTGATTTGACACAATAATTTGAAATTTAGTGATGGAATTATTATATATCAAGAGAACTAAATCACCACAAGAATCATGAAACGACCAATATAATATTCGAGGAAGCCAAGATATTTAGTGAGGTAAAATATCAACACAAATTGTGAGGAATCCTTCTCCATGACTTTCATATTCAAGTCCTCATTTTCAATCTTTCTCTTTGTGCTGACAAAAAGCTATGAACTCTTTATTTGCTTTAAGAAGCAATAAAAAGACACTTATGATTCAGATTCTTGTTGTAAAATAAAGTTATATACAACGGACTCAAATGGGGTTCGATTGTTTTTCAAACTCTAAGTATAAAAGAAATTTTGTGCATTAAATTGTTATTTTATATTATTATGATGTTGATAGTTTGTTCGACTTATTTAATATCGAGGAAATACCTGCATGGTTTTGTGTTCTATAGTCTTATCCTTGAGCTGTCTTCACTAGAACTTTGTAATCTCATATGAGGCTTATTAGCAAAAGGCAATAGGACAAAATCTAAAGTATCTACCAACTAGTCTCCAAGGGTTGGTAGAGTGGGTGAGTAATAATTTATTGTGATTTAAAATTTAAAATTTGAATTTATTTATTTTTATTATAAATATTTTTTAATTTTTAATTAATTTAAAATATGTATTAAAATACATTTTTGCACCACGGAAAAAAAAACAAAAAACAAAAACAAAAGAGTATCTACCAAGACACATGGATGAAATTGCAAAGAACACTCTATCTCATTCATTTAATCTATTGCCATGTGTCTACACAAATTGCTAAGACGAAAAAAAATAATACACAAATTGCAAAACACGCAATAGACCAATTCATACAGGCACCTATATTTAAATATATAATTTTAGCTCAAAATAGGATTTAAACCTTAGAACTCTTTACTCAACAACACAAGGCTTTAATAATATGGTATCTCTACAACCTTGTAAATGGCTAATTCATCGATTGTTCATAGTTTATAATAAAGTTTTCTTTAACTTAAACCTCCAAATTATAACCATACACAATAAAATTAAAGGCAATGTCATACTATTTTACTATCTTAAAAAAACTTTTTTATTTTAAAAATTCAAGAAAGTTATTACTTAATCGTTCCTTAACCAAATGATAGTCTGATTGACGAAACTCCTATCATGAAAGGAATTTGAGAAAAAGGGTTGGACCAAAACCTACAAAACACACACACACACTCTCATATATAATGTATATATATACATATATAATAAAGAAAATTCACTCCCCCAGTGAACAATTGGAGATTTTATCCTAAAATCAATAGTAGTAAATGGAGCAGCCTAAGATTTTATATATTATTTTTGAAAGTTATGATTTATCAATATGAGACAATTAAATTTTTTAATACTCCCTCTTTGCATGTGACTCATGATTTAATTATTGAATGCACAATCAATGACATGGTAATAGATGCAAATGAATTTTAGAATTATATACCAAAAGTCAACTCATGATGATAGGCGCAATTAATATCAAAGTGAACGCCTAAAATATAAATAGATCACACTGTGAATACCAAAGCCGATGCATGAAACACGAATCAGTTGTATGTAGATAGATAACATAGGATTATAACCCAGTTTTGATATTATAATAAACAATATGAGATCTCATCGTAAAATTATTTGATATTAAATGGTATAACCTAAAATTTTATATATTGATCTTAAAAAATTCTTATTTATCCATATAAAAATAATTAGATTCTCCAATATCATGTCAATAATTAGTCGTTAAACCAACAAAAGAAGACTTCTAGAAGCTTGACCAAAAGAGAAGACTTGAAAACAAGAATTTTCAGAACAAAAAAAAAAGAACTATTTTTATTTTCCATCACTTTTCCTCGTTTCTTCTCACCCCTAAGAAAACAAAGCATTAGATACTATTCTCCATTACTTTGTTCCATTCCACATGCACTCTACAAAAAGTCTCAACCTACTATCTCGCGAATTACGACGTCGTTCCACATACCTCCTGCCCATACTGCCCCTACCAACAACTTCACTTCATTACCTACACCACGGTCAGCACCCCCCGCCCCACTCCCTCCCCTTCTCTCTCTCTCTCTCTCTGTCTGCCAGTTGAAATAATATACAACGGTCGAAAAAAAGAAAAAAAGAAAAAAAGAAAAGAAGGAAAAGGAAAAAGAGGAAAAAGAAACAGTGGTTGAACATTCATTTCATCTTAGTTTTACACACACACACACACACACACACACACACAAGGCTGAACATTCATTTCATCTTAGTTTCACACACGCACATACACACACTTGAAGCTCTTCAGATCTTCTTCTTCACTTTTATCTCAGTTTTCAGGTAACATTTTTTTCCTTTAAACATTTACTTAATTTTGCTAGAAAATAATAGCTTTATTACATTTTGCTTCTTGAGCTCAACATTTTTCCTTCTTAATTTTTTTTTTTACGACTATTTAATTTTCTCACTTCGTTTTCAATTCTGGTTTGGCTTGACTTCTCCATTTTTTCTTTACCCAGAAAAGAAAAGAAAACAAAAACTCCATTATTTATGCATGTTTTCTTTTCGTAACAGTGATAGAACGCAACAAAATATTACGAAAGTTTCTTCATTGTAATTTGTAATTCATACACTAGAAACTTCCTTTTTCAAGAGAAAAAAAAAGGGAAAATAAAGAGGGTTTGTTTTGCTAATACCCTGTTCAATTTTGTAACAAATCTTTCATTTTTTTTGGTGATATCATCATTTTCTTAGATCTACAGTTCAATTTACCATTTTGTAGGTTCACTTGTTTCTACAAAGCATATCAGATATTTTGTTTTCAATTAATAAATTTATCGGAATGGATTTGTTTATAATATGATGATGTAACGGTTATAAATTTCTGATTATATTAAAATAATATAAAAAATTTATAACTGTTAAATTCACTGATAATATTATAATATTACGAGAGAATTTCATTGATTAACATACATGCATGACTTTCTTTTTATATTTCTAGTTCTTATAAGTCCTATTTGTTTTTCTGCTCAATATAACATTGGGTTTTTTGAGTTCGGTTTCGAATTTTAGATTTCGAATTTTGAGACATGAAAGCTCTCCCAGAAAAGATATGACTCAACTTAGTAAAATAATATTGAGTTTTTTTTTTTTTGTGGTCAAAGAACAATATAGAGTTGATTCTAAAAAAAAAATTGCTTATTGAGTTGTTCTAGGTTTTTTTTTCCAAAAAAAAAAAACACCACCTCACTTACTTCAACCCTCATGAAATTCGACTTTGATTCTCTAATTATCAGAAAAAATAACCTACCCTTAGCCTGCTGGTGAATTTCTAGTTTAAGATAGCATATGATAACAGAATTTTTAAGGTACGAGAAGGAAAATTCCAAGGGATTCCGAGGAGATCTAACGGTAATATCTAACCTAGGTTTGGTGTGGCAGGTGTCGGAGGCCGTACAGATATGGAGGTTATAGTCAACCATGTTTTGCTAACGTGCGCCAATCAGGCTTTGTCTGCTCTCATAGTGGTCAATGCGCATCAGCTTTTTTCTGCTCAAGTAAGCTTTTTCAATTTATTTTGAATTGGATTTGATTAATTTGCTTTTTCTAATTTCTCTAAGAAAAATTTGTTTCCTGTTTTTTTTTTCAATTATGTATTCAAAGGCGTATTATTTGTTGTTAGCCTGAGATTTTAAGGTAGATTATAAAAAAATAAAAAATAAAAAATGATTTTCTTTGGAAGTAGAATGTTAAGACTCTATAATATAATTTAACATAAATATATAATTTTATGAAAATGTAACAAAAAAAATCTCTTCTATTATCATATACATAAGGCAGTGAGACACCTTATTTCCACTTTACCCATAGTATAAATTTGGCAACAACCTTTTCTTTTTATGAACATGATTCAAGTTAAAAAAAACTTTATAATAATAACCATTTTGAATGGTTACTTCAAAAACTATTACTTTAATAAATTTAAAATTACTAATGAATGCCATAGTCATTGGGACGACTACTATTTTGAATATTAGCTCATAAAATAATAGATTGCTTCAAAAATTATTTCCCATGATTTATGAAGTTATTTCCCATGATTCATGATTTTTGGTTGAAAAATAGGGGTTAGATGTCTCCTTTTCACCTTTTTTCTATGAATAGAGTAATCTTTAAGTAACATTTTCTCTCAATTTAATGCTTTTCATTGCTTTTTTTCTTTTTCAATCTTTTTAGAAATTGTTGATGTTACTTTCTAACCTCATCATGTGGTCCTTTGCTAACGTACGCCACCTGTACTTACTACTTTCCACATCTCGGAACCCAAAGGCAACATAAAATCGGCTTTAATGCCTTCTTGAGTTCCGGGTTGTTTGATATTTGATAATGGGCCCTACCTGGAATAATATAGTCTGCCACAATGCCTACTGACACGTATTTTTGAAAATTTAAGCTCTTTTAAAACTATCTCAAGGTTAGTTTGGAGACGATCATTTTGTTAGTGACTAGTAAACCGTTGGGTTATGTGTAATTCATACATTACATATTAAAATTAACAGTTTTATTGTATTTTTAATATATATATGGCATGTAGATATTGTATGTGGATCCCATATGGCGTGTAAGACCCTAAAGACTGTCGTCCCCATACATTAAGATCTGCTGTCTGATTTAAAGTAAATTTCATTATCTCAATATTTAATAAAACTAAAATTAAACTTGAAATACTACATTTCAAATTTTTTGGACAGTTTGACGTATAAAACTCCTGTTGTGCGTGGACGTTCAGAAAAATATTGGACTCACACTAGACACAAATTCCTTGGAAATACAATCATTTTACGTTTGTGGTAGGAGCATTTAATTGTAGTTCACCCTTTGAGGTCTTTGGTCTTTCTTTATTACCTTTGGATGACACTTAATAAGAGCAAATTCCTTTTTGTTTTCCCATTTTTATGCTAAGATTATTAAGAGTCAATTCTATATTCTTACTTGAGGTATAATCTTTTCAAATGATCTCACTAAATAGAATCGGCTATAAAAACTTCCCAAATAATCATGCTTTTAGAAAAATTAGTTTGGTTCTTGTTTACGACAGTAACAAAAGAATATCCAACGCGTCTTATCATCCCGCACAACTGTTTCGCCATTCCAAACGGCCTCACGTTTCTAAGTTTTCTTCGTAGAAGTGCTCCAACTTTGACTATCATGTTATAAAATGTGTCATGTGTGGTACACCACATTTGGCAGAAGGGATAGACCATCATTTTGGTATACAGCAATGCGAGCTCATTAAATATCATCACATGTGAACCTCATTACATTTGAAATTATTACAAGTGATGCTCATTAAGGTCTCGTGAAATTAGTCAGGCGCGTCTTGAATACCCACGGCTTTTAAAAAAGAAAAAAAGAATAGTGCTGGATGATCAATATTAGTGTTATCCGATTGTTTCAGGAGTTGCTGATGACGAGCCAAGCTAAAGGTCAAGGAGATCAAAACAGTTATGACCAACCTGAAGATGCAGATGAAGGGGACAATGATGGTGATAATAAGAATGGTGACACTGCAGATGGTGAAGATGACACACCTAAAGAGGGAGTGAATGCGGACAACCTGAAAAACAGCAATGGCAATTCCAAGAAAGGCCCGGGCGGGTCTGGTGGAGCCGGTGAAGAGGATGGGGAAGACGAAGAAGAAGAGAATGGCGATGGTCATAATGATGATGAAGACGATGACAACAATGACGATGATGATGATGAGGATGAAGATAACGATGAGGAGGACAGCGAGGAGAAAGAAGTAGAAGACGAGCCAGAGGACGAGGAAGAGGAAGAGGAAGAGGAAGAGGAAGACGACGAGGAAGAGGACATCCAGCCCCCTAAAAAGAGAAAGAAGTGAAGGCAAATATTACTCGTCTGTTTCGATACTTTTGTCATAAACTTAGTGCCTCTACTTTTTAATCTTACTTGTTTTAGCTGATGAGAACTGTCAAGATATTTTATCATCTTTCAATTTCATCTTGCTGAGAAATTCAGAACTTTTAAACTAATGTTTAGCCACTAGTAAACACAATCCCTCTTAATGTGCTGGGGCATTTTTGCTTGCTAGCTACTTGTCACATACCGCTGTTCTTTTATGCCCGGACATCTATTGCCTACTTGGGAAGTCTCTAACTACATGAAACGTATTTATGTATGTTGTGTACTAATATGTAATATCCATAATACAAATACTGCCGACATGTTAGGTTGGCCTAGTCTTTGGGGACTCTAGGCGCTGCACGGACAATTTTACACTCAGCCCTTGACACAGTACTGTGTTTGTCATCAAACCAACCCTCACCACGGCTGCCCAGCTATGTAACAACTACAAGCACCAGGAAAGTATGCAGAGAGAGCATTTTACTTGGTACTACAAGTCTATGGCATGAGCACCAAAACACTCAAAATGCTCAGCGCCTTGCAAAAACCACCACGGCTATCAAAGCGCCTAGTCTCTATACTATTATGAAAAAGTCGTCAAATCCAAGATATATCAAGACTCAACAAGTACAAAGTACAAAACTCGTTGAAATCTAAGTGAAACACTGGATTTCTTATCTCATGTCCATCATCTTGCTACAAGTAATAACTATGGTTGAACTATTCAAAGGAATCACCAGACTGTTACGAGTCAAAAATACCATCCAAGAACTCAGGGGATGCACCATAATTGTCATAAGCTTGCCTCCGCCCCTCAAATGCTAATAGCACGCACCATAAAGTATAATCCACCCCCTACGCCATCACGTTCTCCTTCTATATACTTTTACAAGTCTTACACACTACCCAGTCTCGACAACAATAATCGCTGCCTTATTATTATACCCCACAGTGTCTTCTCCACCAACTCTTTTACAAGTATCAACTCAACAGTCTCCTCCTCCACTTTATTACCAGTCACCACCACCCCCAACCTCATTTCCACCTCCCCTCCATTCGTCAATGTAACATGTTCCAAGAACAATCCCACCCTTTACAATTTACTACCACAAACAAGCATAGGGTTAGAGAAATTCCATTCTTTAGTAGAAAGCTGAATTTAAATAAATAAACAAAAAGACAAATTTTGACATTTAACCTCGTTAAGTCGCTACAACGCTCAATTAAGTACACCTTAAGAAATAAAGAAAGAAATCAATATGCATAAAGCATGTTTAGCCGATATTAAGCTACCATCAGAGCATAGTAACACAAAGAAATACCCGCAAATAATTCAACTAAATAACAGATGCACTCATATTTACAGAAATCTATGATTATGAAACAAAGAACAAATTCCCCTGCAATTTCATATGCACACTGAAACCCCTTTATTCACATGTAACAACAAATGTTTATGTGGTCAGTTCAGAATCTTTACAAGTTCTCTTCGCAATGTTGTATCTGCGTCAAGCTTCCCTGAACCTATAGACCATGTCAACAAACGTAAGAGTGCCAATGACTAACAGAACCAATTTACTGATAATGCAAATGCATGTCAACACATTCAATATAATGACGGATTTCATAACTACAAATGGAAAAACAAGTATATATAGCATTTTATAATTACACAGTTTACAACATGGAAGAATCATCACATAAATTATTAGGAGCACAGAGATGTCAACGAACAAAACCAAGGAGCAGCGTCACAACTAGTACTAAAAGATATGCTACATCTTACTGAAAGGACACTTCAAAAATTCAAAGTTACACATGCATAATACCAACACCAAGAATTTCTTTCCCTGCAAAGTAGGATCAGCACGTTAGTGAAATAGTTGTCTGACAAGTAACTTCTAAAGCGATCAAATCTGATAGCCATTGACTATCCATTAATGTCAAAGATTTTAAAGTATAACAAAGAACGTTAAGAGGGTTCATCATGGTATAATATTAAGATGAAGAATGTGAAAGGTAAAGCAAAGCTTTTTACTCACTATAAATATATTAATGTCATATTCCAATTCTATTTATGCTGTACAGAATGTGTAACAAACGCTGTTATCCAAGCCCACATCTAATATATTACATTCAGATCTCTCATCTTATACATCATGCCCAGTCAAAGTAAGACATCCATTCGAAACAAATTGGGTAACAATAATTTCAAATAGACACCAGATACAAATATTTTGGGACTTTTTGTATTCAAGATTAATTTTTCATTAAAGTCCTCTGAATATACAGCATTGACTTTGCCATTTGTTTCATGGGAGAAAAGAGCCATCATAACTCTCTTTTAAACTGTCACTCTACAACTTCCATGAGCAAATACTTACAGCAGTTGGATCATTTCTTTGTAGCATCAATAAACATTGCTCGAGTCCAATGCTCTACGTCTTCAGTTTGTGATGGAGGAGGAGGAAAAGTCGGATGCTCAACAAAATCCCACCCTTCAATCAGATTCTCGTTTTTTCCAGTATCCAATATCTCCGGAGCATAAAGAAAGCTCACAGCTGAACTTGGAGAATTATTGTCAAACGTATATCTCTGCAAGGCAGAAAGAAATGTTAAATTAATTCCAAAATGCAACCATACAAATGAATAAAATGAAGACAATCTTTTAGCCTACAAGTATCATCTTCCACTTATCAAGTCATTCTCTTAGATGTGTTGAGTTTATGACTCGACTACCATAAAACCCCCTGAATGAAGCACTTATCAGACAATACCATTCCCTTTAAATTAACTTATTCCTTCAGAAATCACATTCTCTATTTCTAGATGATCAGAACACCAGTTGACATTTTTATGCCATCTCCAGGTTATAAATAAAGCTGAATATGGTGAAGAGAAAGATACCACTTTCCCTTACAATTTAATACTGTACAAGCAAAATATAATGGAACTCAACTCACACCCCTAACATTTCATACAAAGATGACGCAGAAATACTAAACAAGAGCATAACAGTATATGCAAGTGTAGATACGGAATGTAGCAACAGAATAGATGCAGCTCAGACAAGTAATATATCCTTCGCTTCAACCAACACCTTCCCCCTCTTATTTTTTCTTTCCACACATGAACATGTGATAATGATGGGAATATCATCTGTCATACATGCATTAAGAATACAAAATTTCTAACGGGGCAAAAAAGGTATTAGGCT
Organism: Ehretia macrophylla; assembly: GCA_037974665.1. NCBI lineage: Eukaryota > Viridiplantae > Streptophyta > Magnoliopsida > Boraginales > Ehretiaceae > Ehretia > Ehretia macrophylla. The sequence goes on from CM075774.1 coordinate 40,578,118, forward strand.
TATCAACGAGGTCTCTAGATTATATGTTTCAGCTAGCATAATACAACTAAACATCAATTATTTACATGATTATACTTTTTAGAACACAAGTCTGTCATTAATCTTATACCATAGCAGGCAGTGCATGTGCACTCTCCATTAAAGTGCTAGAGGAGACAACTGAATCCACATCCCATATAGACTTGTTCAATTGTTGCACTTGCCTGGATGATCTGTAAAACAACATTACCAATAAGGATGGAACTTGCCGTGAAATTTGTGGTATTAGCAGTTAAAAGAAAGATGAAAAAAAAAAAAAAAAATTCTACACAAGAATAGTCCCCATTCTGTGAACTTATCAAAATTATTTCCTCTAAGAAGCAGAAAAAGTTGCTCAACCTGATCAGTAAGAGAATTTAGCTTAAGTGTATATTCCTAATACTCAGAAAGAAATAGACAACCAGAGATGAATGCAAAGCAAGACATATGGCTTATGTTTCAGCTAACTACATGTGGAAAGCAATAGCTGCGGATTCCAATATGAGTTGCAATGAACTACGATTTCAAAAACACACCCAATAAACTTCCATTCCTTTAAGGGTTTAGCATACATCCAGGAAACAACAAGGATAATACCTTGAATTAGCCACCTTTAAAGATATACCTTGAATTAGCCACCTTTAAAGATAAAACTGATCGAATTTCCTTGGAAGATGAAAGTGTTGCCAATAATCTTGCAAAGGCTTCAAAGGTAGAGGCTTCAGGAGGAACTTCTAAACACAATGAATTGTAACAGTATGCAGTTACACAAGCCACACTTTTCTTGAGAAGTGAAATTCCTTTTTGCAAATCCTTGTGTGTCTCTCGGGAATGAGGTGAAGCAGAAGCATAACTGAAACTACTACTGCGAAGAGAATCAGAACCAGGCTTCCTCTCTGATTCCATTGAAGTTATGACAAAGTTGCTTGAGCTTCTATCGGACCATGAAGCTTCCCCACCCGTCGAGCAAAAGTTTTGGCGAGGTATAAACAGAGGATATTCGCTGCTGCATGAAGTAAATGAATGAAGTCAGAAACATTACACAGAATAACTACCTACAGTATCTTAAGAACAGAGAATAACACCTCCTGGAAGAAGGACGAGCATCCCAATAAGAATCTCGTTGCCATATCCGGGAACATGAACCCTGATGCAACACGGGAAGAGACATGAGGATATTATTGTCTCTGCAGAGAATCATAGGCAGAGATCCATATATTTTCCAATTCTATGCAGCATATGAAAGAAAGACAAGAACACTAAGAGGAAAGACAAAAAGGCAGACTTCTGAAATATATCCCCTCAAAAAATTTCCCCTTCCAGCCACATTCCCCCAAAAAAAGGTTCTAAAGTTTAAAACTGTTTTCATAAGAAAAGATCACTTCAAATTCTATGATCTCTTGATGAAAATTTTTAGTTTCCAGTCAACTCCATAAGTTAAACTTGCAAACTGATCAAAAGGTTATTCTTTTCTTCCTCTTTTAGAGAGCATTCTTTGTGAATGAAAGGTTATAATTTTGACACACTACCATCAGTTTCATTTGCATCTTCAGGTCCAAAAGGCATAGATGCAAATATTATAAGTCTCAGTTTTTATTACAATTTCCTTCGTCTTTTCCTTTTTGTTTTCCTAGGTATCCATAAATTTACCCTGCATGCTGATTATGTCCACAAGGAAAAGACGTGATACATGTACAAGAGTATTGTACTAGCTTAAGATTGATCGAGTTCCCTAATTGCATGCAGAATATTTATAAAATAACTTCTTGTATGCATTTTCTTTAATTAAAATTGAAGGATTTAAACTAAATCAATTAATTGTAGTGTCATCAGTTTGGTAACATTCTCTCTAAGAGTTTGGATATCCGAATAAAGTATTTTCAGTTATTTCAAACACTCTTAAGGATGTCAAGTAGAAGCATAGCAATCTGAAAAGAATGAAAAAGAAACACAATGGAAAGACTGTACGTGAGCTTACCGCAAACCCTGAGTTATGTAGCGCAGGAGAACAGACATTGTGAACAACAAGATTCAAAAGTTGCACCATGTATCTGCTTCAAACAATTAAACACACCAATTAGAGCCTCAAAATAAAGTCAAGCAAATCTATAATAAGTTAATTTCCTTGATCTCACAAGATACATGGTAATTATTGCTTCAGATATGTACCGCAGAAGTTGGAAAAACACACCAAAACCAATTGGATAACTGACCTACATGATCAAATGGCTAAAATAGAGTCCAAATTAAACTATGAAGTTCAAAATGATCTTCAGTACAGTGCTCAACCAATCGTTCAGATTTTGAAACTAACAAAGTCAAATGAGCAAAGTTGAATGCTACTGTAAAGCCCTCGCTCTTAAACATTAAGTCGCCTTGTTTTAGGATTTTAGCACATTAGACTTGTACAACTTACCTAAAACATAAATATTACATCATAATCATGCCAACAGCTATGAAGCCTTCATCAATGATAAAAGATAACTGTCCATTATCTAATGAGCTTCAACATGGAGGTGTCCAATCAGGAATTTCCTTACCAATCTAGCCTAATATTGAATATTTGTATCTCTCGCATTTGTCCTTAAAATCTAAAGCATCTTCTATCATCATAATACAAAATGCCTGACTGAGAAGAATGATCACCAGGAAAATACTGCATTCTCAATTAATAACCGCATATTTAACAGAATTTTCTATCCTGAATTTAGAAACAGTGCAACAGGAATAGCTGACAAGGCAAAGTAGAGAAAGCGAAAGTTATCGTCCATGAAGTGGAGGTAATACAAGTGTAGAGTCCAAATAGAGAGGGGAGAACGACTATTGAAAAGGAACACAATATACAAAAAGATGAAAGCTCTCTGATGCAAAGGAAATATCTAGGGGCACATCTCCGCAAGAGGTAGATAACTTGACATGGCCCAGACACTATATAGCACGTTAGGGTAGGTTAAGCATAATTTTCTTTAGGTCAAAAACAGGTAGCCCCAGTTGCCAGAATTGCAAACAGGCCAAACTAACCTGAATAGACCTGACCCTCTAACAGCTGTATATATTTAAAATAGTTATGTAACTGAAAATAAACTTTGAACGTCTTCCATGTTATTTCCCACACATACTAAGAAAAATATACTGCTCCTCCATTCCTCCCCCTTCCCAGTTTCACTCTTCTAAAATCTAGAGACTCTGTTACTTGAATCTAGAGCCAATCTCAAATCAAGTTAAATGGGAACTAAATTATCATGATAATAGATATTTATTCCAATTGTTTGAAATATTTCTCAAGAATAGTTAGAAGTTTGCTTATGATGGCTGTAATGCTCTAATTTTTTGAAGTCTTGCCTCTGGACTTCCTAGCATAATATTTGAAGTTAAATTCCTGATATAACATGCTACTATAAAACTTTCAGTTAGCTTGTTTCGTATGCTTTACACGTTTTGAATTTTTTTCCTTCAAGGTAAATTTGTCTATTTGCTTCATGCTCAGTGCTTTTATTGCTACGAATGTGGAGACTAACATTATAAAGGTTAAACAGATTTATCGGGTTTGCAGCTCAGGTATTTGCAGGTAGGTTTAGTAAATGGGTTATTCATGTCAGGTAAGAAGTAGTCATGTTTAAAACAGGTTGTTTTAGGATCAGAAACCTAACACCATATGGTAGTCATGTCATCTTGTGTATCTAGTCAAATCTATGTATCTTGAGATGACAGGAATAGACATGTCATGACTTGACTGCCACCCCTAAGAAAAACTAAATTGGATAAATGATGAAATAGGCACTCAATGGATGTGTTAAAGATATCTTTGGTGCTAATATGTTTTAGTTTAAATTCTTAATGGCTCTGGTTTGTTAAAATACGACAGCTGCAACATAAAGCACACTTTGATATCCCGTACACCACATCAGGCTAGAACCTCAGGCATTCTCATCTGAATACAACAATAGCATCACAGTAAACCTTAAAATCACAGGAAGTTTCATAGTGTTCAAACATTTTATACACAAATCTTTCACTCAATCAATATCTTACTTTTTTCACATATATAATCCTTTGCCAACTCCTCAAAAGCCAAAGTCTATGATGAATGAAAAGGCCAGACAGGAAACTTTCATAGTATGTCAGCTAGTGACAGACCGAAATAATTTCTAAAAATTGAGCCTTTTGGTATGGCAAAGAAAAAATTACAACAAATATCTCATTGCATACAAGCAGATATGGATTTGAATCTAACCAAAAAAATTGAATGGTCATGAAAAATTAAGCAGGAACAAAGAATAATTTGTTTATGATACACGATGTGAATAAAAAAAATTACCCCATAGATGCAGCGAGCTCTTCAGATGGAACTGAATGGGGATCAAGTCCTTTTGGCAAGCGAGCATGACAAATTGTATCGTACTGGCTAATAGATCCATCTTTTCTTTCCCCATCTATAGTCACCTGTAATATTGAAATACAGCAGTCAAAGGGTAACCGAATATCATTTACCTTGTATTCTTTACCAAATCAGCCAGGATAAGTGAAGGCAATTGTGTAAAAAACATTGTAATCATACTGTTCAGATTTCGAATGATCCTTTAGATGGTACCGACACATGCATTGATATCTAGATTAGATTCCTGAAGCAACATATATCATGCTAATGGAGAACTGCATTTTTTACAGTATCTACTCTTTACCAGAGCAACTCAGACAAAACGAAATTATATAAAGAATCACAGTGATTGTTTTTCTTAGCCTTCGCAATTTTACGGAACTGCGCATGACATCAGTGTCCTGTTCGAGATTAATAACTCACCCCCCTCACCCAAAAAATAACGAAAAAGGAAAAAGGGCTCTGAAGCAAGAGACAGCTGAGAACTACTCTGACTGCTAGTTAACTTGCTCAACTTCTCAGACCCTTTTTCTTTTTTCTTTTTTTTAATGCAAGCCGCTTAAACCATCGCAAATTTCAGGGAACAGAAACTACAGAAATACCATAAGGCACTCTGAGAGAAGCTAAATAAAAGTGATTCTACTGTTCTAGACTGAAAAAAAATTCTAGTGACAAGCTTATGATCAACTCTTGAGGCATAGTTCCAAAATTTTAATAGAGCTCTAAGGAGGCCAATTTTCCTTGATAGTATCCTAGCTTCTGATTAGAATAGTTGTTGGAACAATGGTATTGATCGAAGGTTGCCAGCGCTGAGTTCAATGAATTTAATATCTCTTAAAAATTAACTTCGTTGATTACTCAGAGTCTCACACCATAAAGCTGAGCTCCAGTGATTAAATTCAGAAGAGATGACAACATTGAGAAAGGGATACACACTGAGTTCTCTAATAAACATAACTCAGAAAAGATTCGTGCGACACAAAACATATGATCAACGTCTCCAAAATTGTAAACGAACAAATGCTTAATTCTTACCCGACGCTGAGGGAATAACTTGCAGATTTGTTTTATAATGACAGATTGTCTATGAAGGCGTTCAGACGTAATTGCCATCTGCGGAACAGATATCTGTAACATTAAATACAAGGAATCAAAGTAATCTACTCAGGTAGTTCTTTGAAGGCACATCTATCTGCCAAGAATTTAGGAAGAGATAATACTGGATAGCAAGGGAACTTATATAGTTAGAATAACGTTTCTCACATGGCCCAGACTCTGAGTGCAGATAAGATTAGGATAGAGCTTCTCAAGTTGTTCAACACGAATCTTTTCCAACTGTAACAAGATTTCCAACATAGAGAATTTAATCATTCTAGTACACCCACCCTTGATTAAGGAAAACTATATATATATATCTATTGAGAAGAAGGAATAGACAGTACCGACTTCATGGCTGACTCAAGCGACTCATACTTGACTTTTAAATCTTCAGACATTTTCTCTATCTTAGCCTTCCCTGTAAAAGCATCAAATTAGTTCACGAGATCAATGAGTTACAGAAATTCTCAAATGAAAATTCCAAATAAACGGTAATTTCAGGGATGACCAACCTTGAGAAAGTTGTTCTTTACGAAGTAGGAGCTTCTCCCTCAATTTTGCTAATTTCTCATTTTGAAGCATTATCCATCTCTTTTGATCATCAGCCTTACCCTGACCAACACAACATAGTTAATCTAATTAATATGTGACACTCCAATTACAGAGTCATACTGTTGAAATATGAAAGTAGCTAAATCAGATCCTCCCAAATGAATGGAAAAGTTTCTAGAATAGTGTATTGAGGTGAAAACATAATAGTAAAAATGATATTCTTAATAGAAGCAAAACAAAGTATCAATTGTGTCAAGGTTCGGTGGTATCCGGGGCTATGGTGTTAGTGTTTCTTACTTAAGTGGGACTAGATACTTTCTTTCAACCGTTAATATTAGCTGGAGCTCTTGTTCCTAGGAAGTCCACAATCTTAGAATTGTAAGATTTTGTTAAAATTCCTAAATACAGCAACTCTCACTGGTTGTTATCTATAAAATTCTTAATGTTATAATAACTTGTGAGCTCCCCAGCCAACAAAGAATGCACCGTATTTGAGATTGTTTGGAACCATTAGCATATCTGGCATCTCATGGAAAGGCCAGCAGTGAAGTTTTGCAAAATAAATCTTAAAGTGAAGACTTTGTGTTCGTCTTCTCTTGGTCGAGTGTAGTAATCAGCATTTCGAATCTGGATCACACTTAAAATACAGTAAAGGATCCATAGCACTTTATGCAACAAGTTTTTGCAGACAATATCTAATCAGAACTCATTTAACTAAAGGCACAAAATCCCAGCACGTCGACGATACAGTGTGATTGATTTCAATTGTCAAAAGTGGCAAAAATTTACAATGCCAGGTACAGTTTCCTCTATGTACTGTTTTCAATTAAGCATAATTCACCAATCCAACAAACATCCACTACAAACTATATACTCGTCACCAGTTCTTTTCTTCCCTTTTCTTTTTCTGATTGCCAAAAGCTCGTGACCAACCCGACCCAACCTATTCGGATAAGCCTTAGTTTGGTTTGGTAAAAGCTCATCAACAGATACAGCAAAATCATTCTATTAGATTGAATGTACCATTTCTTCGTTTCTCCTTTTGTAGTTCTCGCTCTTCTCATCTCAAACAAAAATAACATTCATACACATGACGCAATGACAACACGGATTCAACTTGAAAAACTACATATAGTCATATAACTCCATATACATCAAATGACTCATACAGACTCGGGAGCCTTTGAAACTTATAAGTAGGTCAGTAACATCCAACAGCATTAAAAATTGAATACCATATGCTAAGAGTTCAATGTGACTGATTTATTATTGATCAAGATCAAACCTTTGCCAGAAGCACGTCAGTTAACTTCAAATACAATGCATCTCTCCTACTCTTCAGCGATTTCAAATTAGTGTTATACTCATTCAACCTGCACATTCACCAATACTATTAGACTTTGTACCCCGTGTACAAGTCTCCCGTAAATAATAAAAATAACAAAGGTCATAACTAGTGCACAAACTCTCGTAGATAATAATATTATAGTTCGTATTCATGCACAAGACTCCCATCAATAAATATATTACAGTTCAAATTCAGTGCACAACGCTCCCTTAAATAATAATAATAATAATAAAGGTCGTAAATAATGACTCCCATAAATAATAATATTAAAGTTCGTATTCAGTGCACAGGACTCCCTAAAATAATAACAATAAAGGTCGTAACTAATGCAAAAGACTCCTGTAAATAATAATATTTTAAAGTTCGTATTCAGTGCACAAGGCTCCCGCAAATAGCAGTACCGCGGAAGTCAAGTAAGGTAATTCAACGATAATATTGCCCCCAGAAAAAATTTGAAAAAAAAATAGCTAAAATTCACGTAAATAATTACAAAAATACAAAAAATACAAAAAAAAAATTGGAGAATTTATTAATTATTTAATGAAATTGTACCTGTAATTAACACAAACAGAGCATATAGAGGGATGATTGGAGCTCTCACACAGAGCACAGCTGCTTGATTTTCTGTTCATCTTTTAAACCCCTAAAAACGACAGCGTTTTATTCCAAAAATCAGCCAACGAAAATTCGAAAATTAAAATAATAAAAAACTATATAATTGAAAAATAACGATAATAAAACCACAAACTTACCAGTTGGATTATCGAGAAAAATTATTATTTCATCGTAAGATTTGGTCTCTACGTGTGCGCGTGTGTGTGTTTTTGTGTGTGTTGAGGTTTCTTCTTTTTCTGGCTTTCAAATGTTTCCGTACAAGTTACAAAGTTTGATAATGGTTAAACAAAAAAATAAAAAATAAAAATAAAAAGAGAAAATAGGCTAATTTATTGTTCTTTTGCTTTTATCCATTTTCAAAAACAAAGACTAAGGAGTACGATACGAGTGATATATAGTCTAAGTAAATGAGCGTTATGGTCCACTTTGTGATATTTTCGTTTTTTATTTATTAAATATGATAAAATAATTTTTTATTTTTAATTTGTAATGCTGTTATATGGTTAGTTCTTTTAATAAATTTTGTTAATTTTTTAACATAAATAGCATGTAATATGTGTTAAAAAAATTAACGAAATTTGTTAAAATTACTAACAGCAACGGAGATTAAAGATAAGAAATTAATTTGTCATATTTAATTAATTAAGAATAAAAATGTCATAGAATTCAAAAATAAGGGACCATCAAAAAATATAAATATTTTTTTTTTGTCAACAAATGGTTTTCGTAAAAAGAAGAATCTTCGCGGTTGAGCATGTAATGTAAGTTTCGATGGTGGGATTTTGTTTTTTCTTTTTATATGGTACGAATTTGTTTGTATAAATAGAAATGATGTCATGACCCCATTTCAATGGATAATACAATCTTTGATATCATATAAATGAAAATAATACCTAAATTTTTATGAATAACGACAATTTTAAGATTGTGATACCACGAATTTAAGAAGATCACTACTCCTAAATCCGCAAATGCACACTACAAAAATCCGATCACTAATATTTATAAAATAGTACATTTTCATAACAATTCTCCATTACATCACAACCTACATAAACATCACAAATAATATGTACATCCTTCAAAATATGATAAACATAGCTATCACTTCCAATCTCCTTGAGGCTCACACTCAGCTTCACCCGAAATAGTTATGAAATGGGGTGAGCTACACTAGCTCAGTGAGAGGGAAACGGAAAGGTTTTGGAAAACATTTAACTTGAAAATCCTTTTGAAGACATGCATTTGAAACCATATAAAATCAATGAGCACTTTAAGCATATTTAATAAAACAGGCATTAAAAATAATATATATGTATCAACATAAAGCATCTAAACATGTTGACTCAAGTAAACATAAAAGCTATATGACCACGTACATACAATAAACATCTAACCACCACTAACTCAAGTAAGCACTTTAAGCATGTACAACATTAAGCACTTAATTACATTTGGTTTAAGTAAACATTAAAGCTTTATAACCATTCAAAAGGATACGCTAAAGATTGTTGATACCACTCCTTATACCACCATCACGAACTCTACCATTCTTCTTGTTACTCTCGCTGGTGCAATTCGGACATTACACCGAAATCTACGACCCAACACCCTATGGAACTCTCCGTCCATAAGATTGAGGGAATCGGATCATGGTAGTCATACCCTCACCTGGCAAGCCCGATGTTGCCTAGTGTGACATGACACTACCATACCACGCTTAAACATTCGCATTCACATTCATGTTCGCATTCACATTTAAGCACATAATCACGCATTCACGTCATTTCGAAGGGACAACAAAATAGGTTGCCCCTCAATAATGTTTAACAAGCATTTAAAATTAAATAGCACATTTGTTAGGTAACAAAGTAGGTTACCCAAACATTTACAATACTTTCAACAATTAATAACACTTAACGTCTAGCATTTAACCATCAATTAACCAACTTAACAGGTCATACAAATGCTCAAACTTAGCCCAACCAATATATATACCAACTATATTACATTATAAGTGCAAAACATTAGCAAAACTAAGCTTCAAACAAGGTTAATAGGCAAAATACACAAAATGCACCTTTGTTGGAATTTTTAAAAAATTCACAAAAATCACTCTAAATTCCACCAAAAATTGCATCCAAGCCATGAAACTATGCTATGGACATATATATATATACATATACAAGCATTTATCTAGCATTTAGGAAGCAATTAAATCACAAAAATGCAGCCATTGACTTTGCTGAAAAATTTTCCAACAAACACACATTTCACACTAACTCAACAATTCTTGCTCTAAAGCCACAAAAATCATGTTATGAACCTATGTACATGTTTATGAACTACATATCTAAGATAAGAATCAATATTAGCATCATAACTAAGCTACAATTCAACCTATAACTCAATAAAGCTAGCACATAACATTTAATGGTTCATTAAAGCTCGTATACATATATGTTCCTCTCAATGCTCTACTTAGCAAAATATACATGCACAATTAACAAATATAACACAATATTATGAATTCATAACAAAAAATACAAACTTTAAACTTTAGATTTGAAAACCCCTCACTTTTTTTGAAGAATAACGCAAGAAATAGCTATGTTGAGCTAAGGAGAAGCAAAATCCACTTAGTCTTGGCCTAGGATGCAAACTTCTTTAATTCTTCTTCAAAATTGCAAGAACCCTAGCTTTCTAATTTTTCCCTCTTTTCTCTTCTCTTGGCCGATGGCCTCTCTCTTTCTCTCTCTTCTTGTTTTTGTTTTGTTATATTTTGTTATGTCATTTAAGTGATCTTGGTCAATATAAGTCAAATGCAAGATCAAATAAAATATACACTAAGAGTTAAATGACTGCTAATGTAATGCCCTTTTATGATAACGCCAAACATGTCCTAAAATGTTGAAAGACTATTAATTCATCAACAATTTCATTAATGACGACCTTGTCCTAGTTGGTGAAATTAAATGAAATGCCACTTTAATTACAATTACATAAAATTTAAATGCACATATCACATTCAAATAATAATTTAAGCAATTAAATGCACATATTACTTCAATTAATAATTAGAACAAGTAAATGTACATAAATTCCACACTTGAGTCTCACCAATGAAATATCTTTGTCAATGTTATATAAATTACTTTTATCATGTATTGTATGATTAGTGGAGGCTTCGAGCTGGAAGTTGGATATTACAAAGTATTTAAATTTTTAAATAATGGTATGTAACAAATGAGTTTGAAGAGGTAATTTTTTTATCGTTATATTATTTAAGTTAAAACATAAAAGTTTTTTAACAAGAAAATCGACATTTTCTTTAACATTAGAAATTTAGGATGAAACTTCTTCCCTTCAAACAAAATATAATTATCTTTTATCATCGATTAGCAGCTAATAATGAGTAATCTCCTTTTTTTTTCATTATTTAGTAAAAAAGGAGTAAATTTCAAAATTCCCTCATTTTTTTGGTCATCATTTCCCTCATTTTATATTATCTCCTTTTGTTATTTTTATTTTGTCCATCTTATGTTATAGTACTAATTATGAAAATTGAGGTTTCAGACATAAAAAGAGTAAATGCTACTAGTGGTTCCATATGTTTGGAAAATTTGATATTTTTGTCCCGAATTTTTTAAAATGATTATTTTAGTCTTTAATGTATTTTAAGTGTGATATCTTGGTTCAACTAGCTTAAACCGTCAATTTTTTAACGTTTTTAACACATGATTCACACATGTGTTAGATGGTACTTAGCTTTTAAGGGCATTTTTGATAATCCAAGTTATATAATATTTTTAAGAAAAAAATGCTATGGCTCCCCTTAATTATTTTTTCTCTTTTCTTAATTCCCTGTTTCTTTATTCAAAATTTTCTATTTTCCTTTTATTTTTTTCTTAATTCAATCTTGGCCCCTCAAATATGAAAAATTATTGGTTCCGCTCTGTCAATACTATAGAAGAAAATCCATCTTGCCACTTCCTTGTCCTACTTATCTCATGTTATGTTTTTAGTTTCAAAGCAAAGAGGGAAAATAGGCAGATTTTGTGCCAAATTGTTTGGGGTGGTTTATCACTAGAGACTTGTTAGGCTCTTTTGTCTTACCTTTTTGATACTAAAAAGTACTTTCTGTAAGTTTATAAGTTGATATCACCTGTTTGGTCCATTTCTAAAAATGTTTTTAGGTAAAAGGTGAAGCTGAAAAAAGCTGAAAAACAAAAAGCTTTAAATTGGAGTTTTTCAAAATAGGTTTTTGTGAAACTATTTTTATATAATGTGGCAAACTGTTTTCTTTTTCTTTATCAAATATACCCCTTCATATTTTTTAAAATACAATATTGTCCTCAAATTTTTTAAAAGCTCAATATTGTCCAATATAAGCCAAACAATCAACAATTTTTGTTTAACAACACTTCTAACCAAAGCTCTACTACAAAAACTCTATAAGTCAAAAGTTAAAATTTCACAGTTAGACCAAATAGAGCCTTATTCATTGCAAGACATAAAATGATCATCTACTGTCTTCTCTCTCTTTTCCTTAAAACAAAAGAGACTTTTTTTAAAAAAAAAAATTCCCGGTACAATGTAGGCCGTAAATATTGTTCAAATTAAAATTTTTTAATTAGAATAAATTACTATCTGACTATTTCACCCAACTCTCGAGTGAGACTATTGTTTTTGCATGGTGAAGAAAGTTGGCAACCCTTAATTACAACAGATTATTATATGACACAATGTAGACAGTAAATATAGGGAAAAATATTTGGTCAGCCTGACTGATGTGAATTTGATTGACTATCAGTCTAAGAGATACATAGAATAGGTCCTACACGTAAGTGAGATTGACGGTCAGTCAGACTAACCGAAGAGTAACCCTAAATATAAATCAAACTTGAAATCTTTAATTATAATATATTATTATTTGACTATTTTATTCAAATCTCGAGCGAAAATGTTATTTTTGCATGCTGAAGAAAGTTGGCACCACCCAGAATCCATTACATCAGCATAAGAGAAAATGAGGAGCAAAGTTTGGTTGCCCACTTGCCTTTGTGGGTTTGGTTAACATCGAATAAAAAATGGGTTTTCCTTTTTGCACCTAACAACGTTGTGTCGTGTGGGAGCTCTGCTAGATTCACCAAAGAAACGTTACACGTAGAGAGGATCTGGGGTAGAGGTGGGGGTGGGGGGGTGTTGGGGAGAGGATGATGGCTGGTTTGCAAGAGCAGGCAGGATTTAATTTTGACTTTTACATATAATTTTTTTAAAAAAATGAATGGCAACAATTTTGTGTACATGAATAATTTTAATTTTTTAATGAGTGAAGCGAAACTTGAACGCATAACTATTTAGTAACATAGATTCTAATATTATATATTAATTTATTATTTCATCTAAAAATTTAAATAATTTAGGAAGAATTTATTATATTTATTTACCGTCATTAATAGTTACATTACACAAATTGAAAAACACTCAAATAATATTTTTTTTTTGTTAAAGTCACAAGGCATCCCTACACCTGAAAGTATAGGGTTAGTCTCCGCTCAAAATTTGAGGATGTCCCTAATCACGAACGGGATTATCTTTCGTGGCAAGTTTAAAAAATAAACGTACAATAATTCAATTATTTGGAACTTCTACTTTAAATCGGTTTTTTTCTACATTACCAACACGAACTTTGGTCTTAAGAAACATTTCATGCTCTAATTTCTCTAGTCAAAATTGTTCAGACTATAGGTCTAAACAGAGAAACACATTCTCTACTTTACCTACCATGACAAAGAGTTACACCCTTTAGGACATACGATTCTATTTGGGATAGTACGATCTGGTCGCATCATGAATTTATTACCTCGTCGTGAATAGATATGAATTCAATTCAGATGTTGCTCTAATTGTGCAAAAGCCCAACCATGAGAAACATAATTAGAATTTGAATATTTACCGTGTACGAGAATTCTTACTAAACAAATTATCAGTTAGATAAGATTTAAGTCGATAGTTTTGCACATGAGATCACAACAATATTTGTTTTGGTATGAAATGGAAATTTGCATGCTATTTATAGTATAATTTTGAAAATAAACTAAAACCTACTAGTTGTTCCACCCTCTCATGCATTAGAAATACATTTTGATTAATTTAGAACATACTTTTTTCAAATACATCAATTAATAAAAAAAAAAGAATAATCTATATTCTAGAAGCACCAAAGTTAATGGGACTTTGAGTCAATTCTCTACAAAAGACAAAAGTAGTTAGTTTGTACCAAATTGTTGACCGTATCATCAATCTTTCCAGGGAAAGTATAGGACAATGAGAAACACACCATTGCACTACTCTTAATTTGAAAACATGAAAAGTTATTTAAAACGTCTGTGACGTTAAACGTTATAAATACAGTAAGTGAGTCTCATCACATATCCAGTGAATATTAAAATTACGAACTAAAGTAAAAAAGTGAGTTCTACGAACGTTTTTTAGCGTCTCCGGAAAAACGCATGACAACTCCCACCATGGAAGGCAGATAACAACACAAGAGCAAGCTCCTTCTCAGTGTCACTACAATGGACCTCATTCTTCAGCCGATAATGTTCTGCAACAACCTTCTTAGGCATCACCAATTCTCTACATAGAGGACATGTCGCATGGTTATATTCCAACCATCTCTCTATACAACTTCTATGATACACATGCTTGCATTTCACCATCTCTCTGCACTCTTCACCTTCAGAAAATTCCAACAAGCAAATCGCACACTCATGCAAGTACTCATGCCTCATCATCTTCCTTCGGTGCACAAATTTGAAGCTTCTCTTGTTGAGCATTGTTGTGTAATTATAACTCGACCGAGCTCGTTTATAACTCACCCACAACACACACATGGTGAGTATCATTAACTTGATAGCTTCAGGGAGTGTTTCAGAGATGAAAATTGTGATCACTTTGTACAGACGAGAGAAGAATCTGCTTAGAGCTCTCATTTTTTTGCTGCAAGGGTGGATTAGTGATATGGTGGGTCAATAATATAGGCAAGGAATTGTATATATAACGCAGTTATATAACTTCCACGTTCTTTGTTAGGTTTGATTAAGATATGGAACAGTAGTTGACAAGTTAAATTTGTTCATCTAACGTTGCACTATTATGCATGAATCATCATATTAAGCGACTTGTTTATCTGGAAGTGGTTCAAGACAAGTTTCCATCAAAAAAACAACGCCACATGGCGGGGGCAAGTTGTTGTAATCGAATAACGATTTATTGTAATAATAAGTTTCAAGTTCAAGTCTATACCCTTTAATTATAAATATTGTTTGACCTTTAATTGATTTAGAGTACAATTTAAGATTTTTACTCAGTGAAAGTTAAAAGTGAACAATTGAACATTCATATATATAAAAAAAAATTCAGTAGGGCCAAATTAATTTTTTAACCTAATTAAATACCTTAAAAATTTAAACATTTTTTAAAATACGCGGATCTAATTTACTAGTTAATAACTCTATTTTTAAGGTCGGTGGGAACTACATCCTAACCTACTCCCATATAGGTTCACCCATGAAAGTACGTATTAGTGCATGTATCTACAGTATGCATTTCGTGATTTAATGTAATTTTACTTAAACTGAAGTGCTGGCCATCACAAAATAATGGCACATGGGCACATGACCCGGTGATGTGGCTTACGTCCATATCCTTAATGATTTCATATTTTGTGTTGCTTAGAGGACTTAGAATATTCAAATTAAAACAGGTCCATCACTCACCTAACCGTACCTCAATTTTGACGAGGGATATATTTAAGGTTCAGATGTATCTTCGAAAAGGATTACGCTCCTCTTCTTCATAGTGCTATCAAATCTCCCAACTAGTTTGGTCCTTGTCTGTACATGTTGAGGGATTGCTTAGCGTTTTCTTACCGGTGACTTCTTAAGTCAACTTAATTTAACATCCTTCTTATTTTTTCTTTAGAATAATCGTTCAGACTATAAAAAAGTATACAATAAATAAAATAGTGGACTTATCTCATTAGTGAGTTCCATTACCTAGTGTAATGACCCAAAAAAAAAAGTATATATAGATATAAATAAATAAATGAATAGTGGGCCTATTTTGGTGGAGTATATTTTTCACTTAGACTAAAATAGTGGACTTATCTCATTAGTGAGAGTTATTAGTTACAACATAAGACCCTCATTAAAAGAAAAAAAAAAATGCGTTTAATGTATTAGCAGAATCTTAACACTCTCTCCCTAAATCTCATATCAAATGCTCAAAAAAAGAAGAAAATTTGGGTGCATAATATTATACAGGAAGCAACTTTAAGAGAAATCATGAGGTTTAATTGGTAAGAACCTAAGTCACATCTTTGTTAATAGTTTATTGTAGGTTTTTCACAATAAAATATGCGTTAGAGTGCGTAACCTATGTTGATGGGAGATTGTAATAGAATGTGTTCATGTGTTTTTTTGAAGGTGAGGAATCTTGTGAAAAGTCGTGTTCTTCAAACTTAGAATTTGTTAGGTTTAATTGCTGGATAAGAGATAAGTAGGAAGACCCATTTTTCATTACCTTATACCCTTTAACTTTTAGAGTTATGATTTGTGAATTTGAAATAAAATTGATTTATGAAGTTACTAAAATATTATTTTCTTGGATGCATTGAATTTTTTTGGTTAACAATAATTTTGTTATGATTCATGTGAAGTTTAGATCGAATGCATGAGAGAGTTATATCCCTTTTACTAGCAGTAGTATTCTTGTTATATTTTATTAAAATGTCTTATTTATACCATCTGTCTGCATAGCATATATAGTTCTTAAAACATATTCTTAAAAAAAAAATATACAGTGAATAGTACATGTACTCACTATTCACTTGAATAGTGACCAGGTCACTACTCACCTTTTTTTGTGACCAACGATAGGCCAAGCAGTGACCTGCTTGTTGCTCTTTAATATAAAAAAAAAATTATCTTTAATCTATTTTCCTTAAAGATTGACAAGTTGTTTATTTTCAAGCAATAGCTATTGTCTTTCAAAACTTAAGTGCTATTTTGCTTTCAAAACAAAAGAAAAGAAAACTTGGAACCAATTGGTGTATATTTGTATGTACTTTTATGAAGGTTTCAGCATTCTTATTGAGACTTGATAAGAACTACTTTGGACCACTTGTGCCATATTTTGGGGCTGTGACCTAGTTGGCAGGTATAGCAAGATTTGAACCCTCTCTTAGTGGGGCTTGACATACACTGAGTTTTGGGATTGTGCATAATCTTTTCGTTGGGATCCCCTTTCGCTTGGGATAGTTGAGCGCATCTAACAATCTTTAGACTGTGCTACCAGTTGTAGCCACATGCATGTTTGAGTTTTGGTATAGTGGTTTGATGAGTTTTCGAGTTTTGAATTTTGGCACAACATTTTTGTACTACGACAGATTAAATTCTGAATTTTTGGCATGACTATACATTTTGTTAGTTCATACCTAGTTATATTGCATGATTATTGGATTCCTTTCGTCTCATTACATTACTATATTGTTGTCCATATATATTTTTATTGTAAAGGTCCCATGTTATTTTTGGCAGATCTTCACATTTACTGAGATTTTTATCTCATTCTTTTCGTTAAACCTTATTTTGAGCAGGTGAAGAATATGTCTTTTGCAAGGTTATGGGTAGGAAACTATCTTGACGTTGGATAGTGATCTTCGTTTCAAGTTCTTGGATTATTGATTAATAAATGAGAGTTGTTTGCCTTTTTGGATATTTCTGCGTGGTTGGATATTTTAGCAAATGTATTAGGATATTTCCTTGTGCTTCGATGTTTTTGTATTGTTATTACCTTAGTATTCTCTGTGATCTCATTGTAATTTGGGGAGTTTATTCCAAAATTTTATGTTGGAGATTTGCATATATTATATTTGTATTATGTTGGTTTAGTTGCTCTGCAAGTTATTGTTCTACTGGTGGTCTTAGTCTTACATTTGAAACATTTAGAATTAGTGTCGTGCGCGCTTAGGGAGGATATACCCTTTCTAGGTTCGCGGCAATCTCGTCTCTAGATTTTACCTACTAAAATTTGGGGGCGTGACACCTAGTGCTTGAGATTATGTGTTAAAATGAAAAAGTGAGTTTCACAGTCCTTTTTTTAGTGTCTCCGGAAAAACGCATGACAACTCCCACCATGGAAGGTAGATAACAACACAAGAGCAAGCTCCTTCTCAGTGTCACTACAATGGACCTCATACATCAGCGGGTAAATAGCGTATTACCCCTCTGTATTTTGTTAAAAGTGCACAATATCCTCCTATATTTTAAAAATTAGCTGATTACCTCCCTGTATTTTGCTAAAAGTACACAATATCCTTCTGTGTTTTAAAAATTTGCAAATTACCTCCCTGTATTTTGCTAAAAGTGTAAAATACCCCCTATATTTTAAAAATTAACTGATAACCTCCATGTGTTTTATAAAAGTAGCTGATTACCCCTTTGTGTTTTATAAAAATAGATGATTGCCCCTCTATATTTTTTAAGAAAAACTGAGGTTGTTAAAAAGCACAGGGGAGTAATAAGCTATTTTTATAAAACACAGGGGGGTAATCAGCTAATTTTTAAAATATAGGGAAGTATTGTGCACTTTTAGCAAAACACAGGGGGTAATCAGCTAATTTTTAAAATACAGGAAAATATTGTATATTTTTAGCAAAACATAGAGGGATAATACGCTATTTACCCTTCTACTGTTCTGGCTACTAAAATCATCTCCCCCTTACGGGTCATAGTCCACCATACAAAGGACCAGTTCTTATGCAGACCCCTGTAACACCGTTCTACACGGACACCACAAGGACACGGGAGGTGTTTGGGTTATGTCTACCTCATAGTGAGATGCGGAAGGATCAAAGGAAGTGACTTCAGAGTTGTTAGCAACAACTTCTTGTTCTGGCAGGGGAAGATCAGCCATGGTGGATACACTGGTCACGACTGGACTTACTGCGGGACTTACTGCGCCTTTCATTCACTCTTTAACAGCTATTGCCCTATTGCCAAAGACTCTAGTGTTCAACACACAAGTATAGTTTAAGACCTTCAATACCAGAATAGGGAAGTGCTACAGTTAACTAGGCTTTGAGACCACTAAGGGCAAAGCGGGAAGCGGGAGGCGGAAGACATAGCTAAATGTTAGGCTAGGTTTGAGAAAGAGAAGTAAAAGATGTGTTTCGGGCTCAATCTGACTCTATATGACTCTGAGAAGATTTTTGAGAGAAAGAAAGATGTATTGCAATCTAAATCTGACTCTGCCCCTTTAGTCAGGGGTTCTTCATTATTTATAGGCAAACCATTACAAAGCGAATAATTACATGCAGAATATTCACTATTCCTGACAACGACTAAAGCAGCTTCCTCTGATAAAGGAAAAGCTGTCACGACATATAATAATTCATAATAAGACAAACCTGACGCGACTAAAGCGGTTTCCTTTAATAAAGGAAACTTCACTTATTACAAGCAGACAAACAAGACACGACATAAAGATTCTTGTCACATCCTATTACTACAAAACAACAAACCTATTAACATGACACGGGAAGCTTCCTCATGGGGTCCACCCGGGATTCTTGGATCTTGTCTGCAATGAGTCACCATCTGTCATTATTGAGATCCATATCATCCCACCACTCCTGACTGTTCTGGCTACTAAAATCATCTGCCCCCCATGGGTCATAGTTAGACCCAAGGTCTGCAGTGGAATAGGCATCTGGATGAGAGAAATTCTGGAAGGCGAGAAGGTGCTCATGAAAAGTGGGGCTATCAGGGAAGCGGACATGCCAAAACTCTCGGGAAGCGGGAGGCAGAAGACATAACTAAAGGTTAGGCTAGGTTTGAGAAAGAGAAGTAGAAGATGTGTTTCGGGCTCAATCTGACTCTATATGACTCTGAGAAGATTTTTGAGAGAAAGAAAGATGTATTGCAATCTAAATCTGACTCTGCCCCTTTAGTCAGGGGTTCTT
Organism: Ehretia macrophylla; assembly: GCA_037974665.1. Classification (NCBI taxonomy): domain Eukaryota; kingdom Viridiplantae; phylum Streptophyta; class Magnoliopsida; order Boraginales; family Ehretiaceae; genus Ehretia; species Ehretia macrophylla. The sequence continues at coordinate 40,598,158 of CM075774.1, forward strand.
CATTATTTATAGGCAAACCATTACAAAGCGAATAATTACATGCGGAATATTCACTATTCCTGACAACGACTAAAGCAGCTTCCTCTGATAAAGGAAAAGCTGTCACGACATATAATAATTCATAATAAGACAAACCTGACGTGACTAAAGCGGTTTCCTTTAATAAAGGAAACTTCACTTATTACAAGCAGGCAAACAAGACACGACATAAAGATTCTTGTCACATCCTATTACTACAAAACAAAACAAACCTATTAACATGACACGGGAAGCTTCCTCATGGGGTCCACCCGGGATTCTTGGATCTTGTCTGCAATGAGTCACCATCTGTCATTATTGAGATCCAACTTGCCGGTGCTGGATAATTTGACCGGTGATGAGTGTTGGAGGGTCAAATGACTGAAACACCTGTGAGAATAGCTTGACGAAGCGGGATTCTGGGAACACACAAACATGTCTCTGAATGAGCTCTGGATCAAAAAGAACTGCCATAGGATAATAATTAAGCCAATACCAAAGATACAAGAATTGCATCTTTGAAAAGTCATAATTATTAAAATCAAAAACTGTATCCCATGGTTCCTCATGCTGGGGATTGTAACGAACAACATCGTGCACATAATAAATGGAGGATAATAGATCAATAATTCGTCTGAGCCTGATCTCAACGAATTCCACAAAGAAATCAGTGATTCGGCTTCTAGCGAATGATCGGAGTATCTTGATCTTGATCTCCTCAGGTAGGGCTTCAAGAAATTGAGCCTGCTGGTCTGAACCTAAATCATAAAATGTCTGGGACTGGCCATCAGTGGGATCTGGATTTGAACTGGAACTTCCTGGAATAAGACTTGGAACAAGGGAAGTTGGAAGCTTGCGTCCATCTGGGTTCACCATGCATACAGCTTTTTCGGATGGTGGTGTGCGAGAGAGAAAATCAGCAAGGATATTTTCTTTGCCTGGGATATGTCGCATTGTCCAATTGAATTGGGAAATCCATTCTGTCCATCGGATGAGTTGTGGATCTGGAATATCATTCTGCTTTCTTCTGAGAACGCCCTGAAATCCTTTAAAATCTGTTTCAATAATAAATGGATTCTGAGCAAGATAAAACTTGAATTTTTTGATTCCCTGAATAACTGCAAGAACTTCTCTTTTGAATGAGGGATAATTGCGTTGTGCTGGCGTGAAAGATCCTGACTTATAACCACATACTTGTCTGCGTCCATTGTCTTCTTCAATGAGGACTGCTGCCCAAAAATCAAGGGAAGCATCAGTCTGCAAAATGAGTTGTCCTGGACCTGGGATCTTGAGAGGAGGAAGTGCCTTGCATAACTCCTTTAGCTTCTGAACTGCAACTGTGGCTTCTGGAGACCAATTTCCAATGTTGGATTTTCGGAGGTACTTGAAAATCTGGCTGGTGTAATTGGCCAATGATGGGACATGCGATGAGGCATAATTGATGAGGCCAAGGAATTGTTGAATCTGTGTAACAGTTCTGAGTTCATCAGGAAAATCGAGGACTTTGCTTGATATGTGGTCCTGTAAGAGAATGTGTCCTTCTCTGATCTGCAAACCAAGAAAATCGATAGCATTTAGACCAATTTTCATCTTGGATTCAGCAAGAACTAATCTATGCTGGTAGGTTAGTTCCTGGAATTGTCGGAGATGCTGATGGTGTTCTTCAGCTATGTTACTGAATATCAAAACATCATCAATGTAGACAATACAGTGCTGCGCGAGTGGCCTATAAACATCATCCATTCTGTGCTGGAACTCGGACGGTGCATTCTTTAGATCGAATGGCATGACATTCCATTCATAATGACCCTGGGGAACAACAAAAGCAGTTTTGAATCTGTCAGCTTCAGTAATACCAATTTGCCAAAATCCTGATTTCATATCAAATTTGGAAAAGAATTTGGCTTTGGACAGCTTCTGAAGGAGTTGTTCCTTTCTCGGAAGAGGGTATCTGATATCCTGCAATTGATCATTGAGTTGGCGATAATCTATCACTAATCTTTTCTTTCCTCGAACCTGTTCAGATCTTTTGTTGACATAAAAGGCATGACTTGCCCACGGAGATCTGGATGGTCGGATGAGACCTTGCTCGAGTAGTGCTTGAATTTCAGCTTGACAAAGATATTCATCTTTTGGCATTCTTGGATGAGAGGCGGTTTGGTGTGGCATCTGCCAATTCTCTTTGTAAGGTAGAGAGACAAAGTGTTTCTCTCTTTCCCAAAACTTGTTTGGAAGATCACCGCAACAGGAAATGAGGAGGCTTATTTCTTCAGCAAATTCATCATCTTGAATGGCTAAAACCTGTGAGGGTAATTTCTGTAAGGATACCCAAGGGGTATACTGATTATGCAGGAATTGGAAGCCATCTGTTTGAAATGAGAATGGAGCAAGTAAGGTGAGAAAATCCATTCCTAAGAGAATGTCTTCACAGCATTGATCATACTGGTAGAAGCTGTGTCGTACTGAGACATCTGGGGATAAGTGTATGAGAATGGTCATGGAATGTGCTTCACTTGCAAATCCACTACCAGAAGCAGTGGTAAAGGTTGCTCTGGAGGAAATCTAAAATTCAGGAAGAAGACACTTGGATTTCATGAAAGAAATACATGATCCTGTGTCAAGAAGTGCAGTAACAGTGATAGGAACATATCTTGGAGGGTTTACAACAAGCTTTATGTATGGCTTATAGATTTGTCCTGGGGTAAAGGTAGCTTTGGAAGTGGTAAGGATTTGTTGTTCAGAGTTTTTGTGTATTTTGGCTATGGAGAGGTTTGTTTCTGAATCAGAGGATTCGGATTCGGAGGTGAGATCTTAGGATGAGGCTGTATCAAGGTTAAGGACGGCTTGATCTGGTTCAGAAGTCCATGTGTATAGCTGGTCATCAAAGTTTTGATTTGAGATGAACTGAACAAGCTTGGCTGGGAGCTTCTTGGTCTTTTTGAGGTAACAATCTTTTGCAAAATGTCATTTCTTTCCACAAAGAAAACACTTAGTGGAAGAAGAGGGCTTTGATCTTTTCTTCACAAATTTGAACTTCTTGAAAGGTTTTCTGGACTTGCGAAACCTTTTCTGATGTTTGTGCCTCTTGGATTTGTGACACGAGCATGGAAAGTAACTATGAGTGTAACAGCCAAACTTTTGGAAATCTTTTCTGCAAAAGGTATCCATTGTTTTCTGCTCGTTGCTTTTGAGAAGTTTGCCAAGTCGCTTAGACTCGCACTGGTCTTGAATGAGCTTTCTGGCCATCTGGTACAAGTGAGCAAGACTCACCTGTCTTAGATCTGCAAGATTGGCTCGTTTGAACTCTGTTTCGATCAATTCAGGAAGTGGTTGTGGCATGTTGAAGATGAACGCCTTCTTGATGGTTTCTGTATTTTTTCCAAAGATAAAATACAGAGCTTCCTGTCTGAGATAGTAATATCTAAGTTTAGCAACATCACAACATTTGTTGAGTAAGAACTCTTTTTCTGCCTTTTCAATCTCTTGGGCTGTTTGTCCTACGAAAACATTTCGTAGACATGTTAGGAATATCTGAATAGGATCTGCATCTGTCAGGATGATCTGTATTTCTTCTTATGTCAGCATCCTTGTCCATCAACTACGAAGTGATCCTGTAAAAGCAGCAACAAGACGGTCAATGATATCTCTTATCTCAAGAGTAGGATTTCGGAGAGATTCTCCATTTATCCATGCATCCATTTTCTCAAGATATTTGAGTCTGTCATCAGGAGGAATTGCATCTATGTTCCAGAATTGCTTGTGATCTGGAGCATATGGGATGAAAACTTTTCCTTCAATGTTTTGTTGTCTTTGAGGTTGCTGTTGTGGAACCTGTGGGACTTGTGCTTGTGGCGGCTGTTGGTTCCGGTGTTCTCCTGCTTGGGAAGTTTCTCCTTGGTCACTGGTTGCTTCTGAATCATCAGGATTGGTTTGAACAGGGTTGTGTATCCGTGTCCTTGTGGTGTCCGTGTAGAACGGTGTTACAGGGGTCTGCATAAGAACTGGTCCTTTGTATGGTGGAATCATCTGAGAGGGTGAATCCTTTTCAAACGGATCAAAGGAATCAAAGGACGAAATGACTGAGGAAATTTCACTAGGACCTTCTTTCTCGTCTTCATCACCCCACCCAGTTGGGATAATTTTCTCTTTGGAGAGATAATGAGGAGGTGGTGTGAGATCAATCCAATAAGCTTTTTCACAATTTACACTTGGTATCCAGACTGCATGATCTGGCTTTGGATTGTGCTTCCAAGGATGAGAGGACTGCTTCTTCGGCTTAGTTGGTTGTTTAAGCTTTTGAGCGAGTCATTCTCTTTTTCTCTTGAACTCGTCTGAATCAATATAATGCTTCTCTGAAGAAGATTTCTCCAAGTTGATCATGTTGATGCTGTTCCAAGAACGAACTTGTCCGGAAGGGTTCCGAACTGGAGCGGCCTTCTGAAGCTTTTTCCAGTTAATAGGATTCTGCTGGTGATATTTGTGATTTCTGTGGAAAGCCTTGTGAAGGTCATTATATTGGTCATAACAACCTTGTCTGAGATGCTCATGGGCTTCTTTTGTCCATGCAACATGTTCCCTGAGATCTGACCATATCTTCTCAATGGCAGCATTTTGGGCTTTTGCATTCATGTTGCCCCAATTGATTGCTGACTAGATTGGTCCAACATCTTGTGGTCTGGTTTTGGTAACTTGCCATTTACCAACATATGCATTGTCGGCTTCTCCAGTACAGTAGATGTCTTCAGGAAAATTCACAGAACAGACATATCTCAAGGATCTAGATTTGGTAGCAAAGGGTTTTCTGACACAGTGTGAACAGGACTGAGGATGTCCAGCAAGTTGACATTTCTCACATGGTTCAGCTGGTTGAGATTCTGTTGGAAATGATATGGCGACACGACCTGGTTCTAGAGGATGCCTAGAGATTTTTGGTGAATCATGGATGATTGGTCGGTTATGACTTTTTTCATAATCATTTTTCCAACGAGGAGGGAAAGTGAGTTCATGTTTGGTGTAGATTTTTGGTTGGGTAACATTACTATCACCTAACACGTGGACTCGAGGCTTACAGTTGTGGTCCATGGAAAAGAGATGGGTTTGGACTTTATAGGTCATAGAATGATGGAGTGCAACAACAGTTTCATTTGGGTTCATATCAGCTCCATAAAGTTGGATAAGGACCTGTATGGTTTGAGAAAGGGTAGGACGGGAAAGATCAAGGGTGAAGTTTGGTTCAACCTGGATGAGAACATGGCCATTGTGAAGACCTGCTTCAACGACACAGATGAGTGCATCATCAAACTTACGCCACCTGGTATCTAGTAGAGAGACTAAACATGAAACATTTTTCCCGGCAAGAAAACTAGGCTGTAAGGCTAGACGAATGGCTCCAAGGTGTAGACCTTTGTAACCTTTCTGTCTATATCTACGGAGATCAGTTTCAGAAAGTATAGGAAGATAGGTTTCTGTGCGGGAAGAGGATACAGATTGTACAGAGACTGTAGAGGATTTATACACGGCTGTAAGGGCTGCTGGCTTGGTAGGTAATAGAGATTTGAACTTTTGTGTGAGTTGGGAGGTTTGGTAATATGAGTATGGGTTTAGCGGAGAGAGTTTGAAGATTTCACCTGGTTTGGTAGATGGAGGTGTTTGGGTTATGTCTACCTCATAGTGAGATGCGGAAGGATCAAAGGAAGTGACTTCAGAGTTGTTAGCAACAACTTCTTGTTCTGGCAGGGGAAGATCAGCCATGGTGGATACACTGGTCACGACTGGACTTACTGCGGGACTTACTGCGCCTTTCATTCACTCTTTAACGGCTATTGCCCTATTGCCAAAGACTCTAGTGTTCAACACACAAGTATAGTTTAAGACCTTCAATACCAGAATAGGGAAGTGCTACAGTTAACTAGGCTCTGAGACCACTAAGGGTAAAGCGGGAAGCGGGAGGCGGAAGACATAACTAAAGGTTAGGCTAGGTTTGAGAAAGAGAAGTAGAAGATGTGTTTCGGGCTCAATCTGACTCTATATGACTCTGAGAAGATTTTTGAGAAAAAGAAAGATGTGTTGCAATCTAAATCTGACTCTATATGACTCTGAGAAGATTTTTGAGAGAAATAAAGATGTATTGTAATCTAAATCTGACTCTGCCCCTTTAGTCAGGGGTTCTTCATTATTTATAGGCAAACCATTACAAAGCGAATAATTACATGCGGAATATTCACTATTCCTGACAACGACTAAAGCAGCTTCCTCTGATAAAGGAAAAGCTGTCACGACATATAATAATTCATAATAAGACAAACCTGACGCGACTAAAGCGGTTTCCTTTAATAAATGAAACTTCACTTATTACAAGCAGACAAACAAGACACGACATAAAGATTCTTGTCACATCCTATTACTACAAAACAACAAACCTATTAACATGACACGGGAAGCTTCCTCATGGGGTCCACCCGGGATTCTTGGATCTTGTCTGCAATGAGTCACCATCTGTCATTATTGAGATCCATATCATCCTACCACTCCTGACTGTTCTGGCTACTAAAATCATCTCCCCCCCACGGGTCATAGTCAGACCCAAGGTCTGCAGTGGAATAGGCATCTGGATGAGAGAAATTCTGGAAGGCGAGAAGGTGCTCATGAAAAGTGGGGCTATCAGGGAAGCGGACATGCCAAAACTCTCGGGGATCAGAAACATTTATACCATGGGCTCTAGCAGTAGCTCTTTTGACTGTAAGGCACTGTTCCCAATAAATAAAATATTCCCATGGTTCCTGCTGGAGGTGGAAATGGTTGATTGGAATGATGGTTGGCGGAATGACACGATTCCAAACATCTGTGAGGCGTATGATGAAAACTTGCTGGTGCTGGATAATTTGACCGGTGATGAGTGTTGGAGGATCAAATGACTGAAACACCTGTGAGAATAGCTTGACGAAGCGGGATTCTGGGAACACACGAACATGTCTCTGAATGAGCTCTGGATCAAAAAGAACTGCCATAGGATAATAATTAAGCCAATATCAAAGATACAAGACATAATTACAGCTTTTCCATCCCATATGCTCAGCCGATAATGTTCTGCAACAACCTTCTTAGGCATCAACAATTCTCTACACAGTGGACATGTCGCATGATTATATTCCAACCATCTCTCTATACAACTTCTATGAAACGCATGATTGCATTTCACCATCTTTCTACACTCTTCACCTTCAGAAAATTCCAACAAGCAAATCGCACACTCATGCAAGTACTCAGGCCTCATCATCTTCCTTCGGTGCACAAATTTGAAGCTTCTCTTGTTGAGCATTGTCGTATAGTTATAACTCGACCGAGCTCGTTTATAACTCACCCCCAACACACACATGGTGAGTATCATTAACTTGATAGCTTCAGGGAGTGTTTCAGAGATGAAAATTGTGATCACTTTGTACAGACGAGAGAAGAATCTGCTTAGAGCTCTCATTTTTTTGCTGTAATGGTGGATTAGTGATATGGTGGGTCAATAATATTGGCAAGGAATTGTATATATAATGCAGTTATAAGATAACTTCCACGTTCTTTGTTAGGTTTGATAATTAAGATCTGGAGCAGTAGTTGACAAGTTAAATTTGTTCATCTAACGTTGCACTATTATGCATGAATCATCGTATTAAGCGAATTTATGCCCTTCAATTATAAATATTGTTTGACCTTTGATTAATTTAGAGTATCATATATTGATACCTGCACTTATATCCAGGAGCAGATATATAGTTGAGCCATTGGGGGTTGATAGCCCTGGTAAAAAAAAAAAGTTGAAAATTCGATATATTTTTCAAAAAATAAAATAAATTAAAATATCTATAAATTTTTAGGTAAAAAAATTAGTTATTTTTCATTAAAAATATATACTCATATAATTAAAAAATTACATATTTATTTTTCATTGAAATAAATTTATGAATCTGTCCCTACTTATAACATGAGTTTTATAACTTGATTTAGTATAATTTTATTTAAAATAAATTACTCGTGATAAAATAATGGGACATGACCCGGTGATGTGGCTTATTCCATATCCTTAATGATTTCATTTTTTGTGTTGCTTAGAGAACTTAGAATATTCAAATTAAAACAGGTCCATCTCTCACCTAACCCTACCACAATTTTGATTATGCTCCTCTTCTTCACAGTGCTATCAAATTTCCCAACTAGTTTGGTCCTTGTCTGTACATGTTGAGGGTTTATTGCTTAGTGTTTTCTTACCGGTGACTTCTTAAGTCAACTTAATTTCGCATCTTTCTTATTTTTTTTTTATAGAATAATCGTTTTAAATTAATTGATACTGAGTAAAGTAGTCAGGATCTTATAAGGTAATTGCATTTTTCTAACATTCCCCCCTCACATATGATTAGAATTGAAGAATTTATTTTTATTTTTTTGTTTGAGACGACTATGACTTGACCAGAACCTAACTCTCGCATACAATTTGGAATAAATGAATTTTATAAAATTTTGTGAAATTCATTTACAAATCCAATTTTAGTTGTTTCGAAGCACCCTTTTAATTCTTTTTAACTTATTTTAATTTGTAATAAATTAATTAATTGATAGTGATAGATTGTTAATAATTTTGAAAAAAATTAATGAAATAATAATTTTAATTGTTTTAATCATTTTTTCACTATTATATCTAAGCACCAAAATATATTTTTTAGTATGACAACCAAACACCAGAAAATATTTTATTTTTCTAATTTTTTTTTTACTAACAAGTTATTTTATGACAAATAAACAGAGCCGTTAATTGTTTCTATTTATTATCTCATTGATGACCACGCATTTCGTTATTCAAGACACGTGAAGGTTGACAAACGAGAAATTCTTAAAATCAGGATGCATAAGTATGTTACAGAAAAGAAGACAGATAATGGATAATTAATATTGTTTTAAGGTTTTCATTGCTATAAATTAATATATATTTTTGTCGGTGGAATTTGATATATATTGCCAAAAGAGAAAACGAAGAATCAAATAAGTTTAGACAAGTAATTGCATGTAAGTTGGATTTAGATTCTCTCATTTTATTATTATATTATGAGAAGATTCAAAAGATTTTTAGATAAGTAATAATTTGGTATAACGATAATAAAAAAATTGTTGCTACTTCATAAAAGTGAATTATCACTTCACTAACGTTAAATTAAACAAGTAATGGTCCAGATATAAAGTTAAGAAATAGTCTTTATCCATATCAGTATCGTCTTGCTAAGGTGTGCTGTTGTTTAATATACAACAAAATTTTCATGGTCGTTTAATTTGAATGCCATCTCGTGAGTTGTCATGCAAAAGGCGCCTCACCTTTTTAAAAAAAAAATTATTTAAATGGAGACTTAAATTAATTTTTTTATTAATTTCAAAAGATATTATACACTGCAAAAAATAATATTGAAACTTCTTACAATAAAAACGAGACTAGACTACTGACTCGTGATTAGTCAAATAAAAAAGTTGATCAAGAAGTTGGAATTAAAGGCCTATGTTTGTATGCACTTTCACATGATATCTAAGGGCGTTACGTTTACGTGCATGAACTTAATAGTAAAACGCCGGATACTGAGTTTTGACATGGCTGGCAAAGAATGATCTTCATGTGAGCATTTGACCTGATGGTTAAAGCAGCCAGTCCTTGAGCAAATTTAAAGACTTGACCACCAAGGCTTGATTTAGTGGTATATTCTTTTCATTAAAAAAAAAAAGTTGGTATGTTCTTCGCTGTAAATATAAGAAGTTGCACAATAAATTTTTACAACTGACATCATTTAATATATATGATACGATTTATGTCTCTTTTAAAATAAAAATTAAAGACTTGAAGTTGCAAAATAAGATAAGTCTTTTTTTTTTTTTTTTGTTGCTAAAAACAAGTGAAGCTATTAATGCTCAACAACTGATTACTGATTACGGAAAATACAAAATCAAAGAGAGCCAAAAATAAAATAAAAAATCAACACAGTTGTCTCTCGTCTAAATTCCAAAAATAACATATTTGCCTATTTATAGTGGCATTAGTATATTTACGCTCATAACTAATTTTCGTTTGTTTGCCGTAAAATATTTTGCTGGAAAATATTTTACATATTTTCTGGTGTTTGGTAGGATGTAAAATTTGGTCAAGCGTAAAATATTTTTCAGTCAACAATTGCGGCTACTTTTGCTTAATTTTAAGATGTTTGGTAACACTGAAAAATTGGTCAACTGAAAAATATTTTACGGTCAACAATTGCTGCTATTACAAAATTTTATAAAATATTTTCATGTCCTTTAGGAGAATAAAACATTTTACAGAACTCACTGTACATCCAAACACCATAAAATATTTTTCAATAATCTATTTTTTAAAAAAATATTTTTTCCCAATAAGTTATTTTACGGCAAACAAATGAAACCCAAAAAAATATTTTATTTTTTACTATAAATATTTTATATAAGTAAGTTATTTTACGACAAACAAACGGAGCCTAAGAGAACAAAAAACTTGAAGTGGCAGTTGTTGACTACGTACTTGTTATAACAATAAGAACCATTTTTTGCGGGCTAAAATTATTTTGGTCCCTGAGATTTGTCATAAAATCCAAATAAGTCCCCCAGTTGTGTAAAATGCCCAATTTAGTCCCCACTGTTAGCCGACCTCCGTTAAAACTAACTGGTTTAAGGGTATTCCAGTCATTTTGCCCTTCAAAAAATAAATTGCAAACAAAGCAGTGAATTTTCCAGCAATCTCTCTCTTCTCTCACACATCACACATCACACATCACACACACACACACACACACACTAAAATTAAACCCAAAGCTTCTCAATCTATTCTCACACGACACACACACACACACACACACACACACTAAATCATACTTATTTACCTAAATAACTTTGCAATCTGTATCTAATGCATATATACTTACGGGGTTGATTTTACTTTTGTTTAATATATATATGTACTTGCACAAAAAATCAGCTTTCTGGTGTTTTTCTTTGTGGGTTCATTTTACACATTCATAGTTGCATAAAGATTCCATCTTTACTGTGTCTTCTTTTCAGATTGGTTGGTTTTATTTTGTTTCTATTTTTTTTTTAATAAATTTTGTTTATCTTACTGATAATTATGGGGTGGGGGTAGGGTTTATGTATGTGTTTGTAGGTGTGCAAAAGGAAATAATGGTGGAAGATGATATGTATGTGTTGTCTCCAGATGGGTTTGTATTGTCTGCACCAATCGCAAACCCTTACCCTCATAAGCATCCGAATGTTTTGATTATGTTCCTCTTTTCAGGAAGGTACCGTAACAGCTTATGATCAATGGTATCGTTGCATTTTTTTTAAAATTTTTGGATTGATCAGTACTAAATTGGGTTAAATTTGGAGCACTTTACAATATAATATAAATTTGTTTATTGAGCTTCAATAGCCGATTATGCGGATGGGAAAATCAGAATTCTTAAAATTACTTTTTAGATATTTTTGATTTCATAGAATGTCATTTTATTTTGACAAATCATTCAGATACTTGCGTTGAGAAAATAATGTAGAGTTTGAGCAACATTTTTTGTTATTTTTTCTTTATTTTTGAAATAATTTTTTAGATATTTTGATTCCTAATGTTTATTTATTTTATAAAAATATAACCTACAAGTGCTTCAAAACTGAATTTGTTTATTCATTTCGTGAAACAAATAAAAATCTATAGAAATGCAATTATTATGAAAAATTCATCATTTTAATTAAAATATTTTATATGACAGAAGTTATTAATAAGTTTTTAGATATTTTGATTCCTATATATATATATAAACATACAGAGATGTATCTAGGACAACTGTCCAGCTGTGGAAGAACAGGACCTCTTTTAGTAGTGGTTTGTGGTGTTGGCTATTTGGCTGTGATGGTGATGGTGGTGGTTCGCGGTGTTGGTGATGGTGGTTTATGGTGGTGGTGTTGGTGTTTGTGTGTGAAAGATGATGAGAGTAAAAGGAAAAAAAAAAAAGTTACAGTTTTCACTTATCTTATTTTGTTTTTTAAAGGGTATTTTAGTCTTTTAACCTGGTCAAATCATTGGCCGTTAAATAAAACTAATGACAGGGATTAAATTGAACTTTTTATACAACTGAGGGACCTGTTTGAATTCTATGACAAACTTCAGGGGCCAAAATGATTTTTGCCCATTTTTTTGCAGTAGTCATTTTTATGCGTCGTGTATATATTGGTATTTTAAAACAATTTCAACTCGCACTTACAGTAATAAATGGATGAATAACCAAAAAAAGAGGCGAGTGGATTGGTTCTAAAGCGTCTACATCTTAGACACTATATGCACAAAACTCCAAACTCACGCGCCATCAACACAATTGTAAAAACAAGATAATTCTCACACTAATCCATCTTTTCAACTCATTGAGTAGTACTTGTAATAACACGAAAACTCATTTTTTTATGTTATTATATCTTTTACAGACAAAATATTTGACTAAAAAAAAAAAAAATTAAAAGTTTCAACACAATAATAAAAATAAGATAATTCTAACACTAATTCATCTTTCTAACTCACGGAGTATTATTTGTAATAACACAAAAATTCATCCTTCTTACATTACATACAACTCTTATAAATAAACTACTTGACTTGAAAAAAAAATTAGAAGTATCAAGACAATAGTAAAAGCAAGATAATTCTCACACTAAACCATCTTTCTAACTCATGGAGTATTACTTGTAATAACATGAAAACTTATACTCCTTACGTTATAAACAAATTTTAACTTGACCCCCAAAAAATAAAAATAAAATAAAATCTCAAGAAGTGGACTTTTCCGCAAATTAGGAAGGAAGCAAAGGACATATCTGCAAAAAAAAAAAAACAAACCTTATAAAAAGGCTTCCCGCTTCTCACGTAAGTCTCATTTTCTCCCAAAGTACTTTGTCAAACATCAGCTACGGTTTCAATTCAAAGTCAGCAAAATTAAAGACCCAAATTGTTCTATTTCTTAAAACCCTTTAAATTTTCCCTAATTTTCAATCTCTTATCAGATTTCATATTTGCAGTTCTCTAGATCTGTAAGTTCATTTTCTTTATCATATATGCATATATACTGTTACTGAAAAAACGGATAACTCGGTGTACGATACTGTTATTATGCGCGGTTATTGAAAAGGGTCGAATGGATTACAAGAAAAATGAATATGAAAAACTTAAAACAGTTATTTTTTGTCGTTTTTCTTTGGTTTTAATTGCATGCATAATTAGTTTTAACAGATTCTCATTTGGGTTTGTTTTCTGTTGTTGTAATTTTATTTTCTCTTACATTATAATGTGGTTGTTCATGTGAGTTAATTATAAAGAAATGAGCTTTCTTTTTCTCTTTTCATTTCTTACCTTTTTTTTTTTGTTGTTGATTACTATGTGTAAACGATGGAATTTCTTGTCGAAACATGAAGGAGTATGATATAATTTTTGGTTATGGATAATAGGTACATGGCGTTTTTGATTTTTTTTTTTTTGTTTGATTGATTTGCAGAATGGTACAGCTTAGTTGGGTATTTTTTTTAATTTCAATTTGGACCCATTAATTTTTTATTTTTATAGAATTTGTTCTTGTAATCGATCAGTCATGTTTGTTGACCTCTGTAGGATTTCTTGGTGTTGTGTGTGTTCTTTTATTGTTTTGGTAGAACTGAAGAGGTTAAACTGACTTGTAACTGTGCATTACCTTCACTCGTTGTGGCTTCGTTTTATGGGGAACTAGTGTTCTTAGTTTGGTTTGGTTTGGTTTTATTGGGTTACTAGTGAATGTCTTGTGCATATTGGGTTACTACTGATAGTAGTGATTCTATAGTGCATTTTGGCCTCATTTTATAGGCGCTGCTAGTGTATTTATTTGCATTTTGGTTTCAATTTATCGGGTCACTAGTGTATTTATTCACATTTTCCCTTCATTTTATAGGGTTATAATGATTCTCTTAGCACGTTTTGGCCTCATTCTCGGGGTTAATAGTGTACTTATTTGCATTTTGGCTGTTTTTTTAGGGTCAGTGGTGATTCTCTTCGTGCATTTTGGCTTTATTTTATAGATGAGTGTACATTCACATTTGGCTTGATTTTATTGGGTTACTGGTGTATTTATTTGCATAATATGATTTCGTTATTGGCTAATGGTTTTATTTGGATTTGGAACTTAGAACATAAAAGGGGAAAATATATTGAAATTACGTGCTCAAATCATTTTCGTCGTGGGTTTTATTAATGTGGGAAGAAAATGATAGAGAAATGACTGTATGATTTGAAAATCAAAAGAGAAATTTTCAGTTAATATTTGATGGACTATGTTGTATGATCATTGGATTTTCTTTTTAAGTGTGAGAGAAAGCGAAAGGCAAGAAGTGTTCCGGCTGAATACCTCTTCTTCTTATTGGTTCTGGAATGTCTATTTCTTCTATAATATCATGTGAACTGCTGAGTGAGTAATAGAGTTGGCCAGATAGATCGATCATTTACTTAACTTTTTTATGGAATGCCTCTTCGTTGTAAACTTTTACATGATAAGAGTTGGCTAGGTAGACGATTGAGCTTGGTTTAATCAAGAAATACAAATGACACAAAAGGTAGGAAGGAGCAATATTATGTAGCAACCCTGCTTGGGCATGACGACACGAGCACCTGCTCACTATTGAACTGGAAATGAATTATACATCTTATCTGGTTTTGATTTTCGTGCACTTACGTTAATGGTCCAATTTAGAGGCTAGGAAACATTTACATAGACACTAATCTTCTATTTTTTCTCTTTTCGTCTTTCTTTCAAATTCCTTTATTCTTGACAACACTAATATATTATTGGAATGTTTAATGAACTCACACTTGGATGACATGTAAAATTCGATGTTTTTTGAGTTTGAAATGTCAGGAGTTTTGAGATGATGGTTAAAATAGATTAAAATACTATTATTTGTTAAATTTTGTGACTGAGAGAAGGATTTCATGGCATTATTTGATGTTGGTTTGTTGACTTCTTATTGGACATAATAATTTGTGAACACTTTGTGATGTATGAGCTTTTTGGTAATTCTTGTAGGGTGCTTCTATTCAGGCCTTAAAAAGGAGTTTGTCAGCCATCTTCTGGATTAGGTTTTGTTTGAACGTCATGTTTGTTGCGGACTTCCTTTTCTAATACAATACTGGAAGAAACAGAAAAGGAAAGATCCTAAGGAGAACAGTCGAATGGATTCTCCAGTTGCGGGCCAAGAGGGAGATACATCTAAGCAGCACAAAGAAGGTCAGGTGAAGAATTCCTCAAAACAGCAATCCACAGTGATTACCACTCCTGAAGTGCCGGAGGAAAAGGTGTCTGATACCTGTATAGATAACCAGGGAGTAGACAGTCTAATTGAGAAGCACGTCTCAAGTTCTCTAGCTGGGAAAATTAAGGAAGACTCCTCTGAGATTAAGGAAGATAGACATGAAGATGAGAACTCTTTTAGTATAAAGACCTCGAATTCTCCACCTCCTGAGAAGCTGGAGCCAGAGTTGAATGTTCAGAGAGAACAACAAGTTGAATCTGTGGCTGAGAAAATTAAGGCAGAACCGCCTGAGGTTAAGGGGGATTTACATGAAGATGAGAACTCGTCTGATATAAAGAACTCAAATTCTCCACCTCCTGAGAAGCTGGTGGCAGAGTCGAATGTTCAGAGAGAAAAACAAGTTGAATCCTGGGCTGAAACTAAATCTTTGGATACCATTGATAAAGAATCTGAAATACAGGGTAAAGAGGGACCAGATGACTCAAAGAAAGAGAGCAATGATTTGAAAGTTCATCATGAAAATTCAGGAGCAAACAAGAGTCTTGAGGATGTCACGTATGAAGAGGACGAGGAGCCAGTTTTTGATGGGACAGAGGTTCCTGGAATAGAAGCTAATAGAATTTTATCTACTCGGTCTTTGGACAATGACTCTGAGTCTCAGGGATATGCTTGGCCGGAAAAAGCAGTGGCCATCAAGAACTTTGTAAGGGAAAAGAGTGTAGTTGCAGTATCTAGTGTTTTACGTCGCCTTTCTGGAAAAAGTGATGATGGAGAGGACATCTCTATTGAGAAAGACAGGAACGATGGAAGCGGTGCTGATTCTAAGAAGGTTGCCAGTTTTTCACAAGAAGCTGAAGCCCAAGAAGTCTCTCAGAAAAGTGGAGAGCGGTCTGGGTGGAATCCTCTTAGCTTCATTGGAATTTCTCATGATACTCATTTAAAAAGTAATGCTGAACATACAGAGGACATTCATAAATTAAGAGAACCAATACCCATGAAAGGACGAATTATATTGTACACCAGCCTAGGAAGCCCGGAGTGTAAGGAGGCAAGACTTTTTCTGCACGTCAAGAGACTCAGATATGTTGAGATTAACATTGACATCTACCCCAGTAGAAAGTTGGAGCTAGAGAAGATTGCTGGTTCTTCTGCTGTTCCTAGAGTTTTCTTCAATGAGGTCCTTGTAGGTGGGTTGAGTGAGCTAAAAGACTTGGACGAGTCTGGCAAGCTTGCTGAGAAGATTGAGTACATAATATCTGAAGCACCATCATTTGAAGCTCCTCTACCACCACTTTCTGGTGAAGATGATGTGTCCAGCAGTGGGACTGTTGATGAGTTGGCTGTTATAGTTCGCAAAATGAAGAACTCTATTGTTGTTAAGGATCGGTTCTACAAAATGCGCAGATTCACGAACTGTTTTCTGGGCTCAGAAGCAGTGGATTTCTTGTCAGAAGATCAGTACCTGGAAAGAGAAGAGGTTAGTTGCTTCTTCATCTCACTAATACTTGGTCAACACTTTACATGGTGCTGTGTGTTATCCGATGGTTAGTAACAAGCACAAATCTTGAACATGAAAATGCAATTCTGGATCTTTATGAAATTATCATGTATCTAAGAATTTGTCTTATAACATGTGTATCGTATTCCTCAGATTCTGCACTTCGCCTTGTATTGATCGCATTAATTGTTATGTTTTGAGTCCACTTTCCATCCTATATATAGGAAAGCCTTTGATTCTTGATTTTAGGTCATGATGTAATGAAAAGCCAGGTTTGAGGTTTCTGGAAGTTATTAGGTGTACAAGGAAATAATGAATTCAAAGAATGCAAGGCTGAATAATTCCGTTAATTGAATTGCCCACTTGTACCTGCTAATTATTTATCTCACAGTTCTTATGGTGTTGAATAGGCTGTTGAATTTGGCCGAAAGCTTGCTGGCAAACTATTCATCCTGCATGTTCTTGAGTGAGTTCTTTGATGCTCTCTCTCTCTCTCTCTCCTCCAACCACCCTCCACTCTGTATGCACTCTGTTAACCTCTTCTTATCTATTTATTTATTCGTTGATACTTCGACTCCAGTGAGAACCTGTTTGAAGATGGAAACCATGTGTACCGGTTCCTAGATGATGATCCATTTGTATCTCAATGCCAGAATATCCCAAGGGGTATAACTGAAGTGAAACCAAAACCAATCACTGATATTTCAGCAAGGTTGAGATTTTTGTGTTATGCAATTTATGAAGCTTACACATCTGAAGATGGAAAGCATGTTGATTATAGAAGCATCCATGGGAGTGAGGAATTCGCAAGGTTTGTTCATATTCCTAATATGTACAGATGAAGTAACAGTGTGGTCTTTGGTTAATATATTGACATTTGTAATAGCTATGTCTTGTGTTAACTGGAAATATTCTATAGGTACTTGAGGATAGTTGAGGAGCTTCAAAGAGTAGAGCTGCATGATATACCCAGGGAGGAGAAGCTCGCCTTTTTTATCAATCTCTATAACATGATGGCCATTCATGCGATATTGGTGTGGGGTCACCCCTCTGGAGTGCTTGAGAGAAGGAAACTATTTGGAGAATTCAAATATGTAATTGGTGGTTCTACTTATTCACTTTCAGCTATACACAATGGCATTTTGAGGGCCAACCAAAGACCGCCATACAACCTCACCAAGCCATTTAGCTTGAAAGATAAACGTTCGAAGGTCAGTTTGTTAGACTTCCCATCTCAATCATCAACTGTCTGTTGTTTATGAACAAGCTAACTCTCAGACTTACTTAACACATACTTGCTTTAACGATGTTCATATTCCGTAAATATTTGCAAAAAAGCTGTAGGATTGATGGTAGCATGTTTAATAGTTGCGCGTAAGCTACAGAAAATTTTTACAGTAGCAAGTGTTTGAATTACCAAGTCTGCTGACATTAATGATACACACACTTGGTAAGGCCTTAAATGATCCTGTAATTTAGGCATTTTGCTGTTTTATTTAACTGTTGCTACACTTTGCTGCCTGGGCTTATAATGTTGGAAGTGTTCTTTTTATCGTAGTTAGCTTCAGTTTGGCTCATAGTCTCTCCCTTTCTTTCCCATCAGGTGGCTCTTCCTTATCCAGAGCCTCTTGTTCATTTTGCACTTGTTTGTGGTACCCGATCTGGCCCTGCTCTTCGATGCTATTCACCAGGGAACATTGACAAAGAGTTGATCGATGCTGCCCATAATTTCTTAACAAGTGGAGGGTTAATTGTTGATTTGGATGCCAAGATTGCATCAGTCAGTAAAATTTTGAAATGGTAAGTTTTTGAAATCTCATATTACATTTATTCCCGATAATCATACCCACATGAATAACTCAGATCCATCTATATAGTTTTACTTCCATCTGAGTGATATTGACTTGTAAACTTACATATTTTGACAACGATGACCATAGTGTAGTATGAAGTCTCGCCTTTTGCCCCACGGCCAACCCCAGCCAACCCAACCTATAGGCTTAAAATTAGATGTGTTTAAGATTGTGGCAATGTTTTCAATCTTTTTCTATAGTAGCTTGCCTCATCATCGCGTGCAAAATTAGAAGTGTTTAAATCGTCCAGTGCTACTTCTTCGCTCTATTCCATGTGTCAATATGCAGGTACCGCGTAGATTTTGGCAAGAATGAAATCGAGGTACTGAAACATGCTGCAAATTACCTGGACCCGGAAGATTGTCAAGCGTTGCTGGAGTTGCTCGACAAAACTCAGTTCAAAGTGATAGACCAACCTTACGATTGGGGATTGAACCTTTAGTAACCAATCCAGCTACCTTGCTTAGTAGACGCCAAACTGTGTCATATCTCGACTCTAGAAAACACAACCTGAGCATCACAGTTATAGGATATAAGATTTAAGATTGCTCTTAATCCATCATGCCATGAGGCTCCAGGAGTTTGGTTTGATACCAAGAACTTGATAGAAATAGCACATATAGTCGCGCCGATTAGTGGGTTAAATGCCCATATTATGTACCCTTATGTTGTTTCTGTACTATATACTTAAACTGAAATGTCTATCACCTTGCTTGTGAAGGACAAAGTATTCCTCTTTGATGATAAACTTCTGAAATGAATCTATTCCATTAATTTCTTTTAACTAGCTTTTTCCAAGTTGTCAAAATATGCTTCAAATATCTCGATCAAAATGATGAAGTCCTCTGTAATAACTTAAATGCTATTTCAAATAGCTCGTTCCTCCTTTATTGATTGTCTTATTTTCTAAATAAGGTGTATTATGGTCTATCAGATTTGGACTTTTATATTTAAAATTTTTAATAACGTTAATATACCTCCTCTAGAATTGTTACAATGCAGTGGGTGGAAAGTCAGCTTTGTGCTGCTGTCATGCATGATGTTGATGCTATGCCAAGCGGGTTTTTTTTTTTTTTTTGATGCCATGCCAAGAGTTATTTAAGCATATTGTAATAATTTACAGAAGAAAATTTAGGGAGGACGAACTTGGGATAAAAATTATGCCTAACAAGGTCTAAATCAATTCCTTTAAATAATAATGTTGTCCCATGTCAAATTGGCAGTGGTTCATTTAGGCAAAACAAAAAGAATATATTTGAAAATTACGTTCTAAGAAAGTCTTTGAACAACATCACTAGAAGAAAATATATTATATTCATTATATTTTAATCCTAATGTTCATTAAAAAGAAATCTGAGGATTGTCATCTACACCTAACCTTCATTATAAATAATTTAAAATTCTTCCACAATGTTTGTTGAGTCTTTGTTTAATATAACTCTAGTAATCAGGCTAAACCTATGTTTCAGTGTAGGAGGGAAGCTATCTGTAATCTCATCAACAATGTTAAAAGATACAATAGAAAAAGATATAAATGAAGAGTTTTAATTTCATCATATCATATAAGCTCGTTAATTATTTTATCTAAGTCCGATTAAATTTAAGATGGAAAATTATGTTTATTATTAATTGTGCCAACTGTAATTATTCTGATACTAATTTAGATTTGTTTCATTCATAAATTTATTTCCTCCCATAAAATTGAATTCCATCACTGCCACAGCCACACCCACTTCCAAGACTCGTAATTGTAAATGCTTTTGATCAGTTAGACCATTAATTTGCAATGAATTTTTCACATATAAGTGAGTTATTTGAACGTTAACAAAATAACATCTTAAGAATAAGTGAGTTATTTGAACCGTTAATAAAATAGCGTGTGAAATGTTATTTGGACTTGAAGCTTTGCGCTGGTATCATGAATGATGTTCTCGATGCTATGGCAGATATTATCAAAGCTTTTTTTTTTTTTTTTTTTCCTTTGTCAGAGCAAACCAAAAAATACATCAACCAACACGGGTATGTTGCGACATATTAGTAGTAGTGTCTATAAATACAAAAAACAAAAGCTCAATTTAAAATCTAATTTAAGAAGAGAGAACCTATTCTAAGTACATGACCAATTAGATCTGAATCCTTTTAATAATATACTTTCACGTGTCAAATTGCAAGTGGCTCATTTAGTCATAGTGTAATTGAGGTTGGACAACCTCATAGTCTTGGTCAACATCTTTCATAAGAAAACCTACTCAAAGTCATACAACTCTTGCCAAGTGCAGCCAAGTCTACCAGCCAAAACCACCGAAAGTCTTGTGTTGATTTTCATCACCTACAGGTAATCACACTCTTTTTTATTTTTTATTTTTTAAAGTTATGTACTATATTAAAAAAAAATCTCCTTGGCCCCTCCTCTCTCTTTCAAGAAGGCTCTGTTATTTGCTTCCAACGTCATGTAACATCTTGAATCTTCTCTTTTATTTTCTTAAAAAACACACAAAACTAGCAATAAATTATAAAAAAAAAATTCATACTATAGTTAATTTTTTTCCTAAGTAATTTTATGTATTATTTTTTTTCTTAATTTTATTTTTTGTGTTGCTAGTAGGTGAATATTTTAAGTCACAACATAACAAAGAGATTAAGGTAAGCAATTTTGTCTGAAATACTTCTTGTAGTAATTTTTTAGAATGTGTTTTTTTTTCTATTAGATGATATTTTCATGCTCAAATTATTATAATCATTAAATAGGTACTTTTTTGTTGATTTATTTTAGTTTGCTTCATTTATTTATTTATTTAGTCTAGGTAATTTTAGAATTTCTTTATACATGATAAATTTAAGAGATTTTTTTTGTATACATTATATTTTTTATTGGATATATATGTACATAATTAATTAAATTTGGATTTATCACATTCATGTATTTAAATATTTTAATTAATGTTAACTTTATTTTTCAGGCTAAAGTATGATAAGTCTAAAACAATTTATTCATTCTTTAAAAAAATAATAGAACGTTGACTCAAAATATAGTGAATGACCTTTTGCATCTGATATCAATATCAGATGTGATTTTAGAACCTTCAACAAAATTTTCGAGGGTTGAACATGAAAAAATAGATATAAATTCTTTACTGCGTAACCTGAGTTTACGTGTGTTTGTGTTTAGAATATTTAATATTATTAATCTTCTTAATTAAATCTCAGGCCCCCTATATTGAAATCCTGGATCCACCCCTGCTTTTTTTTTTTTTTTGTTTGAAAGGTGAATCATATGCCTGCCAGTAGAAATAACAGAGTGCTAAAGTGCATATTTTCTAAGATTTGCTAGACTAAAGTAGCTAGTTGAATCAATATTCTTCATTTGATAGAGAAATGTTTTATGCAGTCATGTGGATTATCCATCGCTTTTTATGAATTAGTTTTATTTGCAGAAGAAGACTAGGCTCCGTTTGTTTGCCATGGAATATCAAAAATATATATATATATTTTTATTTTTTAGTGTTGGTAACATCGTAAAATAAGTCAATTAAAAAATATTTTCAATCAATTTGAAAAATCTAGTTATAGGGAGTATAAAATGTTTCATGTTCTTTTGGAAATGAAAACATTTTCCACTCGCACTCCGACTCACAATTTAAACTATTTTACAAGCATGGACTATAATATCCCAATTATAATTAATGCTTCATTTATTACTTGTTTTATATTGAGAATTAAGTGATAGGGGCTATTACCCTGTACTTGGGAAGTCTAAGGTTCAATTCTCAGGGGTGGGGGGTAACAGGGGGAAGGAGAAGGGGTAAAAAAAATGGCATGCATAGAGAGATCATTAATAGAAGAGTAATGTTATATATCATCATTTTCTATCACATTTCTATCACCTCCTACATGGCGTCCTACATGGCATGCCAATTAGATAATATTTTTATTTCTCTTTCTTCTTTTTGTTTCTTTTTCTCTCCCTTCAATTTCTTTTCTATCTCTCTTAATTAATATTTACAATATCAAAAGAAAACCGTCCATCTTGAGCTCAAATCATTCTATTATGATTAATTATCTAGGGCACCTAGAGCCAATGCATGTCAAAGTTAGTTTAGTTTGCCGACGTGAGTGCTAACCATTTCGCACCAATAATTCAATTTTAATTGCCACAAGCTTTCCATTTTTTTTCCTTCTACACTATTAATAATCCTCAACATGAATATAATTACCTAAGGATTAAGCATTAGGTGACACTGTCAGGTATTAATTTGTAATTAAACGTTCTGTGTTTGGACCACGACGGCCTCCACCGAGTGATGCTCCCAATGGCCCAAAAAAAAGTTAAGAATTATATATATATATATATATATATATATACACACACATATAAATTAAAATAAATAATATTTAGGTATTGTTAGTCAAGAAAATTTATTAACCTCCACTATAAAAGAAAATGTATTTATATAGTTAAAAAATTACGTATTTTCGTCCCCAGTGAGAAATTTTTTTGGATTTGCTCCTAACAGCCTCCATTGTACCAAAAAAATAACAGTTTCTAGCATTATAAAAAGATTGTACTATGCCTTTTTCAAGCAGGATCCTATATTCGGGATTTGACACGCCTGATTTAAACTTGAAAAATCCCAAAATAGTTTTTCATTGTAAAAGGAAAAAAAAATAAAACTTTTATCTAAGCTGTCTTTAATTATTTATTATTGTTTCATCTCAGATTTAAAGTATATTAATCATAATAGTCAATAAGCAATTTCATATACTTGCAATGTTGTATTAGAATTGCACGCATCATTCCTTCTCGTTTTTTTCTTTAATTGGGAGGAAAAATTGTATGCATTGTTTCACATAGGTTAAATTGGTTAAAGGTACAAATCACATGGTGCAACAATACGCTCTAATACACGGGTCAATTCAATCAAGAGATGACTCCAATTAGAATCTTTGGTGTACAAGTCAACACTTTTATTGTATTTGCGAGCATCTTTGAGAAGTTTTTGTTCGATGATTAGACTACTTGCTATACAAAAATACACCGAAAATACTATTAAGACACAAAGAGGACTGACCTTCAACATGGGGGAGTCTATGTTGAAAAGGTGAAGAGACCTCATCTTCATCATCAAATGGGCAGTCTAGCACAGATACTGGACTAAACTGTTCCTTCTCCTCCTCATTTGTCAACGATTTCTGCAATGATGTGTTAAGTTCATGCAAATTAGAAAAACAAACATGAAGAAAAAGAAGTGATAATATGGCATTCTATTTTATTTTCATAAAATGAAAGTCTGGGCACATTAGCAGAGTCACATAGACTTAAGAGTGCATTTGTGCACACCGTATGATTGCACCCGCTGAGCCCTGGGTCCTGACTCTACCCCTATCTGGGCATATATTAAGTTAGGATCAAACTCTACCCGAAAAGATTTTTTTTGTATAATATTTAAATGCATTTCTACAAAATTGTTCCAATTTTCTCAAAATCTTGAAGTACTTGCCATATAGAGAAAATGTTGAACATGTATTGTGAAAATTGCACCCCTATTTAAATAAGGACAATTCAACATACAAAATTTTTAATATACACAGATTCTGAAAACTGGTCAGACGCATTTTGAAGCAATTTATTTACTAATCACCTCTAGATGAAATAAATATCTGCATGGCAGGACATGGCCCTCGATCATTATTTGCAGTTAACTATGGCCCCTACCTTGGACATCAATTAGAAAAAAAGTGGACCTTTTGGAGTTGTGTGTAACTAAAACTCATAAGTGTCATCTTGGTCAATAATGAAAGGTGATGATACATATGTGGACGTGTGAGAGGGTCATTAATAAATGTACTTTCTTTTACTCTTGGATTGGGAGAAATGGGAGGAAGGGGATGGATAGTAAGGAGAGGGGTTCACTCTTTCTCTTGTTTAGTTTGAGAGGGATTGAGTGGTTGGGGTATAGAGGGGATGAGCTTAACCCCTCCATACTCTCAAAATATGATCACTCTAATTTGGGTAAAATGGGGAGAGGGGAAAGTACTATTTCCTGTGAGGACAATTTTGTCCTTTGCTTTTATATTAATTACAACCATAACAATTATATAAATATTCAAAATAAAATAAGAGAAGGGCATAAAAGCCATTATACACATAAATTTATCCCTCCCCTTCCATTTTATTTCTAATCCAAACAAAAGACACTCATACTTTTTTATAATCTTCCCCTTTATAAAATTATCCAATCCAAACATGATTTAATCTCCTCCACTCCTTTCCTTTATAATTCCCCTTCCTTTCTTTCTTTTATTAAATTTTCCCCCTCAATCCAAACACACATGTATGGTCTGCCTTATTGATATGTGAGAATTGAGAAGTTCAACCTTTTTTAAAATAAAAAATAATAATAATTATCTTTGTGGGGTGGTGTGGTGGGGGAGCGGAACTCTCTTTGAAGAGTTTTTCATGCTAAAAATAAGGGTGTTAATTTCAAAATATACCATAAAATATACGATTTTATGCAAATGAGTAAAGATTCTCTATAATGTTATCATATTATGAGTGAAGTTTAATAGTTAGGAACTGTTAAATTCATTTACTCATAGTTGTATCATTAGTATATTACTATTCAATCTTGTTCATTATGTTAGGAGCATATACTAGCCCCGAAAAAGCATAATCCAACTTAACTAGCTAGATACTGAGATTTCTATCACAAGCATATAAATACTAAGTACAAAGACACATCACACATCTAACAATTAGATGAAATAACTAAGTAATATCATATTATAACCAAAAATTTTAAGTTCAAACACGACTTCATTCTGTATTAGTTTATCTAGGAGAAGTAAATCCCAAGACCACAAGGAGACAAAGTATGTGACATCTGTCTTGTCTAGTTTATCTATTAATTTTGGAACTGTAGCTAACTGCCTTATCATAGTGTTTTGTTAAAGATAGCTGAAGGTCACACAAAAATATGTTTCATGTTAAGTATCGCGCAAAGATTTGAGCTCAAGATGGACAATTTTTTTTTTTTGATATAGTAAATATTAATTAAGAGGGAGAGACAGAAAAAGAAATTGAAGAGAGAGAGAAAAAGAATTAAAAAGAAGAAAAAAATAAAAATATTGTCTAGTAGGCATGCCATGTAGGACGTCACGTAGGAGGTGATAAAAAGGTAATATGAAAAGAGGTAACATATAGTATTACTCTTAATAGAAATGGTTTATTCCTCATATTTCTGAAAATATGGGATTTTTATCTACTTCTATTAAAAGTGGAAAAGGTCTTAGTCAAAGTTAACAATATGGGATTTTTATCTACTTGTCTTCAAGGATAGTACATAGCTAGTCACCATTACTGGTCTTGAACATAAGGGATGATTGTAAAATTTTTCAAATATGACCAAAACGTCTAGAAGTTACTTTTTAAAACTAATTTATACATACACATACATACTGTTATACCAATATATATGGACATATATGGAATTTGTGTTAGTATCTTGCGAAGTTTTTGTTAAATATTTTACTTTTGATACTATGTGATAATGAAAAACTTTTTCATTTTTCTTGAAGACAATAAATTTTAGTGCAGTCATGTTATGCATACTGGTGTTATACGTACTTGTGAACTACATGATTATATTCAGGTGAAAACGTCAACGGAGCTATGGAAAAAATTGTGGAACCATTCACCAGTCTCATTGGGAAAAAAATCAGCACTTCACTTGACCTCAACGATAATGAGCAAGCTTTTATGGGAAATTTGAAAGTATTGAGAAACAAAGCGTTTGACATAGAGACAAATGTGAAAAAAGCCGAGCTATCTGGTAAGAAAAGGAGGACAATGGAAGTTGGAAGTTGGTTGGAGGAGGTGGAAAAGTTCAAAGAAGAATGTGATGAATTAAATGATACATTAGGAGAAGGTGGGTCCATCAAACGTCGATGGCATGGAAGTCATGTGAAAAAACTGAAAGAAGGAGCCGGAGAACTCATTCAGCAAAGTGAAACTTTTCGTGAGCTTGTAGTTGATGCATGTGAGACTAGTAGGGAACGATTGTTCACAACAAAATTGCATGGTGAATCGTTGAAGCAAGAATTGGATAATATCTTGGCACGGTTAGAGTCCGACCAAGTCCCAATTTTTGGTATTTACGGAATGGGAGGTGTTGGCAAGACAACATTGGCGAAGCATATTTACAAACATATTTGCACGAATCTTCAAGGTACACCTGATAAATGTCATGTTTATTGGGTCACTGTCTCACAAGAGGCTGATATTAACAAATTACAGAATGATTTGGCTGAAAAACTAAATTTTGATCTTCCAAAAGATTATGATGTAGAGGAAAAAGCAGCCATTCTGCATAAACGACTGAAAAATCTGAAGAATGTTGTACTCATATTGGATGATGTATGGGAGTATATTGATTTAAGACAAATAGGGATCCTTCTCGGAGCGGATAGATGCAAGGTGATCATAACTAGTCGATTACTGAAAGTGTGTAATCAGATTGGCTGCAAAGAGATTATCAAAGTACAACCTCTTTCTAAGGAAGATGCTTGGGCACTATTTTTGGAGAAACTTGATTGTGCTCGTGAGCTTAGTCTAGAAGTGGAAGAAGTGGCGAAGATAGTGGCAAAGAAGTGCAACGGGTTGCCACTTGCAATTATCACTTTGGCTAGAAGCATGAGTGGGGTGTATGACATTCATGAATGGAGGGATACGTTAGAAGAACTAAACTCTTCCATGGAACAAAGTGATTTGAAAAGTGAGGTATTTCCAGTACTCCAAAATAGTTACAATCGTTTAAGGGATTCAAGGTTGCAACAATGTTTCTTGTATTGTTCTCTATATCCTGAAGACTATGAAATTCCAAGAGATGAATTGATTACCAAATTCATTTATGAGGGAATTATGCGTCAAAGAGATAGCAGAGCCGCAGAATTTGATCAAGGTCACGCGCTACTTAATAGACTAGTAAATGCCTGCTTATTGGAAAGTGTTGTAGAAAATGGGGAAGAATGTGTGAAGATGCATGATTTGGTTAGAGAGATGGCACTAGAAATTACAAGAAATAACCCCAAGTTCATGACGAAAGTTGGACTTCACTTACATAAACTACCTGGTGAGCAGGAGTGGAAAGAGGATCTAGAAAGGGTTTCCTTGATGAAGAACAAGATATATGAAATTCTCAAAGGCTCATCCCCCAAATGTCCTCGTCTCTCGACACTGATCTTGAGACGTAATCCTTTAAAGTTAATTCCGAATTCTTTCTTTGCTCACATGCGTGGCATACGAGTTTTGGATTTAAGAGATACTGATATTGAGAAGTTACCAAACTCCATCTCGGAGTTGGAGAATCTCACTGCACTGGTGCTCGGGGGTTGTAGAAAACTCTATTACGTGCCATCCTTGAGAAAGCTCAAGTCACTAATGGAGTTGGACATTAGTGGGACTCAAATTAAAGAAGTACCCGACGGCATGGAATATTTGGTCAAACTCAAATGCTTGAATATGTTGTCCATGAAAAACCTAATAGAGTTCCCAAGAGGGTTATTACCTCAACTTTCCCATCTTGAGTGCCTGCGACTCCCATTCCACATAGAAATACAAGTAGAAGAAGTTGAGAGGTTGGAACTGCTAGAAAAATTTGAGGGTTGGGTTGATCACATGTTCAATTCCAAATGGCTCAACAAATCTCCCTCACTCAGTTTCTATAGAATTAAAGCAGATGGTCATAATCGTGATCCGGCTGTGGAATTATTCACTTCTAGACGTGCGATCAAGTTTAAGGAATGTAAAGGCTTGAGCGACTGCTTGTTGGATTCTATCCCATCGATGTACCTTGAAGGATGCATCATTGAACAGTGTAATGAAATAGAAAGCATTATGAGGATCTCTACTAGTTCCAACAATGAGGGAGCGCTACAGAATCTTGAGAGGTTGTCCCTAATTAAATTGGAAAATTTCATTGGTTGGTTCAAATGGGAAGAAAGAGCTCTTCCACATCCTCCACACGGCACATTTTCCTCTCTTAAAGAGTTGACGATTTCTGGATGTCACAAAATCAAGAATTTGTTCCCACAGAAGTTACTAGCAAATAACCTTCGAAACCTCGAGAACATTGAAGTCGAATCTTGTGATCAAATGAAGGAGATAATCGTTGACGATGAAGGAGATGAGGGTGTGGGTTCAACTTCAAGTAGCAGCAAGAACAACAAATACACAAATATTATCACCTTCCCAAAGTTGAGATTTATCTGGTTGTCTTATATGCCAGAATTGGAGAGCATTTATAAGGGAACAATTAACTGTTGTGATTCCATTGAGAGTATCCGTATAATTAATTGTCCAAAGCTAGAGAGACTGCCTTTCTTTAATCCTTCTGTAGATGAAAAACCAACTATTCCCTTGCCAAGATTACAATATTTGCGCCTAATTAATCTGCCAGAAGTGAAGAACATCTGCAACGGAATCGTGATTTGTGATTCCATCGAGAGTATTGAGGTTACCAAGTGTAGACAGCTGAGTCGGTTACCTCTTTATCTTCCCCTCATCGATGGACAACCATCTCCTCCTCATTCTCTTAAATGGATCACGTTAAACGAAACAGAAAAAGAATGGTGGGAGTCATTGGAGTGGGACCATCCCAACTCCATCAATGTCCTTCGCCCCTTTCTCAGATGGTGGTGACATTCTTATTCAACACATAGTTAATCTTTTGCAACTTTTTCTCAGGTATTTTGCTTGTATTTTTTATTTCTTTTTTTTTTTTTGTTTCCTGAATTATAGCTAACAGACAAAGAAATGCATAAGAAGTTCTTGCTCATGAAAAAATTTATTTTTGTTTCTGCACATTACATTACATGTTCAAAGCAAGGCCTCAGAGAGATTTTTTATGTTTGTCTGTTGATAGATTTTAGAATGATATTCTAGACTGCAATATTCAATTGATTAGAGACTAAATTGATTTTTTTTGAGAAATAATAGTGATTAAATTGGCTTATTTTGAACAATAAGGACGAATTTAAAAATTTTTGGGAAATAATACGGACTAAATTAGTTAATTTTGAATAATAGAGACTGAATTTAAAATTTTAGGAAAAGAATAGAGACCATTTGCGCAAATCCTATGAAGTAATGTAAATGTTATTTGAATTGTTCATACTGACATGTTAATTGATGCATCGGATTTTTCATTCATTGTTCTGTTGATATTGTACATCTAAGGAGAGTGGTTTGAAGATTCCAATTGTAAGGGAAGGAGATGAATGATTGATTTGTCAGGGTAAGCATTAGCATTCAGAGATTCTTGTTGAGTTTTCTGTTATAATTTTTTATTTGACTATCAATTTGTGCTCACTTCTCTTTCGTTTAACCTTTGCAGATACATTGAGGAAGTGTTGTGATTTTCCTTAAGCGAGGACTTCAGTATATTTGTTTGGTATTCATGGAAGAACAATGTTTAATGTTTCAATCATTAATACTTGGTCAACGCTTTACTTGGTGCTGTGTGTTATCCGATGGTTAGTAACAGGCACAAATCTTGAACATGAAAATGCAATCCTGGATCTTTATGAAATTATCATGTATCTAAGAATTTGTCTTATAGCATGTGTATCGTATTCCTCAGACTCTGCACTTCGTCTTGTATTGATCGCATTAATTGTTATGCATTGAGTCCACTTTCCATCCTATATATAGGAAAGCCTTTGATTCTTGATTTTAGGTCATGATTTAATGAATAGCCAGGTTTGAGGTTTCTGCAAGTTATTAGGTGTACAAGGAAATAATGAATTCAAAGAATGCAAGGCTGAATAATTCCGTTAATTGAATTGCCCACTTGTACCTGCTAATTATTTATCTCACAGTTCTTATGGTGTTGAATAGGCTGTTGAATTTGGCCGAAAGCTTGCTGGCAAACTATTCATCCTGCATGTTCTCGAGTGAGTTCTTTGATGCTCTCGCTCTCCTCCGACCACCCTCCACTCTGTATGCACTCTGTTAACCTCTTCTTATCTATTTATTTATTTGTTGATACTTCCACTCCAGTGAGAACCTGTTTGAAGATGGAAACCATGTGTACCGGTTCCTAGATGATGGTCCATTTGTATCTCAATGCCAGAATATCCCAAGGGGTATAACTGAAGTGAAACCAAAACCAATCACTGATATTTCAACAAGGTTGAGATTTTTGTGTTATGCAATTTATGAAGCTTACACATCTGAAGATGGAAAGCATGTTGATTATAGAAGCATCCATGGGAGTGAGGAATTCGCAAGGTTTGTTCATATTCCTAATATGTACAAATGAAGTAACAGTGTTTCTTTGGTTAATATATATTGACATTTGTTATAGCATTGTCTTGTGTTAACTGGAAATATTCTATAGATACTTGAGGATAGTTGAGGAGCTTCAAAGAGTAGAGCTGCATGATATACCCAGGGAGGAGAAGCTCGCCTTTTTTATCAATCTCTATAACATGATGGCCATTCATGCAATATTGGTGTGGGGTCACCCCTCTGGAGTGCTTGAGAGAAGGAAACTATTTGGAGAATTCAAATATGTAATTGGTGGTTCTACTTATTCACTTTCAGCTATACACAATGGCATTTTGAGGGCCAACCAAAGACCACCATACAACCTCACCAAACCATTTGGCTTGAAAGATAAACGTTCGAAGGTCAGTTTGTTAGACTTCCCATCTCAATCATCAACTGTCTGTTGTTTATGAACAAGCTAACTCTCAGACTTATATAGCTCATACTTGCTTTAACGATGTTCATATTGTGTAAATATTTGCGAAACAGCTGTAGGATTGATGGTAGCATGTTTAACAGTTGCGCATAAGCTACAGAAATTTTTTACTGAGGCACGCGTTTGAATTACTAAGTCTGCTGACATTAATGATACACACACTTGGTAAGGCCTTAATTAAATGATCCTGTAATTTAGGCATTTTGCTGTTTTATTTAACTGTTGCTACACTTTGCGAGGTTTGTGGAAGCATCGTGAAATTGACAGGATTAATTTTATTAAGGATAACTAGGAATTTGTTACTATTTACAACCTCGTCTACTTAGCACTATTCCATGTGTATATGTAGGTACAACGTAGATTTTGGCAAGAATGAAATTGAGGTACTGAAATAGCGCATGTCGTCACGCCGATTGGTGGGTTAAATGCCCATATAATGTACCCTTATGTTGTTTTTTGTACTATATACTAAAACTGAAATGTCTATCACTTTGCTTGTGAAGGCTTAAAAGTATTCCTTTTTGAATGATAAACTTCTGAAATGATATCTATTCCATTAATTTCTTATAACTAACTTCATACAAATTCTTACCAAAATATACTTCAAATATCTCGATCAAAATGATGGAGCCAATAGTAATTACTTAAATGCTATTTCAAATAGCTCGACTCTCGTTTACTGATTGTCTTATTTTTTAAATAAGATGTATTATGGGTTATCAAATTTAGACTTTTAAATTTTAATCATCAAATTTGAAGAATAAATTAATTATCTAAGAAAAAATATTAAAACAAATAATTGAGATTTAAAATTTAAAATTTTTAAAAACATTCATATACCTCCTCTATAACAGTTACAATGCAGTGGGTGGAAAGTCAGCTTCGCGCTGCTGTCGTGCATGATGTTGTTGATGCTATGCCAACATAATTCTCTCTCTTTTTTTTTTTTTTAATAAAATGCTATGCCCAGAGTGATATAAGCATATTGTAATAATTTACGGAAGAAAATTTAGGGTGGACGAACTTGGGATAAAATTATGCCCAACAAGGTCTAAATCAATTCCTTTAAATAATAACGTTATCACATGTGAAATTGGTAGTGGCTCATCTTGGAAAAATGAAAAGATAATATATTTGAAAGTTAAGTTCCAAGAAAGTCTTTGAACAAGATCACTAGAACAAAATATATTATCTTCGTTATATTTTAATCCTAATGTTCATTAAAAAGAAATCCAAGGATTATCTTCTATAACTAACTTTCATTATAAATAATTTAATATTCTTACCTTTGTCAATGACCCATTCAGTCAAAGTAGAGAGAATAAAATTGAATTTCATCACTGTGACAGCCACCTCCAAGACTCGTAATTATTAATGCTTTTGATCAGTTAGACCAATAATTTGCAACGTATTTTTCACATATATACTCAGTTACAAGTATGAGCTTATGTAGCATATATATCCGTATGTGCATGCATTTGAAGCAATTATCAATTTAACACTGGTCAGTTGGAAAAAATTCTGAATATCGTTTTCGAGATTTTGATTCTCCCTTAGTCACATTAGTGTTTTTGAATAAGAAAGAGATGACATTCTAATCATTTATTTCATATTAAACGTTTGTAATTGAGAATGAAGAAAGAAAGAGAGAAGCAAATAATTTTTTTTTTTTAATTTTAAAGATATGATTAAGATTATTCGTTTATGAAAGTCTTACCTCAAAAACATTCCTTCAATACCGCAAAGTTTCATCTGAGGAATCATACAACTCTTACCACAGAAAGTCTTGTGTTGACTTGCAGCTTGTTCATCACTTACAGGTAATCACACTCTCTCTCTTTTCTTTGTTTCTTTGAAAGGTGAATCATATACTATGCCAGAACAAGACTAGGCTCCGTCGTAGAATATCAAAAAAAAAAAAAAAAAAAAAAAAAAAAAAAAAATATATATAAATAAAAATATATATATATATATATATATATATATATATATATATATATATATATATATATATATATATATTTTATTTTTTAGTGTTTGGTAACATCATAGAATAAGTCAACTAGAAAATATTTCTAATCAATTTGAAAAATCTAGTTTTAGGGAGTATAAAATGTTTTATGTTCTTCTGGAAATGAAAATATTTTTCACTTTGCACTCCGACTTACAATTTAAATTATTTTACAAGCATGGACTATAATATCCCAATTATAATTAACACTTCATATATTACTTGTTTTATACGAAATTACGTAAAAGACATGCATATAATTACACACATATACACTATACTCAAGAGCACAACATTTTTGACAAAAAAAAAGAGCACAACATTCACTGCAACGCCTGAAACACGTTTGAGGCATATGTATTTTGAACATTGACAATTCGCGTTCTTCATCTTACTTTTAATGGTAAAAGTGAGAGATTATTAATAGAAATGGTTTATTCCTCGTATTTCTGAAGATTTGGGATTTTTATCTACTTCTATTAAAAGTAGAAAGGGTCTTAGTCAAAGTTAATAATAGTGATAGAGTGATGCTAAATGTTACTTTATTTTTATTACTCAAAGTATACCTAGTTGGCATATTAAAAGACTTAGCATTAATTCTAACTATGTATACATGTAGGAGGTGATACTTGGGTGATAAAAATAGTGTGTAGTGTATTAAAAGGTAACGCCTAGGCACACCTAGGAACACCTAGGCATTGTTGTAACGCCTCGATCTCTCACGAGACCGGAAGCTCTAATAACCATGCTATTCTCAACCCAATTCCAACACAGTCACAAAATTAAGAGAAAACGGACGGAGTTTCTCCTGTTTGTAGGACGAACAGTTTACCTGCACACAACATATAAATGGACCAGTACCGTGTCCAAACATACACAACTCTTCAAGGCTATCCGAGCCTTGGTTCTCAATAAAAATCTCACAAATAAATATACAATTTCAAACTTCAAGACTATTCTAACTCTTACCACTAAATTAGCTACAAACATACTTTGAATTTTAACTATACTACCATATTTTATAAACTATGATTAGATCTAATTAACTTGAATTACATTCCATTATACACAGACTACATATAACTCATCGAAAGAATATCTTTACAGCATTTTACAACCCACGCCACATAACGCATTATACATCCTTTCAAGCACGATCTATCACGAAACACGAACTTCACTTCCTTTGGCTATAACCTGAAAGATTCATAATTGAGGAGTGAGTATACAATTAATGTATACCCAGTGAGGGAGGAGAACAATATACAGGAAACATTTATACGGGATTCGTGCAATTGAACAATTGAACATAGAAGCAGTAGATAAGCAATAAGCAATAAACGATTGGAAGCAATTAAATACCACACTTTAAAAATGATACAATCAATAACCCTTATCACTCCAATTTTTCAATCCACGAACACGATTTACAAACCACGATCTCGATCGCGATAAGCCGGCATAACCCCAAACACTCCAGTGGGTGTACTCCAGATGTACCCCAAATCCTACGACCCAACTCTCCCTGGCAATTTCCAGACCAGGCGAGAGAGGGACTGGGAACCATGGTAGCCGAGGTATACCGGCAAGCCCGATGTCGCCCGGCTTCCCCGACTCTACCATGCCCAAATGGTTGCGCAACCACAATGCAATGCACTCAAGATGATAACAAATAAGATAACCGAATAATCACATAACTGAGGCACAATAAGTAGGTTGTCCTCACACACAATATATAATCATTAGGCACACATTACTTAACAATTGTACTAAATCATTTAATCTATGAACAAGAAAATAAGCCATTATGCACATAAGGATGAAGACTCTCTCACCTTTTAAAACCAAACATGTGAGAATTAGCCAAGAACTTCTTCAATATTCTCTAAATGTACCATTCCTTCAATTATCATCACACAACTATCAATATATTTTATTGTTTAACATGCATTCAATTCATTACTCAATCAACACACAACTCAAGCGATTACATATGCAACATTTCTTAAGTGTCAAGTATTACACGAAGACAATAGCATAATAATAACATATACATTAACTAGCAATGACAATTTATTTAGAAGAAACACTATATAACATTTAACTAATAAGTTATATAAGCATAACTTTACACCTATAATACAATTAATAAGCAGTATGAACAAGTTATAGGCATATTCGCTCAATCTCTAACAAAGTAAACATATAGTTCAATTTACGAACTTCCAAAAGGAAATAACATTCTACGTAACTATATCTAAGCTCTTAACTAATCAATTGAAAGTCAATTACTGGTAACTATCTCAACTTTCTAAACAATCTTCTTTAGCCCAAATTCATACTCATACAAATGAAACTCAAGCAAACTCCAAACCAACTATTTAATAGACATTAAATGAGCATGAAAAATAGCATTTTTCCCTTTATTTACCAATACAATTTAGCTTCCAATCGAAACACAAAGTACAATTTCTACAAACCAACTATCCTACATCTCTAAGAATGCTAATAGACACCTACTCAAGCCTTAAAACTCCGCTTTTGACACAGAAGCTCGGGAAGACCCCGTGTCACTTTGAATTGCAGCTACCCAAACCACCCCTCAATTTAATACCATGATAGCACCAAAAGTGCTTCCATGCATTACTAAGACTATAACTCTAATCAAAACGTGAAAAGTCAACACTTGGTCAAACAACCCCTTTAGCTCAAGACCTAATTCAAAGCACATACCAATTACAAGTTCTCCAATTCATAACCCAACTATATTACACTTCTAAATATACATTATGGAATCATTCAAAATCATGAAACCATACTTTAAACCGCAATTACCTCAAAAGCCCTGAAAATCCCCTTTATGCATTTACACTACAAGTCCCCTAACCGGAGTTCAATTTAGCCAAACGAATGCATTTCTAGTACTTACACACCTATTAAACACTAGCTATGATGCCCAAACGTGCTCGGATTCACATTTACCCCGAAACCCCTTTGTAAACCGGGTCATTTTTAGCTAATTTCAAGCAACTACTCAAGAAAAGCCCATTCTAATCTCACATAAGTGTTTTTCTATGTCCAATAGCACTATAGGAACCAGTAGATAGCGTAGTTACAAGCCTAGGATCAACATGGCACAAAAATCCTCAAAATTACTATTCATCATCTTCTTTAACTCATCAACCACTATTTTCAACCATTCAAAAAGCTAACTAATTACAAAAGTTTGCTCTACATACATATTTAAACATATTTGAAGCAATAATAACAAGAAATAAAGCATTTATCAACATTTGTAAATTCTGACATAAACTAAAATTCAACTAAAATGCAATTTTAAAAAAAACTCCCTCACTACACAAGGCAATAGCAAGCAAGGAAGAAGCTTTTGGATGGTTTGGAATCAACTCTACAAGCTTGGAAGATCAAATTGAGCAATTTTTGAAGAAAAGTTACTATTCCCGTAACTCCTATTTTTGGCTATTTTGGACATTTTTTGGCTGATTTTTGCATTTTAAAGCATTTTTTTGGGCTTTATATATTATGTAGAAAAGTCAACAAGTCAAATGATGAGTTATGTTGACCAAAAAAATAAAAATAAATAAATGATGAGTTATGTTGGTGGATTTTTACTATTTGGCTTAAAAACGTTAGTTTTTCTCGCAAAACGTTTACTTTAAACTTTTCGATTTATTTCTAAATTAATTTATAAAGTCACAGTTCAATAAATAATAGTAGACTAAATTTTAAAATATTTAGAAGACTAGTTCTACAATTTAGAAGAAAAAGTCAATAAATAAAATTTAAAAGTCTTTTAAATACAATTTAGTTGGTTACAATTCATACGATAGAGAAATAATTTTGTATCTCACTCTTTTCGAGATGCTATGCATAAAATAATATTTTTCTCATGCCTCACGTAAGTCACGTAACATGGAAAAAATTCAAAAACGGAAAAAATTTACGGTCGAAAACGCTTATAAATAGTAACTTTTGAAAAATAGTCTTTTAAGTGAAAAATACACAATTTTCTTTAAAAACTTTTGTGAAAATAATAGAAATGCACATTTATTTAATTACTAAAATAATTAAACTCAAAATTCAATATTAAAACTTAACTAAACATGTACTTGTATATAAATGACAACTAAACACTTAATTGCACATTTATATCAAATAAACATTTAAGCAAGTAAATGTACAAAATATATGCAAATAAGTGATGTATGTATGCTCTAAGTCTCGGGCGTCATATCCTCTCCCCCTTAAGCTAATTGTGTCCTCGCAATTCTTCCATTTTCAAAAGAATTCTATATCGAACTACCGTAATTCTAGCCCAAGTCTTCCACATGGAACTCCGAGTAACCAACCTCAAATATTTCTTACCGATTGCCAAGAAAAGGTACTACACGTGGATACCAATAAAGAGACCCCACATAGGCACGACATTCTTGAACACTCTGGATAAGAATCCTCCAATGTAAATACTACAGAAAATACCAAGAATGAATAACAAATGAACATTTAAAATAAGATATTCCAGATAGAATCCCAACGAAGACTACCAACACGAATGCTGAATAAGAATGTAGACAAGAGTTCCAATAAGAATACTGTTATAGAATACCGCTGAGATTGCCTAGGAGAAGTTCAAAGTATAAATACAACCAAAGAATCCAATTACATCCAGAGAAGGCGTTGCTCAAATATCTTCTTCAAGTAGACCAAAAGGAGCCCATATAGAATTCTCAAGTAATAATTCTTGTATTATCCAAGTAAGGCCCTCGAATGAGCATGCCTAAAGTAACCATCAATTAGGATTCCCAAGCAAGTACTAATAAGGCAACTATCAGAGATTACTCACAAATACTAAGTACCAAATGTTGAGAAACATAGAAGAATAATACTAATTTCTTCACAAAAGCTCCAAATAGACCTCCGAATAAATGCACTAATTTCTGATGCCGAATACCAAACAAAATTACCATAACAGAATTCTGAAGATAAATCCTTGGAAAAGAATACCATATGAGAAGTCTAGGTATGGCTATCGAATAAGAAGCCCAGTCGAGAATTTCGATTTAAATACCAAGGGCATTACTAGATAAGAGTCCCATTTCTGAATACCGAGAGAAAATAGCGAAGAAAATACTCACAGCCGATTACTGAATATCATACTTCAAGCATTGAATACCAGTCATTAACCTCCAATAGTCAACTGATCATTTGCTCCCTTTTCTTGTTGGTTCATATCCCTAGAAAATCCGCTGCTGGCCAACTTTCTATAGGGGGAGATATTACTTACCAATCGAAAGGGGTAATATGTATGCATGCAGTCGAGACCATATAAAGCATACATTTCATAACACATATACAACTTATTTAATGTAGTTTTCACATACTAGGTATCTACCACATAGACACAGTTAGTAACTTAGACTATTACGCAACCATTAGATTTATCAAAATTTCTATCAACTACTCTTACTTGCCAAGTAATCTTAACACAAATAACAATTTACTTCAGAAAGTTAAATCATATGTATCACTGCTAATCAAGATAAGTAATACTTTAAGAATCAACTAAATATACACATAATCACACATTGGATCATATCACCCTATCCTTTCGCTTACTGTACAGTTAAGTTACATAGATGCACACTTAGCCACATAATTACACATAGTGCACATCTTTCACAGTTTACACGAGTATGATACATAAATGTACATTTTCATTCAAGAACATGCAAGTCTCACATACTTGCATACACATTCAAGATTAACTCAATCTATCATGTAAATTTCATGCTAATATGACTCTAACTTAAATGCTATACTCTCATAAATTAACATTCACTCAAATACCATTTCATACATTATATTAAACACTTTATATGCAACATAAGCTCAAATACCATTTAACAATATATAATCAATATTTACGCTAACTTTAACTCATCAGTCTGATGCACAAAAGATAGTTTTTCCCATTACCCAGCTTGGTGATCATGCAAATATTGGGTAGTCAATATATAAACCCGCATACAACTAGTTATCTAGCGAGGTATACTGTTACAACTCATGCAATAGACTTTTCATATTCTTACTTTCATGCTAGCATGCTATTCACTTAGACAATCATACACTTAGGCAAGTAATCTATCACGCCATCATATGATCATACAAAGTCGCTTAAACCATAAAATAGTTACAAATTCGTAAAGCTCACACTAATACACAACTTTACACATTTTGAACACATAACACATTAACATACTTAGCACATAAGTCACGTCTAACACTCTAACCACATAACACACTTTACAAGCACACGATCAAGGTCACTACCCAATAGGCCGAAGATCCTTTCCTGGCTGAGAGCTATCTAAGTTCTGATACCACTTGTAACGTCCCGATCCTTCACAAGACCGGAAGCTCTAATAACCATGCTATTCTCAACTCAATTCCAACCCGGTCACAAAATTTAGGAAAAACGGACGAAGTTTTCCCTATTTGTAAGACGAACAGTTTACCTGCACACAACATATAAATGGACCAGTATCGTGTCCAAACATACACAACTCCTCAAAGCTAACCGAGCCTTGGTTCTCAACAAAAATCTCACAAATAAATATACAATTTCAAACTCCAAGACTATTCTAACTCTTACCTCTAAATTAGCTACAAACATGCTTTGAATTTTAACTATACTATCCTATTTCATAAACTATGATTAGATCTAATTAACTGGAATTACATTCCTTTATACACAGACTATATATAACTCATCGAAAGAATATCTTTACAGCATTTTACAACCCATGCCACATAACGCATTATACATCCTTTCAAGCACGATCTATCATGAAACACGAACTTCACTTCCTTTGGTTATAACCTGAAACATTCATAATTGAGGAGTGAGTGTACAATTAATGTATGCCCAGTGAGGGAGGGGAGCAATATACAGGAAACATTTATAAGGGATTCGTGCAATGCAACAATTGAACATAGAAACAGTAGATAAGCAATAAGCAATAAATGATAGGAAGCAATTAAATACCACACTTTAAAAAAGATACAATCGATAACCCTTATCATTCCAATTCTTCAATCCACAAATCACGATCTCGATCACGATAAGCCGGAATAATCCCAAACACTCTAGTGGTATACTCCGGATGTACCCCGAATCCTATGACCCAACTCCCCCTTGCAATCTCTGGATCAGGCGAGAGAGGGACTGAGAACTATGGTAGCCGAGATATACCAGCAAGCCCGATGCCGCCCGGCTTCCCCGACTCTACCATGCCCAAATGGTTGCGCAACCACAATGCAATGTACTCAAGATGATAACAAATAAGATAATCGAATAATCACATAACCGAGGGACAATAAGTAGGTTGCCCTCACACACAATATATAATCATCAGGCACACATTACTTAACAATTGTACTAAATCATATAATCTATGAACAAGAAAATAAACCATTATGCACATAAGGATGAAGACTCCTTCACTTTTTAAAACCAAACATGTGAGAATTAGCCAAGAACTTCTTCAATATTCTCCAAATGTACCATTCCTTCAATTATCATCACACAACTATCAATATATTTTATTGTTTAACATGCATTCAATTCATTACTCAATCAACACACAACTCAAGCGATTACATATGCAACATTTCTTAAGTGCCAAGTATTACACGAAGACAATAGCATAATAATAACATATACATTGTCACGCCCCGACCCCGACCCCGACCCATTGCTAGGCTAAGGCCGAAACATAACGTTCGTAACTCTTATAATTGAGATTAACAACTTAATAGCTTTAAAACCTATGATTTATAGATAAATAACCTGTACATCCATTAAAAGAATACCACAAGTAATTTGCAAAGACTTTCAACATTCTTCCAAGACATCGGCCTTAAAGGTTTATAACGTCTGATATAAATTCACAAGACTTAAATCCACCTGTTCAACATTCCAAGCCTAGGTTTTAAGAGAATATCATTCAATCTTAACTAGGCATCTAATCTACCAAAATAATATTACAACATAATACTTGATCAATTTACAAAAATATCTTGTTACAATGATAAGCTATAACTCCACAAGCAAACACGCGGACCAACTAGGGCAGAAATCCATCACAACACATCAATATAGCTTTCAACCCCATGGGAGCTCGGTCGGGCTAAACGTCACCTGAAATTGTTAGAAAAAGGGTGAGCTAGATCCTCGCGTATAGCTCAGTGAGGATGAAATAAGAAGGGTTTTCGCAAAGGTTTTATCATTTCGCAAACTTCTTTATAAAATCGTGCCATGCACATATACATATATTCCACAAGTAACAATACCTGATCCTGTTCATATTCAATATAAACATCTAGTAGAACAGGAACTAAGACAACAATTATAAAATGTTAGAAGTAACCAACTCTACTCTCTAAAGACCTCGAGGGACCAAGTGAGAGTAGGAAAACACATATCGAAACATATATCCCGGCTGTAATCAAGAGATAGATACCAAATAAGGAAGGTGGCTTATACGGATTCAAGAGGTGTCTCCCACTATCACAGTCGTGTGCACCTCAAAAGGCGTCTACCACTATCACTGCCATGTGCACTTTGCTCCATATAGCCCCTTATTCCTTTACCATAGTCATATACGAACCACTAGGGTAGGGAGGTGTCTGCCACTATCACAGCCGTGTGCACCTCAAAAGGTGTCTACCACTATCACTGCCGTGTGCACCTTTGATCCCTTCCCTTAACAATTAAGAAGTTGCAACCAAGTCGCACCCATACAATTCATATATATGTAGCATTCACAATATTTCCATGCAAGAGTTTAGATTGACAAGTATAAAGTGAACTTAAGACTCACAAGCATGACTTTCATATGCACATTTAATATGTACAAGTTCGAGGCAAAAGAATCAAGTTCATGATCAAACATAATCTCCTATATCACACAACACATACAATCATATACCTCAATCATGTCACAATTAACCTCCTTTTATGTCCATGAAACAAGTTGGTACCAATGCCACAAAGGTACATCAAGAAATCAAACAGCTTCAATACTCCCGCATTTGCCTATCTTAAACAGTTAATATCTCTATTCTCCCGAACTCCAAATAACCTAATTTTGGTATATAATTGAAGCTTATCGAATGTAGATAACTCTAAAAACAAACGGAATGTAATTCGAAGTTGAAACGAATGAGATATGGCCTTCGGAAAATCACTGCACAGAGCTGTCAAACATCTGGGCGTTGTAGCCTTCATCCGATCGACCAGATGAAGCAGGTAACACCCGGATGTGAGTTTTCTACCGAGCGTTGGGGCTTCTATCCAGGCGACCGGATAGAGACTGTAACGCCCAGATAGCTGGACGGGAAAGACACAACTTCTACCAAAATCATCCAAACAACAACCCATCCTCCTACCAACAATCAAGCAAGTTCAAGGAGACTTCTAGGCATCATACAAGGGTTCAAACTCCACCCAAATCACCTCTCCTCAACAAACCACAACACCCAACATACATTTTCAATTCTTAGATCTACAACACATATACACAAACTTCTCATCATCCAAGCTTAGATATGAAACCTATAGCAATATTAACACTAAATGAACATTAATAAACTTGAATGAATCTTTTAAAACCATTTATGAAAAGTCCCTCACCTTTGCTTTGAGTTCTAGAAAGGAATGAAGCAAGAAAACTTGATGAAAGCTAGAGAAAATGCAAGGAAAAATGCTGAGTAATGGCTTGAGATCTTCTCCTTCTTTCTTCTCATCTTTCCTCCCCTTCCTATGGACGAAAATCAGTGGGTGGTGTATGTGTAGTGTGTTTTCATATTTGTGTGTATGTATAATGTATGTGTTTTAGATGTGTAGTGT
The DNA here is from genome assembly GCA_037974665.1 of Ehretia macrophylla. Lineage (NCBI taxonomy): Eukaryota > Viridiplantae > Streptophyta > Magnoliopsida > Boraginales > Ehretiaceae > Ehretia > Ehretia macrophylla. Next base: position 40,641,572 of record CM075774.1, read on the forward strand.
TTTTGTGTGTGTATATGGTGTAATGTGTGTTGAGTGGGTGAGTGTATATTAGTGTGTGTTTGTGTGTTTTGACTTGGATGAGACCAAATAGTGTAGGATATTTTTTTCCTAAGGACAAGAGTGCCCTTGAACTTACTTGCGTATTATTAGTTTGTCATTCTAGTGTTAATTCTAACTATCTTGATTTTAGTTTAGTTACTCTAGTTAGTTATTGAACTTAGTTGGTTCTAATTACTAGCTACACGATATAATTTACTCACGTGCACGTTAAATGATGAAATGCACGTAAATTGAGATAAATGCACATAAATCAATTTAAAACATATAAAATAATTTAATTATTATCTACATTACCCAAATTACTCAAAGATACGTAATTGAATTTAAATGCACGTTAATCGAGGCATAAGCACGTAAAACATTATAAATTCATAATAGTGGATATAAAAACATATTAAATGATGAAAAAATGTATGAAATGTTATAAAATGCATGTAGGCTCTGCACAGGCTTGGTACGGGGTTTCACATACAATAACTAGCAATGACAATTTATTTAGAAGAAACACTATATAACATTTAACTAATAAGTTATATAAGCATAACTTTACACCTATAATACAATTAATAACCAGTATGAACAAGTTATAGGCATATTTGCTCAATCTCTAACAAAGTAAACATATAGTTCAATTTACGAACTTCCTAAAGGAAATAACATTCTACGTAACTACATCTAAGCTCTTAACTAATCAATTGAAAGCCAATTAATAGTAACTATCTCAACTTTCTAAACTAATCTCATTTAGCTCAAGTTTATACTCATACAAATGAAACTCAAGCAAACTCTAAACCAACCATTTAATAGACATTAAATGAGCATGAAAAGTAGTATTGCAACACAGTTACAACATTAACCTTAACTTTAGCCCATTTTTCCTTTATTTACCAACACAATTTAGCTTCCAGTCGAAACACAAAATACAATTTTCACAAACCAACTATCCTACATCTCTAAGAATGCTAATAGACACCTACTCAAACCTTAAAACTTCGCTTTTGACACAGAAGCTCGGGAAGGCCCCGTGTCACTTTGAACTGCAGCTACCCAAACCGCCCCACAATTCAATGCCACGATAGCACCAAAAGTGCTTCCATGCATTACTAAGACTATAAATCAAATCAAAACGTGAAAAATCAACACTTGGTCAAACAACCCCTTTAGCTCAAGACCTAATTCAAAGCACATACCAATTACAAGTTCCCTAATTCATAACCCAACTATATTACACTTCTAAATACATATTATGGCATCATTCAAAATCATGAAACCACACTTTAAACTACAATTACCTCAAAAGCCCCAAAAATTCCCTTTATGCATTTACACTACAAGTCCCCTAACTGAAGTTCAATTAAGTGAAACGAATGCATTTCTAGTACTTCCACACCTATTAAACACTATCTATGATGTCCAAACGTGCCTGGATTCGCATTTACCCCGAAACTCTTTTGTAAAACGGGTCATTTTTAGCTAATTTCAAGCAACTACTTAAGAAAAACCCATTTTAATCTCACATAAGTGTTTTTCTATGTCCAATAGCACTATTGGAACCAATAGATAGCGTAGTTAGAAGTCTAGGATCAACATTGCACAAAAACCCTCAAAATTACTATTTATTGTATTCTTTAATTCGTCAACCACCATTTTCAATAATTCAAAAAGCTAACTAACTACAAAATTTTGCTCTACATGCATATTTAAGCATATTTGAAGCAATAATAACAAGAAACAAAGCATTTATCAATATTTGTAAATTTTGACATAAACTAAAAATCAATCAAAATGCAATTTTAAAGAAAATCCCTCACCACACAAGGCAATGGCAAGCTAGGAAGAAGCTTTTGGATGGTTTGGAATCAACTCTACAAGTTTGGAAGATCAAATTGAGCAATTTTTGAAAAAACGTTACTATTCTCGTAACTCCTATTTTTGGCTGATTTTGGACATTTTTTGGCTGATTTTTGCATTTTTAAGCATTTTTTTGGGCTTTATATATTATGTAAAAAAATCAACAAGTCAAAGGATGAGTTATGTTGGTGGATTTTCACTATTTGGCTTAAAAACGTTAGTTTTTCTCGAAAAACGTCTACTTTAAACTTTTTGATTTGTTTCTAAGTTAATTTTACAAATTCATGGTTCAATAAATAATAGTAGACTAAATTTTAAAATATTTAGAAGACTAGTTCTACAATTTAGAAGAAAAAGTCAATAAATAAAATTTAAAAGTCCTTTAAATGCAATTTAGTTGGTTATAATTCATACGAGAGAGAAATAATTTTGTATCTCACTCTTTCTGAGATGCTATGCACAAAATAATATTTTTCTCATGCCTCACGTAAGTTACGTAACTTGGAAAAAATTCAAAAACGGAGAAATTTTACTCTCGAAAAACTTTTGAAAAATAGTATTTTAAGTGAAAAATGCACAATTTTCTTTAAAAACTTTTGTGAAAATAATAGAAATGCACATTTATTTATTTACTAAAATAATTAAACTCAAAATTCAATATTAAAACTTAACTAAACATGTAATTGTATATAAAAGACAACTAAACACTTAATTGCACATTTATATCAAATAAACATTTAAGCATGTAAATGCACAAAATATATGCATATAAGTGATGTATGCATGCTCTAGGTCTCGAGCGTCATAACTATGGCGCACCCTAAACGCCTAAGGTACGTCTTGTTGCGTCTCGCCTCACCATAGTGGCAAAGTTACATACGGTAGGGCCATTCCATGCAATTTTCTCTCCAAATTTGTAGTGTAATGATTTTTGGTGAATACATATATCTTTTAGATAATTTTTTGTTAAAGTATTATCAACTTAAAGTTTCTATCTTACATAATTCTATGATTTCATAGCTTATTTTTATTTTTATATTTTATTTTTTTTATCCAATGACATTAGTCTTGCTTGTACTCGTCTTCAAGAATAGTACAGAGCTAGTCACCAATTACAGGTCTTGAACATAAGCGGATGATTGTAAAATTTTCCAAATATGGCCAAAACGTCTACAAGTTTCTTTTTTTAACTAATTTATACATACACATACTGTTATATCAATATATTTCGACATATTTAAATAATTTATGAAATTTATGTTAGTATCTTGCGAAGTTCTTGTTAAATATTTTACTTTTGATACTATGTGACAATGAAAAACTTTTTTATTTTTCTTTAAGATGATGAAATTTTAGTGTAGTCATGTTATGCATACTGGCATTATATGTACTTATGAACTGCACGATTATATTCAGGTGAGAACATCAACGGTGTTATGAAAAAAATTGTGGAACCATTCACGAGTCCCATTGGGGAAAAAATTACCACTACACTTAACTTCGACGATAATGAGCAATCTCTTATAGAAAATTCGAAAGTATTGAGCAACAAAGCGTTTGAGATAGAGACAAAAGTGAAGAAAGCCGAGCTATCAGGTAAGAAGAGGAGGACAATATAAGTTGGAAGTTGGTTGGAGGTGGTGGAAAAGTTCAAAGAAGAATGTGATGAATTAAATGCTACCTTAAGAGAAGATGGATCCATCAAACGTCGGTGGCATGGAAGTCGTGTGAAAAAATTGAAAGAAGGAGCCAGAGAACTCATTCAGCAAAGTGAAAATTTTCATGAGCTTTTAGTTGATATATGTGAGACTAGCAGGGAACGATTGTTCACAACAAAATTGCATGGTGAATCGTTGAAACAAGAATTGGATAATATCTTGGCACGGTTAGAGTCTGACCAAGTCCAAATTTTTGGTATTTACGGAATGGGAGGTGTTGGCAAGACAACGTTGGCAAAGCATATTTACAAATATATTTGCACGAATCTTCAAGGTACACATGATAAATGTCATGTTTATTGGGTCACTGTCTCCCAAGAGGCTGATATTAACAAATTGCAAAATGATTTGGCTGAAAAACTGAATTTTGATCTTCCAAAAGATTATGATGTAGAGGAAAAAGCAGCCATTCTGCATAAACTATTGAGAAATCTGAAGAATATTGTACTCATATTGGATGATGTATGGGAATATATTGATTTAAGACAGATAGGGATCCCAATCGGAGCGGATAGATGCAAGGTGATCATAACTAGTCGATCCCTGAAAATGTGTAATCAGATTGGATGCAAAGAGATTATCAAAGTACAACCTCTTTCTGAGGAAGATGCTTGGACACTATTTTTGGAGAAACTTGATTGTGCACGTGAGCTTAGTCTAGAAGTGGAAAAAGTGGCGAAGAGAGTGACAAAGAAGTGCAAAGGGTTGCCACTTGCAATTATCACTTTGGCTAGAAGCATGAGTGAGGTGTATGACATTCATGAATGGAGGGATACGTTAGAAGAACTAAAATCTTGCATAGAGCAAAATGATTTGAAAAGCGAGGTGTTTCCAGTACTCCAAAATAGTTACAATCGTTTGAGGGATTCAAGGTTGCAACAATGTTTCTTGTACTGTTCTCTATACCCTGAAGACTATGAAATTCCAAGAGATGAATTGATTACCAAATTCATTTATGAGGGACTGATGAGTCAAAGGGCCAGCAGAGCAGCAGAATTTGATCAAGGTCATGCGCTACTTAATAGACTGGTAAATGCCTACTTATTGGAAAGTGCTGTAAAATCTGGGAAAGAATTTGTGAAAATGCATGATTTGCTTAGAGAGATGGCAGTAGACATTACAAGAAATAACCCCAGATTCATGACAAAAGTTGGGCTTCAATTATATGAACTACCTGGTGAGCAGGAGTGGAAAGAGGATCTGGAAAGGGTTTCTTTGATGAAGAACAATATATATGAAATTCTAACAGGCTCATCTCCTAAATGTCCTCAACTGTCGACGCTGATCTTCAGACGTAATCCTTTAAAGTTAATTCCGGATTCTTTCATTGCTCACATGTGTGGCTTACGAGTTCTGGATTTAAGAGAAACTGATATTGAGAAGTTACCAAACTCCATCTCGAAGTTGGAGAATCTCACTGCATTGTTGCTTGGGGATTGTAGAAAACTCTATTACGTGCCATCCCTGAGAAAGCTCAAGGCACTAATGGAGTTGGACATTAGTGGGACTCAAATTAAAGAAATACCCGACGGCATGGAATATTTGGTCAAACTTAAGCGCTTGGATATGTTGTCCATGGGAAATCTAATAGAGTTCCCAAGAGGGTTATTACCTGAACTTTCCCATCTTGAATGCCTGCTACTCCCATCCCACATAAAAATACAAGTAGAAGAAGTTGAGAGGTTGAAACTGCTAGAGGAATTTCAGGGTTGGGTTGATCACATGTTCAATCCAAAATGGCTCAACAAATCTCCCCCAGTCAGTTTCTATAGAGTTAAAGCAGGTGGTGATAATCGTCGTCTGGTTAAAAATTTGTTCTCTTCTAGACGTGCAATCAACTTTGAGGAATTTGCCATTAAAACAAGTAGAGATGTGCCACAAGACATTGACTTTATTGATATTAGAGAATGTAACGGCTTGAGCGCCTGCTTGTTGGATTCTATCCCATCGATGTACCTTGAAGGATGCAGGATTGAACAGTGTAATGAAATAGAAAGCATTATAAGGATCTCTACTAGTTCCAACAATGAGGGAGCGCTACAGAATCTTGAGATGTTGTCCCTAATTAACTTGGAAAATTTCATTGGTTGGTTCAAATGGGAAGAAAGAGCTCTTGCACTTCCTCCACATGGCACCTTTTCCTCTCTTAAACTATTGAATATTTCTGGATGTCACAAAATCAAGAATTTGTTCCCACAGAAGTTACTAGCAAATAATCTTCGAAATCTTGCGGCCATTACAGTATTTTCTTGTGATCAAATGAAGGAGATAATCGTTGATGATGAAGAAGATGAGGGTGAAGGTTCTACTTCAAGTAACAGTAACAACAACAAATACACAAAAGTGATCACCTTCCCAAAGTTGAGCATGTTCTGGTTGTCTAATATGCCAGAATTGGAGAGCATCTATAAGGGATCAATTAACTGTTGTGATTCCATTGAGCATATCGATATATTTAATTGTCCAAAGCTAGAGAGACTACCTTTCTTTAATCCCTCTGAAGATGAAAAACCAACTATTCCCTTCCCAAGATTAGGGTTTTTGAGCCTAATTAATCTGTCAGAAATGAAGAACATCTGCAACGGAATCATGATTTGTGATTCCATCAAGAGAATTAATATTAAAGCATGTAGACAGCTGAGTCGGTTGCCTCTCTATCTTCCTCTCATCGATGGACAACCATTTCCTCCACCTTCTCTTGAATGGATCGCGTTAAGTGAAACAGATAAAGAATGGTGGGAGTCATTGGAGTGGGACCATCCCAACTCTACCAATGTCCTAAGTCCCTTTCTCAGATGATGTTGAGAGCAGATGGTGGTGACATTCTTATTTGACACATAGTTAAGCTTTTGCAGCTTTTTCTCAGGTATTTTACTTGCACACAAAATGTTCTAACATATTTTAAGATGTGGATATTTTTTTTTAAATTTCATGTATTTGCATTAAGATAGCTTATAGACAAGGAAATTCGTAGGAAGTTCTTGCTCATGAAAAAATATGTTTTTATTTCTGCACATTACATGTTTGAAGCAAGGTCTCTGAGAGATTTTTTATGTTTGCTTGTTGATAGATTTTTGGATGATATTCTAGATTGCAAGATTGAATCGATTAGAGACTAAATTGAATTTTTTTTTTTGGAAAATAATAGGAATTAAATTGGCTTATTATTATTTGAAATTTTTGGGAAACAATGCAGACTAAATTGGCAGCAAATTTCCCTATGAAGTAATGTAAATGTTATTCGAATTGTTCATACTGGCAAGTTAATTGATGCATTGGATTTGTCATTCGTTGTTCCGTTGATATTGTACATCTAATGAGAGAGGTTTGAAGATTCCGATTGTAAGGAAATGAGATGAATGACTGATTCGTCAAGGCAAGCGTTAGCATTCACAGCTTCTTGTTGAGTTTTCTGTTATAACTTTTCTTTGACAATGAGCCTCAAGTGCTTCAATTACACTTAATTCTTTTCATGGATAAGTCATGCTTATTGATCAATTTGTGCTCACTCTTCTTTCGTTTATCATTTGCAGATGCATTGAGCACGTGTTGTGATTTTGCTTAAGCGAGGACTTCAGTATATTTGTTTGGTATTCATAGAAGAACAATGTTTAATTATTTCGGTCATCTCTATTATATGTTTGATATATATTTAATGTTGGTTAATGTGGTGCTTTAAAATTTAAACACTAGTATTTTTGTTGGCTTTGAAGGACTTTGAATTAGCCGACCCTTTGTTGGCTTTGAAGGACTTTGAATTAGCCGACCCCACCTAGCGGGACACGGCTCAGTGTGTTTTGGTTTGGTTTGGTTTGAAAGACTTTGAATGATATGTTGAAATGTTATGTGGAGGTTGTAATTCAACCTCATGGGCTATTCATGTGCTTGCTTAGTTGTAATACCATGGGGAGATATTCTGCTTTTTATTAGGTATTTGATTTGCACACAAAAACGTTTTAGATATTTTAAGATGCAGATATTTGTTTGTTTGACTTGCTGAATCTGCATCAAAGATAAACAACTGATAAGAAAATTCATCAGAAGTTCTGGCTTGTAAATTAAGAATATTCTTTTAGTTCTGCGCATTACATGTTAAGGTCTGAGAGAGGTTTATTTAATGCTTGTCTATGATAGATGTTAGAATGATATTCTAGACTTCAATTCGAAATAGGATCAATTGGATTTATTATTTGTAAAATAAATGTACAACAATTAATATTGACTATACTCTGAAATGCAGTGATGATTACAGGATTTGGGAAAAACAGTTTTTAGTGAAAGTGGAAATTAAAAGAAAAAATAAAAATGTGTTCCAAAGTGCAGCATCGTATGGAATTGCTACGGAAATCTTTATTGCGCCGTAGATATGTAGGAATATATCTATATACTAGGGAAATCAATATCAGATTGAATTTCATACTCACATTTTTTCATGAATTAGGGAAATCAATAATTATAGATAAGCTCTAGACTTCGATCCTAGACGACATGGATTAATAGTCGATAGTTTGCATTTGTCTTTTATTGAGGTACACCATCGGTTGTGGATATTTTATTACTTAGTATATCTTCAATAGGAGCTACTAGGTTTATATTAACCATATGGTACTCATTAACTTTCTAAGAAGAGGAGATGAATGATTAGTTTCGTCAAGACGAGCACTAGCAATTACAGTTTCTTATTTAGTATTCTCTTATACTTTGCATTTTTTTTTTTGTCAACTATGAGCCTTAAAAGCTTGAGTTACGCTTGTGTTCTTTCTAAGAATTAGTAAGCACAATTTGTTCTCACTCTTCTTTGGTTTATCATTTGTGTTGAAGCACGTGAGCTTGTGGGATAAAAATATCCCCCATGGTAAAACTAGAAAGAAGATGAGTTACAGGAGTTTTTTTTTTGAAGTATATCCAAAAGCTTAATCCTAACTGCCTAAGCAATTGGTCTCGTGATTATAACATTTTAGTTGTACGCATCTGCAGGGGAGTGGTGGAAATGCAAAGAGTCTTGAGAATTTTACAGGTAGATACATCTTTTCTCCCCAACTTCACCTCAATCGGGAATGGATACTCATGATGTTACACCATCATGAGTAAGATTTAACAATTGTTAATTGTTGACACAGTTATAATAAAAAAACGTAAATATTTTGGCACTTCTCAAATTGCAAGTGGAAAATTTAGGAAAAACAGAGAGATAATATATTTGAGATGTATGTTCAAAGAAAGTTTTCATAGCGTTCGAGTTTTCATGTACTAATCTTAACTTTAGTGAAAAAAGGAACCAACAATACTAGTAAGAAAGAAATTAATTATTTTTTACCTAATCTTGTATTAGGAAAAATTCAACTATTATAATCTTCTACACCCAATCTTGATTGTAAATAATATAAATCATAAATGCATATTTTTACACTTAGCCTTCACGTGAAAATGAGGTCCAACAATTACTTGTCGACTCTCTTTTTCAACCCTAGTTAATAGCACAATTAAGATCAGCTAGATCTAGTTTATGTAAATAGGCGGATTATCAAATTCGTATTTTTCAAGAAGTATTTGTGAAGTTTTTTTTTTTTGGTCAATTGGATTCTTCATTTCAATAAATCACAAAGAGAGTTACAAAACATCACAAACAAAGAAACATCAGCAACTGGTACATGATTTGGGCCGTGCTGTTGTACTTCAAGGGTTTTAGTTTACATTTTGTCGTTAGGCCAATAAGAGGACGTCGGCATGTCCCATCCGATATCAATGAGTGGTGGTTAATCCAGTCTTTGTTTCATGAATTGATTGAGTGATGATATTTTCTCAGGTTAGCCAAAAAAAAAAAAAAAACATTAGCAACGACACAACCAAACAGTTTTACACCCACCACTTCAACCAACTCTTGTTGGTTCAAAATCAGAAGTCAAAAGAGATTGCAAGGAATGTGGAGTGTTAGGCAACGAGTCCACTTGTAGGCAGCCACTCAATCTACACTTAGCGATCCAATCTGCAGGTCTCTTTGCTGACCTTCTTATACATGTAATTCGTAAACCCGCCATACCAGCAGGTACTCTTTTAATGTCTTGCACTACAGGTTGAGCACTCCATTCTACGGCACGACCTGTAGAGTTAACAGCCAAAATCACAAGTTTTGCATCACTCTCAATGATGATGTTTGGACTTCGAAGACGTTTGGCAAACAAGACCAAATTCCGAATTGCAATACTATCTGCTTGTCGAAAATTCCTCATACAAGAAATTAGCTCGATATAAAATTCTCACAGGATCTGCAGGGATGTTCTCGAAGATAGCTGCATTACGATCCTTCCAAATCTGCCAACAGAGAACAGCAACTCTTGCAGATTATGGCTACCACATAATCTGCACAATGGACTATTCCCCACGTCTCCTAGCCTTATTTTCCTCAGTTGGAATTCCATTTCTACATGCCCAACACATAAAATTCCTTACCTTTGGGGGAACCTTCATCTTCCAAATCCTTTTCCATAACTCCTTAGGAATCTGATAAGAAAAGCTCGCATTATTATCCCCTTGTGCACTCCTTTCTATTTCACACCTCTCCTTAATAAAGTGAGAACCAGTCTTAACTGAATATCTATCTACCATCCATGGTATAAGGCCAGTAGAAGCAATCTTGCGTTTCCTCGACAGGGATATGGACTTTCTTAATCTCAGATATTGTTCCGCTGTCAATTATGTAGCATCTAGAATTGTGCTATCCCATTCCCTTCTGTTTTGACATATCAAACTCTGGACCTTTCCAACTGAGCATTCTCTGTTTTTTTTAGATCAGAAATACATTGTTGTATCTTTCTTGGAGTATTCATTCTGGAAAGCTAGGACTTCCCTCATATTTGCCCTCATGAAGAAAAGAGAATCATCGGCAAAGAGAAGATGAGTTAGCCTTGGACATCCTCTAGCAAGCTTTATGTCTTTTATCAGTCCTCTTTCAACTTGATTCTCGATAATTGCCGTAAGAGATTAAGGATGGCAAACAAGAAAGGGGATAATGGATCACCTTGCCTTAACCCCCTCTGTGGGAAAAACAGCTCCTAAGGTTCTCCATTAACAATTACTCTATAGCTTGCAGTTGTCACACAACACATTATCCATCTCACCCGCTGTCTATGAAAACCGAATTTTATCGAAAAGTCATTCAGAGAATATCCTACCCTACCTTATCATATGCCTTACTCATATCGACCTTCAGTGCAGCAATATACCTTAAAGATTTTCTCTTTTTCTTGAGAAAATGAGCCACGTCTTGAGCAAAGAGAACATTATCTTGAATATTTCTACCTGTCACAAATGCAATTTGTGTAGGAGATACAATGTGCTCCATACATAAATGGCTTCAATCTATTCACAAGTACCTTGGAGATCACTTTATAGATGAAGTTGGTCACACTAATTGGTCGAGAATGATTTACTCCAGATGGCTGCTTCAGTTTTGATACCAATATATGCAATATGAGTTTGATTTATAACAGTCATTTGATTACCCTCATTCAAAAAATGTCTTAACTGCGCTGAACACATCTTGCTCCACAATATGCCAATATTTCTTACAAAATGTCTTAACTCCAAACTGCATCTTTCACCTCTTCCCTGGTAACCTGTCTTATAGGATCTTTGTTCATATCGTCAGTTACCCTCCTCGTAACACAGTCAAGAGCAGAATTATAATTCCTTTGGCCCCATGATTTATACAAACTTGCAAAGTACTCATGAATCGTTTGTTTTACAACATCAATGAGTTTACGTTAAATTTGTATGTAAAAATTCGACGCAAGTCATGAATAGTGAATCAAACGAAATAATCTCTTGATATTGGAATTTCATATACAAAATTTGTTAATCAAAACATAGAAACTTAATACTAACCCCAAGGGTCACCCTAGCAGTACTCGTCAGACTCCCTAAGTCTGGGTTTGAATTTGGCTACTACCATTGGGAACTAAAATAGTGTCATAATAAAAACGAAACCCAATAGTTGATCTAACAATATAATGGCCGAGACTATATACTGGTAACACAGTCTCAAAAAGTGATTTGTTATTGTACATACCACCAAAAGCAAGCAAGAGTCCCTTACAAAATGATAGTGCACTACCCTACAATATGTTGGTGTACGATCCTCACCAACAAGGGCACAAAAGCACTGCCTCGAAGTAAATGGCACAAGGGTTTAAATTCATTATGATACATAATTCATATCAGCGTCAAAGAAAAACCATTTGTAAACATTGTGGGACAAATACGTCAAAACTTTTAGGTCCCAAGTTTCATTTTAAACTTCCAAACTTATATAACTATATAATATCCTTAAAAACTTTAGAAAAACATTTTAAGAATGAAAGTCGCGCATGAATATATTTAAAATAATTTTGAAACAAAACCATGCAAAGACAAAAGTGTAATTAAAAAAAGAGTAAAATGCACTATACCCCTGTGTTTTCACAAAGTTGTATCATAAACCCTGTGTTTTAAAAAGTCGCGTTATAAACCTTGCGTTATGGAAAATGTTGCATATAACCCCCCGCCGTCTATTTTTCTATCAATTTTAACGTGAGTATAATACACACGCTTGAAATGCAACTATGACATTTATCAAGTTTTAAAACACATGCAGAAGGACGAAAATACCCTTTTTAACATCAGTTGCTAATTGCCCTTTGTGTTTTCGATAAGGTTGTAAATGGCCCCTTGTATTTTCGATAAGTTTGTAAATTACCCTTTGTATTTTTTATAAAGTTTCTAATTGCCCCTATGTTTTTTTTATAAAGATGTAAATTGCCCCTTCAAAGATAAAAAAAAAATGACAATCCTAGAAAGAAAAACTATTTCAAAGTGATTTTCCTTCTATTTGAAGTTGATTTTGTACTAATTTAAAGATTTTAATCTACTTGTAGAAGAACGTGATTCCAAGTGAAGGTACGATTATTGCTAGTTGCAATATGACTTTGAACTTCAAGCATAAGATTTATATTTTTTATGGTGGACATCAATGTTCTGTTATATAAGTTATACATTTTTTTATTCTTTTAATTAAATGATATTTATTAGTTTAAGGTTGTAGATCTCCTTAGAAGGTAGACTAGCACATGGTTCTGATATTACAAAATGAAAAATGTTGTAAATACCTCCCTCTAATATTAAAAAAGTGATAAATATTACCTTCTGATATCAAAAAAGTTGTAAATATCCCTTTTGACTGATTTATCTTTAAACGAGGACAATTTTGTCTTTTTACAAGGCTAACTAACAGAGTTAAACAAAATTTGAGTTTGGGTCGTGTATGTAACGTTTTCTATAACACAGGATTTATAACGTGACTTTTTAAAACACAGGGTTTATGATGCAATTTTGTAAAAACACAGAGGGGTATGGTGCACTTTAGAGAATTTGTAATTTTTTAATAGTCACTTTTTTTTTTTTGTGTTCCTTTAGTGAACCGATGGCCAATGCTCATTGTTGACAATGTCACTGTAGATACAGTGAAGTCACTGTTCATATAGTGACATCATAATTTTTTTTTTTTTTTTTGCAAATACATATTATATACTAATAGGAAAATCAATATATAAGTATCAAATTTAAGAATCCACAATGCATGAATTACACTAAAGGATCAACATACAAGTTTAAATAGAAAAGAAATACGTAACTTAATAAGTAAATTTATAATATCTACAAGGTACATATAAAATCTATGAATTAACAGAAACTCATGAGGCGTCTCAGTAAGATCGAACAAAAATCAATAAATTTAACCATTTCTGTGGATGCAAAATAAATTGGTAATTCATATCCACCTCATGGGCATAAAAAAATGTATTTCATAAAAATCAAAAGGGAACTACTATGAAGGGGAGTCTTCCTACTTACCTTCTTTTCCAAAGCACCTTCTATGGCTTGAAAGTTCGTGAGTTTATCGAGTTAATCACAATCCTATAAGCATTCAAAAATTTCAATGCTAGTAATGGTTGAAACAAACGTGGCTATGCCTCGAGAATTGCATCAAAATTTCGTTCTCTTAAACACTCGGAGGCTCTAAAGGAAATAGATTATTTATATCACATTCTAAGTTTAGACAAAAGGACTATTTAGGTTGGGCTTACTAACTTCTTTTTGGAAGAATTAATCCAATATGATCTCTGGTTTAATAAGTTCCCAAACCATCTCAAAATACGATTGAGTAATTAATTTGGGTTAAATCATGGTTCAAAATTTACGGGGCGACGAAAATGCAATTTCAAATAGCTCGTCACAGTGATGGATCCTCTCCTTGACTGATTGTCTTATTTTCTAAATAAGGTGTATTATGGATTATCATATTTGGACTTTTAAATTTTAACCATCAAATTTGGAGTAATAAATTAATCATCTAAGAAAAAAATATTACAACAAATAATTGAGATTTAAAATTTAAAAATTTTAATAACATTACCTGCTCTAGAGCTGTTACAATGCAGTGGGTGGAAAGTCAGCTTTGTGCTGCTGTCATGCATGAGGTTCTTGATGCTATGCCAAGAGTTTTGTTTTTGTTTTTTGGATTTGTTTTTCTTTATGCTATGCCAAGAGTTTTTTAAGCATATTGTAATAATTTACGGAAGATTCTGATTGTAATGTAAATGTTATTTGAATTGTTCATACCGGCATATTAATTGATGCATTGTATTTTTCATTCATTGTTTTGTTGATATTGTACAACTAAGGAGAAAGGTTTGAAGATTGTAAGGAAAAGAGATGAATGACTGATTCGGCTGGGCAGGCATTAGGATTCAGAGATTCTTGTTGAGTTTCTGTTATAATATTTTTTCTTTGACTATGAGCCTCAAAAGCTTCAATTACACTTAATTATTTTCAAGAATAGGTCATGCTTATTGATCAATTTGTGTTCACTCTTCTTTCGTTTATCATTTGTAGATACATTAATTGAGCAAGTGTTGTGATTTTGCTTAAGCGATGACTTCAATATATTTGTTTGGTATTCATGGGAGAATAATGTTTAATATTTCGGTCATGTCTATTATGTGTTTGATATATGTAATGTTGGTTAATGTGGTACTTTAAAATTTAAACAATAATGCTTTTATTGGCTTTGAAAGACTTTGAATTAGCCGACCTCATCTAACAGAACAAAGCTTGCTTTGGTTTGATTTGGTTTGGTTTGAAGGACTTTGAACGATATGTTGAAATTGTTAGAAATATACCCCAATGCTATATATTTGGATGACATATATTGGGGTATTTTGACATTAACTTGTATATTATGGCATTCGTGTCTATATGTGCGTTTTCATATTGACATAATTAGGATATTCATATTCTCCTTCTTTACGTATATGAATAAGTTCGTAGTATTTTCATTAGAGAAATGTATTCTAAAAGCGTTTAGAATATGTTGGCGTATTTCCTTAATATGATAAGTACTTAAAGTGTTCATAGTCTTTAGATTATTTGATCGGAACTTTAATAATGAATTACAAACTATCACATATGTTGTTACCTTTGATTAACATAGAGATATTAATGATAAAGGATGGTGAGCCACGTGCCATAAAAGCGTAGCGATGCGACTAACAAACATGTGGATGACTATTAGTTGAATAGATCATTGAATGTGACGTGAATAACAATTTACGTGACTTCAAATGAATAATTTGTTATTCGTTGCGATTATGTATGTAATCCTTAGACTTGAGATATTACGGTTGTCATATGTGTTGGGGTTTGATTTTAGTGTTTGGCAATGATTGTTTCGACAAACGAGATAAGATGCGTCCTTTCGCAGTTTCATTCATTCGGTATAGTGATTGACAGGTAGTGGTCAAGAGATGATCCATTAACCTCCGGCGTGAGGCGATGTCCTATGCGATCTAAGATTGGTTGTTTAATGAAGAAATCCTTGGCCAAGGTATGAATGATGGAGAAAGGGTTTTCCATGTGTCATCCCTCATTACACCAATTAGATCTATGCATAGTATCGAGTTTATGAACTTAATCGTATCATAGTTCTTGCTCGACAGGACAATTAATGAAAGGATTGGATTGCACGATAAGCGGCGACTATAAATAGATTCACAAGAAATTGACTTCATTACCGTATATATTGTCTTGATATGTTATTAGGCATCACTCTAGAACGTAAGGGTATTCCAAGAATGACAGATACATTTTCGGAATAGATTGAAAGGGTTTAATCGTCCTTCATTGTTATATGGTTGTGAATCTAGAGACTCACACACGTTTGAGTATCATGAATAGAGTTTCTACAATGAGCTTACAAAGAGTTTGGAAACGTTAAAGAGTTAACGTTTTTGTATTTGGTCATTAAGTTATAATGGACCAAAAGTGTAATTATTGAAGGTGTTGGGGCCAAAGTATAAATGTGGAAAGTTAGTTTCCAATTAATTAATCTAATATTGATTAGGATTAATTATAATCCAAGGGTCAAGATTTGATTTAATTTGAATTCTATGGCTAGGATTTAATTGGCAAGTTAGTGGAGAATTACATATTTTTCCACTAACTTATACAACACAAAATATATACATATATATATACATATATATATATATGGAGATATATATAAGAAATATATATTATATGCCTACACATTACAATAAGTTTGGAAACGTTAAAGAGTTAACGTTATTGTGTTTGGTCATTAAAACGTAATGGGCCAAAAGTGTAATTATTGAAAGTATTGGGGCCAAAGTATAAATATAAAAAGTTAGTTTCCAATTAATTAATCTAATATTGATTAGGATTAATTATAATCTAATGCCAAGATTTGATCTTGACTAGATCTATGGCTAGGATTTATTGTGGCAAGAATAATAGATAATTCCATAATTTTCCACTGTCTAATATACTTGTATTGTATTGTTGCACAAGACACAAAGGTGCATTGGAGACATATATGTTGGGAATGCACAAGACACTAGGATGCATTGGAGACATATATGTATAGAATGCACAAGACACAAGTATGTATAGGTAAAATATATGCATAGAAAATATGAAGAGAAGAGAGATAATACTCAACACAAGAAAGAAAAAGAAAAAGAAATTATGCATTCTCTCTATTCTTCTTCATCATTTTCGACCAAGAGAAGTTTGCTTGGGCAGCCACGTTCTCTTGCTTTCAACACTTGTGTAAGCTCATATTTCCAACTAAATAGCTAGTACAAAGATTTGGTTTGTGGAGAAGAAGCTCTTGGATGCTCGCGTGGACGACTAGACCTTTTGCACGTGTGGAAGGCTTGGTCATCATTCTTGTGGTACTTCATCATTCCTTTGGCTAGATCTTCAAGAGGTATATCTTGATAACTCTTGTTCATTCATATATATGCTTATATATGTTGTAGATATGTTGATTACATGGACTAGACATAAGGTATTATGGTGAATACAAATGACCTGTGTTGCTGAAAATTTTTGAAATCAAGGTTTTGCTTCCACATAGCTCACTATATGTTGTGATTCACCTCTTGTAAGCACGATCCTTTTAAGTGGTATCAGAGCCTTGTTTGTGTAGTCCATGTAATCACACATAAATGCTTAAAGTTTCAAGAGTTTTGAGCACAAGAGAACTAGAACGCAATCCTTGCATGTTTGATGCTTATAAGTTTTCTGAAAAGTATTTCTGCACAATGTTTTTGCGTTGCTGTTTTGACATAGTAAATGTTGTTGTTTGAGGCTGATTTTTGTGTATGTTATGCTATAGAGATAGTAGAACATTTCATCCTCTAATATGCATCTCCTAATTTCGTGGTTAAGATTTTCATTTTTAGCAAAATCAGTAACCTCACAGATTCTAGCGCTATTCTGGACAGACTGCACAGTGTCTGCTCCGAGAGGTATAACTCAGTGAGTTTAACTCCGAATTGAGATCCGTTTGATTATAAATCTATCTACACTCGAAGATATACGTCTCTGTTAAATTTTAGAGTTTTTGGAGAACTTTAGATAGGTGAACAGAATCAATATAATTAGTGCATGTGCAGTAAGTTTGTGATGGGTCATAAATTTGAATGCCATAACTAAATGATTGGATTTTGGTTAAGCCTAATGGGCATAAAAATCAGTGGGCTTAAGTCTAATAAGATTAGATGAAGTTTTTTTTTAGTGAAGATTAAAAATAACCCTTGGAACTCAAATTGAGCTATGAAATTAACAAAGGATTTTTATTAGACCTTATTCAACAAGTATGTGTTTAAAATTGGTTTTATTGAGTTCTTTTGTGTGTTTTTTAACATGAGATGTTAAAAGGTCAAGATATGAAACTTATTGCAAATATGCCTTTCATTTATTTAATGTATTGGATACATTAGTTTGTGCTAGCTTGCTTGTTTAGCTTTCTTGTGTTTATGTATATGATGCATTTATTTAGCTTTATGAGCTTTATCTTACATTGTGATGTTTGATGTTAGATGATAAATGGTGAATTTGATCATGGACTTGGTTAGTGAATGGTTAGATGGTGTTGTAACTAATTCTACCATTCATTAGTATGTAATTGAGGCATAAGTCTCGTTTTACTTTCTTGCAATTGAGAGAAAATTGTAGTAAGGCATAATGTATGTAATTTCTACAAAAATTTTGCAAGAAGACCATTGGCGGCTTTCAAGGAGTTGGAGGTGCTTTGGATCATTGAGGAAAATCAAGAAGACAAGACCAAAGAAGACATGAAGATGTGCTTGTTTAGGTTTTAGTTTTGTCTTGATTTAATTCGTAGACCAAATCCATGATCCACCATGATGTATGATTTTGCATATATGTTTATTTATTTGCCTATATATGATGTATACTTGTAAAGGAACTAATGTGCAAAGTGAGACCTAATTAAATTCAAAAATCTTCCAACATGCAAACATATTAGATTGTAAAGCGGTAAAAGTATTTATCGTTGCCCTCTACTATCCTAGGTTATATTTGCTCAATTGGGTATGTCTTTGCTAATCCAAAGGTAGGAAGACATATTCCATGAAAGTATTATATTTACCTAGCAAACATAGTGATGTTGTGTTGTTCCAATATCACGAGGCCAATAACGCACTAAAGCTGAGGTTCGGGATTCAAATTGTCGCAACACTGTAATGGTGGGTATAATCTAACTAGATCATGTTTCTAATAATGCACCAAAGCTGAGGTTACAGTGATCTAGGGGCAAAATGGCCATATCCTATATAGTGATATAGATAGTAATCGTTGCTAACTTTTTGTATGTATATTCCAATAATGCACCAAAGCTGAGGGGTATTCATATTAAAGAGAACTATGGTCACCTACTAATGAATCTTTAATTAGATTCACGATCTCATTTAGGAAGTGTAGGATTCGCTAAAATTAGTGGGAGATATCATTTAATTAAAGGCCAAAATTAAATATTTTAACAAGTTTATATCAACTTGCGATCTTATTTTCTGTATACGTTTATGGCTACAACTATGAACCTGTTTTTAATTAACTAGACTATATATCGCGTAATCAGACAAAACTTTTTGAATTAACGATTTCGTCTAAGAATGGTTCTTAGAAACTTAATCAACTCTTAGAATTGTATGCTCCGTTATTTTTCATCTTAATAAAGTATCAAAGCGAAAAGTTGTAGTACTTATGGTTGATAAGTAAAACAAGTTAAATATGATAAGAATTTGTATTCTTTCATAGTTTGCATATAGGTATGCAAGATGTAAAGAATATAATTCTAAACTAACAAATGGTTGTATGATAAGCATATTTAATGTCATGATATTAGATATAAATGGAATTTTTTCTCATAATTGTATTTCCTCTTTGGTTAGTGGTAATACAAAGAAGAAAGGTAAAGAAAGATGATTTCTATTAGCTAGTAGGAGCATATCTAAGAAGAAAATTAAAGATTGTATAGGCATGTGTGAAAGGTGTTTTCATAGCCTTAAAACCAGACATTAAAAGAGGTTTTAATCCAAAGTATCTTTATAACTTGAATGTCAAGGTTGTAAAGCTACTATGAATTATAAATCTTCTTTTATTGTGATTGGTACTATTATGTGTTTTAGATTCTAGTGAAACATTGATGTATGTGTTCGAGGATAGAATCTTCATCATAGTAGTGCACTTTCGAAAGCGTGGAATGTTTTCAGTGTTAGCAAATGAAACAAAGGTTGTTACGTTAGCTAAAGACAATTTTTTTGGATATCTTCTGGACATATTTTGTATTTTAAGGATTATGCCTAAATGATATTAGGAATAAAAATGTATATTCCTAAAGCTTGTAAAAGCTCATTATGGTGTAGTCTTTATTATCTTGATATGGACGAAAGAATGTATTGCAAACATATTGTCAACTGTTATAACCATCCACCAAATTTTAAAATTACTCAAATAATCCAACTTAGTTATAGTTTCTACATGATTAGGTTTTTCTAATAATAAGATGATGATTAGGTTGGTTTGATCAACTTATACATCTTATTTATTGGAATTGTAACCAAGTCATCCTTTGTTTGATAAAGGATTAAAACTACTAGACTATTTGGATTAGTACATGTTGATATATATGCAGCTATTTCAGAATAGGCTTATATAGGAAAATAATATTAGTGCCTTATGATCGGATCATGAGGGTAAAACACTTAAGTACTATTTTGTTTGAGTATCCCAAAATTTTGATATAGTATCGAAATTAACAATGTCTGGTGTACCGCAATTAAATAGGGTTTTCTTAGTGAAGAAATCGTGCTTTGTTGGACATAGTACATTTGTTGATTAGTTTAACTAATCATCCTATTTATTTATGGGTCGTACTTTCCTCAATTTAATTTTAGTTGAATAGTAAATCTCTACTATTTCTAGAACTTTATATTTGATATAAGTTGGATAGCAACCAAGTATTAAATGTGTTAATTTTGGTTTGTCCTACTTTTATTGAAAAGTTTTTAAAGGACTAATAGAGTTTTGGTTAAAGGTAATTTTATAGTATATCCTAGTTTTGTAGGATATAATTTCTATTTAATGATCAATGTCTATTGATCTATTATATTGTAATATTTCTTGAAGAAAAGGTTTTGTTCAAGAAGATGTTACTTTCTAATAAAATAGAATTTGAGGACGTATCCTCTAAAGCTATAAAATCACCTAGACCAAAGTAATGAATCTATTTCAAATAAGGTCCGAGATGTGTCATCACACAAGATCTTACCAAATCTAGTAGTGTATCTCATTCTTTAAAAGAATATAGGGATATCTTTTTGAAAGTACAAAAGTTGTTTGTGTATTTGAGATAATGATCAATTAGTTGATCCTACAATTTACAAAGAAATGATATATTTGATATCAACAAACTATATAATGCAAAGCATAATAATTAGACTCCATATACTTTAGCTTAATCTGGATATTGATCTCTGAGATAAAAGTAGAAATTAAAAGAAAAAGGTAATGACCTTTTATAGCTATATTGGTTTCTAAAAGATATCATCAAAAGCAAAGGGTTGACTATGATGAAGTCTTTTTACCAATAATTGTGCTTAAGTCTCCTTGTATTATGCTAGACATTATAACACATTATGAAACTATATTAATGATTTGGATAAATTGATATGAGTAATATGTGCGTACTTGATAAATCCACTTGTGGATTTTTTTTAAACAAATTTCTTGGAATTGTTTTGTCCAATTCAAATGAGATTAAAAAGTTAGATTTCATTTAGAATGTGGATGAACCTTATGATTGCAGAAGAATAGTGGGAGCGTATCTACTTTTCTATGACTGCAATAATGATGACTTGAATATCATGATTGATGATATATGTGTTGTGATATTAATTAAAGTCTAGTCATATTAAATGTTCTCCATATGGAACATGTTGTTCGTATCTTGTAAATTTATAGCTATAATGATAGTACAAATAGATTACTCGGTATATTCCTTAGATTGTACATAAAAGTGGTTTTGAAGGTGTTCAAGAAACTCTAGTTGCGTAGAAAATTTGTATTCAAGTTATAGTAACTTCATATTTGCTATATTATGTACAAGAATTGATATTGTGTAAACTGTAAAGTGTTACGAGTGAGTAAATATTAGTCCAATCCAAGTTTGAGAATGGTAGATTGAATTGAAGTATATTCTTAAGTACTTGGGAATCACTAAAGATATATTTTAGTTCAGGGATGAGGTAAATTCTGTAGTGACAGATTTACTAGTTCAGATTCTTAATCTGAATCTTATAATAGAATGTCTATGTTAGGGTTCACGTTTATTTGTAGTGGGAGTTCAATAAGTTAGAAAAGTTCTGAACAAATTGTAGATTCCATTACATAACTCATGTTTTTTTTTGTGATATGTAATATTAGGAAAAGAGATTGTTTAGGAAATCATACGAGTTACTTATGGTTCCTACCGTTAAGTTGTGATGCTTTTGTCTTACGACTATACGGAGCTACTGCACAAGCTTGTGGAACCCAGGTCTCACTGTATGTCCAAACATTTGGAAAGGTGTTTCTATATTCATGTGTTGCATCTATAGCCAATAATCATATTGAGATATGTCTTTGCAGAAAACGGTCACATCTCTTGATGTAGCTGACCCACTTACCGTAGCTATGAATCAGTCACAGCTAGGTCCTCGTTTTGAGAAGATGAGTATAAGATATCATTGTTTGTTGTACTAATACTATGTTTTATAGCATTAGTGCAAGTGGGAGATTGTTAGAAATATACCCTAATGCTACATATTTGGATGACATATATTGGGGTATTTTGACATTAACTTCTATATTATGGTATTCGTGTCTATATGTGCGTTTTCATATTGACATAATTAGGACATTCATATTCTCCTTCTTTATGTATATAAATAAGTCCCTAGTATTTTCATTAGAGAAATGTATTCTAAAAGCGTTTAGAATATATTGGCGTATTTCCTTAATATGATAAATACTTAAAGTGTTCAAAGTCTTTAGATTATTTGATCGGGACTTTAATAATTAATTACGGACTATCACATCTGTTGTTACTTTTGATTAACATAGAGATGTTAATGATAAAGGATGGTGAGCCACGTGTCATAACAGCATAGCGATGCGACTAACAAACATGTGGATGACTATTAGTTGAATAGATCATTGAATGTGACGTGAATAACAAATTACATGACTTTAGATTATTAATTTGTTATTCGTTGCGATTGGGTATGTAATCCTTAGACTTGAAACATTACGGTTGTCATATGTATTGGGGTTTGATTTTAGTGTTTGACAATGATTGTTTCGACAAACGAGATAAAATGCGTCCTCTCACAGTTTCATTCATTCGGTACAGTGATTGACAGGTAGCAGTCAAGAGAGGATCCATTACCCTCCGGCGTGAGACGATGTTCTATGCGATCTAAGATTGGTTTTTTAATGAAGAAATCATTGGCCAAGGTATGAATGATGGAGAAAGGGTTTTCCATGTGTCATCCCTTATTACACCAATTAGATCTATGCATAGTATCGAGTTTATGAACTTAATCGTATCATAGTTCTTGCTCGACAGGACAATTAATGAAAGGATTGGATTGCACGATAAGCGGCGACTATAAATAGATTCACAAGAAATTGACTTCATTACCGTATATATTGTCTTGATATGTTATTAGGCATCACTCTAGAACGTAAGGGTATTCCAAGAATGACGGATACATTTTCGGAATAGATTGAAAGGGTTTAATCATCCTTCATTGTTATATGGTTGTGAATCTAGAGACTCACACACGTTTGAGTATCATGAATAGAGTTTCTACAATGAGCTTACAAAGAGTTTGGAAACGTTAAAGAGTTAACGTTTTTGTATTTGGTCATTAAGTTGTAATGGACCAAAAGTGTAATTATTGAAGGTGTTGGGGCCAAAGTATAAATGTGGAAAGTTAGTTTCCAATTAATTAATCTAATATTGATTAGGATTAATTATAATCCAAGGGTCAAGATTTGATTTAATTTGAATTCTATGGCTAAGATTTAATTGGCAAGTTAGTGGAGAATTGCATATTTTTCCACTAACTTATACAACACAAAATATATATATATATATATATATATAGAGAGAGAGATATATATATATATATAAGAAATATATATTATATGCCTACACATTACAATAAGTTTGGAAACATTAAAGAGTTAACGTTATTGTGTTTGGTCATTAAAACGTAATGGGCCAAAAGTGTAATTATTGAAAGTATTGAGGCCAAAGTATAAATATGAAAAGTTAGATTCCAATTAATTAATCTAATATTGATTAGGATTAATTATAATCTAAGACCAAGATTTGATCTTGACTAGATCTATGACTAGGATTTATTGTGGCAAGAATAATGGATAATTCCATAATTTTGCACTATCTAATATACTTGTATTATATTGTTGCACAAGACACAAAGGTGCATTGGAGACATATATGTTGGGAATGCACAAGACACAAGTATGCATAGGTAAAATATGAAGAGAAGAGAGATAATACTCAACACAAGAAAGAGAAAGAAAAAAAAATTATGCATTCTCTCTATTCTTCTTCATCATTTTCGACCAAGAGAAGTTTGCTTGGGCAGCCATGTTCTCTTGCTTTCAACACTTGTGTAAGCTCATATTTCCAACTAAATAGCTAGTACAAAGATTTGGTTTGTGGAGAAGAAGCTCTTAGATGCTTGTGTGGACGAACTAGACCTTTTGCACGTGTGGAAGACTTGGTCATCATTCTTGTGGTGCTTCATCATTCATTTGGCTAGATCTTCAAGAGATATATCTTGATAACTCTTGTTCATTCATATATATATGCTTATATATGTTGTAGATATGTTGATTACATGGACTAGACATAAGGTATTATGGTGAATACAAATGATATGTGCTGTTGAAATTTTTTGAAATCAAGGTTTTGCTTCCACATAGCTCACTATATGTTGTGATTCACCTCTTGTAAGCACGATCCTTTCAGAAATATTATGAAAAGGTTCTATTGAATTGAACCTAATGCAGATAGTCTATAGAACCTTACAATTAGATCTATTGAATCGAAATTCACACAATCATCTGAAGTGAAGTACACACCTATATAGTAAAAGTTTGAAATTATGATAATGTGTCAATTTATATGTACCTTGATACCGAAAGGGACATCAATAAACTTAGAAGAAAAAAAATGTATTATTTATAAACAAAGGGTACAAGAGTTAAACTAATTAAGTGGAGAGAGACTTTTACACTTTTTTTGGGTTCAAGAGCAACATTTGTATGGACTTGGATTTTCTCTTATATATATATATATTTTTTATCATTTACTAGATAAGATGTATCATAAGTTATTAGATTTGACCTTTTGAAATCTCAATTATTTATTTCAAATTTATTTTAACTACGTTTTTCACAATTGAATTAATAAACAGTTTAGATTTAAAAAGATTAAATTTCATGGGTCAAAATACACCTTATCTAATAAATAAGAAAAAAAAAATCGATGAGAGAATCCATACCCTATTTTTATGAGTGTAAAGGTAAATTGGTAAAGATAAATTTGTAATTTTCATGATTGTCATGATAATAATAATAATAATTTGGTTCAAGACAGTTGGTATTAACCACAAGACCAAACTCTTTAGCACTTAAAAGAATTACTTAGATTCATTGCTTTGGCACAAATAAGACATTCCAATATTTGTTTGGTTGAAAAATGAGCACAAAGTTGAGAATATTTTACTATTTCTTCTAGCACTATTGCCCCGTACGTTCATCACATCATTGAAGATATTAGCATTTCTCTTTTCACTATTTCTCAAGTTTCTTTCTCTTAGAATGTAGATATGAAAATAGTACAAAACATTTATAGTTGGCAGTCTACTTTTACAGTTTGTTTTGATTGAAAAGAAGCATTCTATGATCCGTCAGTGGCAAATTTGTCGCTGAAGATGGGACAAGCAACAACACAAGATCAAGCCATATGGCAAGTGGTGTGCTGCAATGATGACAAGAAAAGTATGCAAAATATCAAATATATCCTCCTCATATAAAGAAAAATGTCCAAAATGCCATCATGTCTAATTCATAAAATAATACTTACTAAAGACAAAATAATGAGTAAATGACCAAAAAGGACGACAAGAGAGTTGTGAGAAAAAGACTATATCGGGCTCAAGCATGAGAACAAAAGAAACACAAATTACGAAAATGGGCTTCCAATAGTTCATATGAAATTTTAAAAATAATTTAGCTTGTGTAATTAAAATAGATAGTTATAAAATGAATATGTAAGAAATAATTTACCTTGTCTAATTAAAATAGATAGTTATAAAATGAATACGTAAGATCCAGTGACACCTATTAGCACGATCAAGTACATAATATCATATTACACTATTTTAATGAATATTTCAGGGCCAATGATGCCTATTAAAATGATCAAGTACATAATATCATATTAGTATATAGATAGATAATTGACATGTTAGTTATGAAATGAATATGAAAGAGCCAATTACACCTACTAGCATGATCAAGTATCATATGAAAGAGCCAATTACACCTACTAGCATGATCAAGTATCATATGAAAGAGCCAATTACACCTACTAGCATGATCAAGTATATAGTATCATATTAGTGTAATTTATCATGTATCTATAACCTCCTATACAGATAAATAATTGGCATATTAGTTATGAAATGAATATGTAAGAGCCAATGACTAGGGATGACAATGGGGACGGGTTTTGTGGGTACCCACCCCCACACTCGTCCCAAACGAGGAGGGGATTGGAGTAGAAAATGGGGAATGGGACGGGGGGTGGGGATTAACTTTTAATCCCCACTTGGGGATGGGGTGGAGCGCAAAGAAAAGCATTTCCCTCCCACACAACCCGCCCCACATACATATGTGGTTATTTTTATCTCTTTAGTTTTACATATGTATTAAAAATTTAAAATTATAAATATAAAAGTATAAAAAATGATATTAGATAAAGTATTATAAAACAAAGAGTAGAAAAAATAGATTATGCAAAAAAAAATTATAATTTTTTTTTAAAATTCAAACAATTGCACTAATTGAGATTTGTTATCATTTTACATAAATAACTCCATTTTACTATTGATCTAATGGATTTAAAAAAAAAATTAGTTGTTCCTAGTTGTACGTTAAAATAGTTTCACATAACATAATTAAGGATGATACAGTAATTACTATTATAAGTAGTATGCGATAACCAAAAATAATTATAATAATCAATACGATCCCATAAAACAAATAATTATTATTTTCTCACATATAGTTATCATACACAGTGATTTCAGTTAGAATTTATTTTAAATACTTAAGATTCAATTACTGTAAATTTATTTTTACTATATAACTGTAAGTATAAGACTAGATATATGATTAATATTTAACTTTTGTTTAGAACATGTATTTATATTTATAGTTACTATAATTTTAATTTATATTTTGAAGTTACGAGATTCAAATTAAATTTAATATCGTAAGATTAAAAAAATAGTAAAAAAAACCCGTGACTAATCCCCATTCCCTGCAGGGATTCGGGGACGGTGTAGGGGCGGAGGATGGGAGCATACAATGTGGGGGCATGATAGGTGTTAAGAGGACTTTTTAAGTGGTGGGACGGGCATGGGGATAGGTTTCCCCGCCCCAAACCCGCATCATTGCCATTCCTACCAATGACACTTATTAGCATGATCAAGTACATAATATCATATTAGTGTAATTTATCATGCATCGATGGATTCCTATATAGATAGATAATTGACATATTAGTTATGAAATGAATATGTAAGAGCCAATGACACCTACTAGCATGATCAAGGACATAATATCATATTATACTAATTTACTGAATATATAAGAGCCAATGACACCTATTAGCATGATCAAGTACATAATATCATATTAGTGTAATTTATCATGCATTTACGCACTTCTATATAGATAGATAATTGACATATTAGAATAACAACTATTTTTATTTTTATTTTTAAATTTTCGCATTCCAACTAAGCATTTTCATAAGAAATAATAAACAATGATGAAAATGCATGGACATATAACATTTATATCGAATAAAGTATGTGAAGTAAATCTCAAAAATAAAAATTAGTAATGTTATATATTGTAAAAATAGAATATGGTTAAATGGGTGATAAAAATGGATTGAAAAGTAGCATTTGTCTTTTCATATTTAGATGAAAGTATCACAGTTAATGAATCTTAAGAAATAACAAAAACGAGAAATATGTAATTAAAACGAGACTTGCCATAACTTAGTCGTCATCGACTGTAAATTATGAGATGGTTAAAAAAATGAACGATTTGGGTTGCTATAAAAATTGATTTTGTTCTCTTTGGTTTGGTGTTTTATGTTTAGTATTTGGGCATATAGCTCTTTATGAGTATGTTAAGTTTATGTATTACATGTCTCGTGACGTATTTTGATAAAAGTAGCACGAGTAAAGTATCTTAAGAAAAGAAAAAAATGATGAAACTCGTTATAATGTAATAGCAATTAAAATGGTTAAATAGTTAATGAAAACGGGTCGTGACAATAACTACATCTAGGGAATTGCATATCTTGGTCTAGTGATAATGTTACTATCTAAGCATGCGAGAGGTTGTGGGTTTGAATCTCACTAGTTATGTTATACAACATTATATTTAGGCTTCCCTATCCTAAGATTAAAAAAAATGATGAAACTCGTAATTTAAAACGTACTTGCAGTAATTAAGGCTTCACATACCGTAATAGCAATAAAAATAGTTAAATAGTTGATAAAAATAGGTCGTCGTAATTTAAATCATACTTGCAGTAACTAAGGTTTCACATACCTTAATAGTGATGAAAATGATTAAATAGTTAATGAAAATGAGTCGTCATAATTTAAATCATACTTGCAGTAATTAAAGCTTCACATACTATAAGAGCGATAAAAATGTTTAAACAGTCAACGGAGAGAAAAAATAAAGTGGTCTTTGCAGAGCAAAAGAAGGAATGAGGGTTAGGTGTAAAGGCTATAATCATAATTTTATGCATATAACTGATGTTAGTGATAAGGGTATAGTTATCATTCTAAACATCAAGAGGTTAAAATAGATATTTTACATTAATCTGAAATACATATAGTATTTTGATTTGTCCATGTGGGTCCCACATCTAATCTAAGGATTTCTTAGTCATTAAAGCAAATAGGAAACTCTTTTTTTCTTTTTAATAGAAGTTATCATCAACGGCTCATATTTATCATCAATGATTAGCGGTCCACAATCATTAGGAAATTTTGCCACTGATGTATCTTTTTTTTTTTTTGGTCAAAAGGGAAACTTTCATAAAAATAAAACAAAAAACATACAGATTAACCAACCCCAGTAGGGTGGATATCTTGCGAAATAAGATACATCAAGTGCGAGTGAATACACGAACTCCAATTAATAGGCAATTCTTCCTTACGCCTACATTTTGCAATCTAGTTGCAAGGTTGGTTGGCCGTTCTTCTGATGCATTGAAAACTCACTCTCGAGTCTTCAGCAACAATCTTTTTGATGTTCTTCACAATGGCAGACGCTCTCCAACAGAGGGCAGTCTCCAGAGCACTGATTGCTTTAAGAACATCCTGTGCATCGCTTTCAATGATGATGCAAGACTGTTGAATCTGGTTAACATATAAACACACATTACGAATTGCATAAGCTTCTGCTTCCGCTGTTGAAAAACATCGAAACAGGCCGGCTTGACCAAACTCCATTGAACCCCTCCAATCTCGACCTATAAAAGCAAAGGCAGCTTTCTCATTCTTCTCCCACGAGGCGTCAACATTCACCTTAATCGTCCCTAGCATCGGAGGAACCCATTGTGTTGGCAGCTCTCTATTGACAACAGTTCTTCTAACACTCCTGATCCTCCACGCGTTGTCTTCGCTGAACCATTCTGCCAACGAGCACTGTATTCTCGTAACCGTCTTCTAAATATCAACGACCTTCCCATTAATAACACCCTCATTCCTCTGCTTCCAAATCTGCCAGCAACAAAGGGCAATCTTTGTCGTTGCTTCCTCCTTGCAGTAACCCGCATTACAACACCTCTCTGTAAACCTCAAGAACCACTCACTGAACCTTTCTGTACCAACAGGGTTATTAGCACATTGCAGAGGAGAAGCACACCAGAATCTCTGAACCCAAGGACAAAAGAGTAGCAGATGTTCTACCGTCTCAACTCCCAAATTACACAAATGGGACAAAACAGACTTCCTCAAGAAGCGATTCTCTTGGGTTGGGAGACAATTTCGGCACATTTTCCACAAGAAAAATCTCACCTTTGGGGGAACATTCAGGGACCACACCAGTCTCCAAACATCAATAGGGGTCTAGTAGGACGAGCTAGCTCTCCCTTTATCAATTGGGCTCGTATTGCACAAAACCTCTCTCGCCACAAAATATCCTGCTTTAACCGAATACCGCCCATTTTTGCTTGGGTTCTAAATCACGCAGTCTTCTCTCTCAAACCACGGGAGAACAGTAGCAAGGATCTCTTGAACAATCGTCCTATCGACACATGGTTAATCATCTCCTCATTCTATCTTTTTTGATCCTGTAGGATCAACTCGCTAACCCACTTAGGAGAATTTGGGCTCCTCTGCTGTAAAACCTCTACCGTTGGAATCCATTTATCATTCCAAATGTTCACAGACTTTCCATTACCAATCCTCCCCAAGGTTCTTTTTTTAAGGAAATCATTTCCCTTAACAATACTCCTCCAAGACCATAATGATTGAATTTTAATCCCTGCATTCCAAAAAATGTCATTTGGAAAATAAATTCCTTTAAGAATAGTTGCAGACAAGCTGTCAGGTTGGATGGAAATTCTCCAAGCCTGTTGTGCAATAAGAGCCATATTAAAGTAGAAAAGATCTCTGAATCCAAGACCCCCTTCCATCTTTGGCTTCTTAAGATCTTCCCACTGGAGCCAATGCGTTCGAGATTCGCCATTCCTTTCCCACCAGAATCTAGTTACCATCGAGGACAGGGTGTTGCAAACCTTCTTAGGGAACAAGAAGGATGACATGGCATAAGATGGGCGGGCCATCAAAACTGCTTTAATAAGAACATCATTCCCACCATCAGAGAGGAGATTACTCTTCTATCCTTGCAACTTGGACGCATATTTTTCTTGAACCTAGCTCAAGGCTTCTGATTTAGACCTGCCCCATTCCGCCGGGAAACCAAGATACTTACCAATCTTATCTGATTGCATGACATAAAGAATATCCATAATTCCTCTTCGTGTACCTTCAGGCGTGTTAGGGCTGAAAATAATAGTTGACTTGTTCAAATTCAGACTTTGACCAGACACAAAGTAGTATCTATAGATCACATCTTGCAAGATGGTAGCCTCCTTATAGGTGGCTTCAAAAAAGAAAATCGAGTTATCTACAAACAAGAGGTGAGTAAGAGAAGGGTAAGTCTTGGTGATTCGGTAGCCATTCAACATAGATCTCTTAAGTTGCCTTTTAATCAGAGCCGAAAGAACCTGAGTAAGGATAGAGAAGAGATAGGGGGACAGAGGGTCCCCTTGCCTAATCCCACGGGAGGGGAAGATGGTCTCAGATGGACACCCATTGATGAGAATGTTAAAAGATACTGAGGAAACACAATTCATAATCTACCTGATCCACAAATCATGGAAACCCAATCTTTTGAGGACCCCTTCCAGAAAGTCCCATTCAACTCTATCAAAAGCTTTACTTATATCAACCTTGAGAATAGCATGACATTTCTTCACATTTTTCCTCTTCCTTTGAATCCAGTAGCCTGCTTCCTGTGCCACAATGATGTTATCCTGAATAACTCTTCCTAGAATAAAAGCAGATTGTTCCAGGGACACAATCTTATCCATCAGAGGCTTAAGCCTATTCACGAGGACCTTGGAGATCACTTTGTACAGAAAGTTTGAACAACTGATGGGCCAAAAATCACCAATTTTTTCAGGGTGGTTAACTTTAGGTATTAAAATAATATTTGTGCGATTGAAAGCACTCAGATCAGATCCCCCAAGAAAAGCCACCTTTACCAAATTCAAAATATCAGAATCCATCAAATGCCAAAACTTTTGAAAAAAAGCTCCAGAAAAACCATCTGAGCCAGGGGCCTTATTGGCACCTAAACTCCAAACTGCTGCTTTAACTTCTTCATAGGAAATTGGTTTAATAAGCTCCAAATTGTCTTCACCGAAAATGACCGGGTCAATGCACTCGAGCACAGGATCAATGTTCCGTCTCCTAACAGTCCTAAAGTTGTCTTTATAGAAATTTTGGATAGCCTCCTTGATAACTCCAGGGTCATCAGTCCATTCTCCATCATGCAATTGAAGCCTCGAAATCCTGTTTCTGGCTCTTCTTTGCCTAGCTAATGCATGGAAGAAACTGGTATTATAATCTCCTGCATTGAGCCATTTAACTTTTGCTCTAACAGCCCAGTTGTCATGCCCCAACCCGGCCTATAAAGGTGAGACTAGGGTGTGATCTAACATTCAAGTCATATAACATACTTAACCGTTTATGAAGATTTAACACTTAACGTTTTGGTCTAAACTCCACAAATTCTCCAGAAAGCTGGCAGCATAACGGCTGTAATTGGGCTCTTTGGTTTGACCTAATTCTCTAAATGCCTCAAAATTTACCATCTCAAATTCATTTCCAACTAAGATTACTATTCATCATCAATTGAAACGCCTACTAATTATCTTGAAGTTTTGTTTGATTAATAACCTAGTAATAACACTATGTCTCGTCTGTTTGTTAACCCTCGTTATAAAAGTACCTGTTGATCTTAGCTTAATAGTAAGTACCTGCTTAGATGGGATAGGTTCATTTTACTTAGTCCTTATTTGATACTTCATAACCCTACGATAGATACTAGTCAATGACAATAGCAAAAGACCATAGTTGTGTCTGTCTAGTTAATATCAGTGCAAACCAAAATTAGACCCCAAATTACAACGGGGGTCTTTTACATTACAAACAACAAGCAACATAAAAGAAATAATCTTCAAGTAGCATAGTGTTCACAAATAGCCATAATCACGCAAAGCACAGAGGACAGGCAATCACTCCAAGGAATCATCGTAAGGCACGTTGTCCTCGGGTACCTGTTCTTGATCTTCTTCACCTGAGATGATAAAAGAGAGTGAGTCCTTATGAACTCAGCGAGGAGGAACGAGAAATAGGTTTTGAAACTCATTTTTCGGTTCAACTTATTAAAATCCTTTTGCAAGCATAAATATAACACCATTAAGTACATAACAATAATATAAGAGTAAAGGAACACAATTACCCGTCTTTCTTCCCCGAGGTCCTCTAGGAACCAAGCGAGAGTACTTATACACATAGTAAAAAGGATACGGTGAGCTTTTGCTCTCAGTTCATTTTCAGTATCAGTTGTTGCGGCCGACTTCAAATCATCCCCTTATCACGCCAAGTGGGTGTACTCCGGATGTACCCTGAAATCCTACGACCCAACTCTCCGAGGAAGTCTAGCCCCCAAGCGAGAGAGGGAATTGGACAATGGTAGTCACGGTTACACCGGCAAGCCCGATACCGCCTGGTGTGCGTGAACGCTACTGTCACGCCCCAACCCAGCCTATAGGGTTAGACTAGGGCGTGAACAAACATTCAAGTAATATCATGTACTTAGCTGTTTATGAAGATTAACACCTAATGATTTAGTCTAAACTCCAAAGTTTTTTCGGAAAATCGGCAGCATATCGGCTGTAATTGGCCCTTTGGTTTAACCTAATTCTATAAACGCCTCAAAATTTACCATCATAAATTCATTTCCAACTAAGATTACTAGTTTACCATCAATTGAATTGCCTATTGGTTATTTCGACGTCCTATTTGTTTTATAGCCTATCAAGATACTATGTCTCGTTTGTTTATTTATCCTCGTTACAAATATACCTGTTAATCTTAGCTCAATAGCAAGTACCTGTTAAGATTGGATAAGTTCATTTACTTAGATCTTAACTTAAGCGTCATAACCTAAGATAGATACTATCGGTGATAAAAGCAAAACGATCACAGTAGTGTTATGTCTAGCATCAGTCTACTTAATATAAGTACAAACCAAAATTAGATCCCAAATTACAACGGGGGTCTTTTACATTAGCAACAACAAGCAACATAAAAGAAATGGTCTTCAAGCAGCACAAAGTACACAAGTAGTCACGTTCAAGCAAAACAACAATGACAGGTAATCACTCCAGGGGTTCCTCATTAGGTACATTGTCCTCGGGTTCCTGTACCTGTTCTTCTTCACCTGAGATGATAAAAGAGGGTGAGTCCTTATGAACTTAGCGAGGGGGAACGAGAAATAAGTTTTGAAACTCATTTTCTGGTTCAACTTATGAAAATCCCTTTCTCAAACATGAATTCAATAGAAATACAAGTACAGAAATAGGAATACCGGTCTTTCCTCCCCGAGGTTCTCTAGGAACCAAGCGAGAGTACTTATACACATATTAAAAAGGATACAGTGAGCTGTTGCTCTCATATCAGTTCCAGGATCAGTTGTTGCGGACGACTTCAAATCATCCCCCAAACACACCAGGTGGGTGTACTCCGGATGTACCCCGAAATCCTACGACCCAACTCTCCGAGGAAGTCTAGCCCCTAAGCGAGAGAGGGAATGGGACCATGGTAGTCATGGGTGCACCGGCAAGCCCGACGCCGCCCGATGTGCGTGATCGCTATCATGCCAACAGGAAAGGTTGCAACCTTGTATGCAATGCACATTTATGACAAATAATATATCACAGTAGGAGGACAACAAGGTAGGTTGTCTCCGGACAGTCATAAGATTACACATTGACAGGCAAACAAGCAGGACACGATAAGACAGGAAATTTCACTTGAAAGGCATATAGAGTTATATGAAAATTAAACGGGCAGCCATGTAACACATGTAAAACAGGACATATAACTCATTAAGAAGCCCACGTAATCAAGTGATAAGATTATTCAACATGCAGTGAAATTAACATGGGTTTGGTAGCAAGAAAAGCTTATTTGACAACATGCCATGGTCAAATTCACATTTTATGTTATAAAACATTTACGAGCAGCCCACTAAGCATATGATTCCAACACAATATCCAAATGATCAACACTTAGTAAAACTACCTAGTCATTAGGGTTTCCATTTCATGCTTAATCGAGTGATTAAAAGCCTAAGTCGACTCAAAATCATTCTCAAGTCATGCATCATTCAATCCAAGCATCCTCAAGTACTCAAAACAGTCCTCATAACATCCCAACACCACATTTCCACACAATTAGAACCACAAGAGAGGTTACAACAATTTTCCAAGCACGTAGCTAAATGAAACCTTTACTGCAATAGGCTGTTTTCCCACAATAAATAGGATAATCAAACAATCTCCAAATTCAGAGAATAAGGTTTCAAATTAAAGCTTAAGAAGTTAACTAAAATCAGAAACAAACCTTGCATCAATTGGAGTTCAGAATCATTAGTTATAGCCGAAACAGTGAGGTAGCACAAAACTGTCCAGATTTGCACACTTTTCAGAAATTGACGTTTTTGAGGTCCTTAAGGTCAGTTTTAGCTTTGGTCCATTTCTGACAAAATTGTCCAGAACTGAAAAATATAGCAGCACACCAAATTTCATACTTTTTGGACATCATTTACTAAGTAAAATATGGTTCGTTCCACAAGGTCAGTGCATCTGCCAAAACCTGCTTCATTTTTCCAGATTTCCAGATTTGGTCACATTTTAAAGATTTGCCATTTTGAGGACCTTAGAGTCAAAATTAGCTTCGTCCTATTTCTGGGAAAAATGTTCAAAACTATCCAAACTAGTCACCTACGAAATTTCAAGCACTTTAAATATCATTTTCTTAGCTAAACTTACCTAGAACAGACGGGTCAGAGAGCTGTCAACAATTTCGACTTCACCTAGCATCATTTTCAAGCCAAGATCTTGCCATGCATGGTTGTTTAAGCTTATGAACGACCATATATCTCACGTACAGAAGCAAATACACACATTTGTGAGCATGCATGTGAAATTTTGAAGAGTTTTCAAAAGGTTTTAACCCTCACCTTAGCAATCAACCACAAGATGCTCAAAACCCTTTGTTGAAGCTCAAATCTTCTCCTTTCCCTTGCTTAGCCGAAAACCTCACTAGTTTTTCTCTATTTTTCCTAGCTTAATGATCAATCTCTTAGCACATGCATGAGGTTAAAACATGAAGAAAACAAATGGATGTTGAGAAGCTCACCTAGGCCGATTATGAAGCTTCAATGCACATGCATGAGTGATTTTTGAACTCTAGCTTGTTTGCTTGAGTTGCTTGATGGCTGCTCGACTTTGCTCAGCTAAGTTGTGAAGAAGACAAGCTAAGGAGGTAGAGAACTCAGCCAAGGCCGAGTATGAGAGAGGAAATGAGAGTGAGAGAGAGAAGTTGAGAGGAAATGAAGAAAATATGACAAAGTGATGGCTTTGCAATTCCTTTGAGGGTGTGGTCGGCCTTGGGCAGTCCAAATTCTGATTTTGTGTCTTCAAGATGTGGTTTTTAAAATGCTAGCATGGGCATGCAAGGGCTGGTCGAGTATGGTGGAGTTTTGAGGTGGTTTTGAGCATTTTTTTTAAGGCATTGTGCTAAGTGTTTGTCTAAGCATGCACAATAATTTATGTTGTTCAAATTTTCTTGCTCAAAACATGATATGGCCGGCCAAGCATGTGCATAATTCTAAATTTTTTGTCTTGTTTGAGTGTTATTTTAATTGTATCTTGAAAGTGCAAAAAGAATAATGCATAAAGAATAAGGAATGTTTTGTTTTTGGTGAATTTTTGTCTTCTAGTGAATTGGTTTAGGATTATTATATTGATAGTGGACTTTGTAGGATTGTTTAATAGCCTAGTGCTTCGTGGAAGATGCTTTCTTGATTAGCGTGAAGGCACGCTTTTCTAGGTCTAGGCACGCACTACAAGGTAGGACACGAACTACGAGATGAACGCACGTTTTTCAAGTAAATGCACGCAATCCCAAATGAATGCACGTAATTCAATGCATGACACATAAAATGAACTCATTTCTTAAACCTAGGTCATGGCACGCAAATCTAGGTTAGGGCACACGAAGCTAGGTTTCGCACGCAAATCGGGGTCGGTCCTCACAGCTACCATGCCAGAATGAAAGGTTGCAACCTTATATGCAATGCACATTTATGACATTTAATATATCACATTAGGAGGACAACAAAGTAGGTTACCTCCGAACAGTCATAAGATTGCACATTGACAAGTAAACAAGCGAGGCACGATGAGACAAGTAATTTCACTTGAAAGGCATATGGAGTTATATGAACATTAAACGGGCAGCCATGTAACGCACGTAAATCAAGTCATATAACTCATTTCAATGTTCACATAATCAAATAATAAGATTATTCAACATGCAACAACATCTACGTGGGTTTGGATGCAAGAAAGGCCTATTTGTCAACATGCAATGATCAAAATCACATTTTAGGCTATAAGGGCAACTACGGGCAGCCTACTAAACATATAATTACGCACAATATCCAAAGGATTGACACTTAGCAAGTTTACCTAGTCACTAGGGTTTCCATTTCGTGCTTACCCGTGCGATTAAGCTCCAAGTCAACTCAAGATCAATCTCAAGCCATGCATTAGTTAATTCAAACATCCCCATGTATTCAAAACAGTCCACACAACATCCCAATGTCACAATCCCAAGCATTTAATACCACAAGAGAAGTTACAATAAAATTTCTAAGCATATAACTAAGTGAAACCCTCACTGCAATAGGCTATTTTCTCACAATAATTAAGACAAGCAAACAATCTTCAATTCCAGTGAACAAGATGTCAAATTAAAGATCAATAAGTGAAATAAATTCAGAAACAAACCTCACATCATTTGGATTTCGGGTCCAATAGTTATAGCCAAAACAGTGGGATTGTACAAAACAGTCCAGATTTGCACACAGTTCAATACTTGTCGTTTTTGAGGTCCTTAGGGTCAGATTTAGCCTTAGTCCATTTCAGACATAAATGTCCAAAACTGAAAAACCTAGAAGCACACCAAATTTCATGCATTTTGGACATCATTTACTAAGTAAAAACTGGTTCGTTCTACAAGGTCAGTGAATCTGCCAAAACCTGCTTCATTTTTCCAGACTTCCAGATTTGGACACATTTTAATGATTTACCATTTTGAGGACTTTAGATTCAAAATTAGCTTTGACATATTTCTGTGAAAAATGTTCAAAACTGGCAAAACTAGTGACCTACTAATTTTCATGCATTTTCAGCATCATTTTCCTAGCCAAACTCACCTCGAAACAACAAGACAGAGAGCTATCACAAAACCCGATTTCATCTATCATCACCTTCAAGCCAAAATCTTGCCATGCATGGTTGTAAAAGCTTATAAACACACATATATCTCAAGTAAAGAAGCAAAGACAAACATTTAAGAGCATGCATGTGGATTTTTGAAATATTTTCAAGGAGTTTTAGCCCTCACCTTAGCAAAACAACAAGAAGATGCACAAAACTTTGATGAAGCACAAATTTGGTCTTCTTCCTTACTTAGCCGAGATACCACCCTATTTCTCTCTATTTTTACTAGCTTAGTGACCAAGTTCTTAGTAGGTGCATGTGGTTAGAACAAGAAGAAAAAAAAATG
This sequence comes from Ehretia macrophylla, assembly GCA_037974665.1. Taxonomy (NCBI): domain Eukaryota; kingdom Viridiplantae; phylum Streptophyta; class Magnoliopsida; order Boraginales; family Ehretiaceae; genus Ehretia; species Ehretia macrophylla. The sequence goes on from CM075774.1 coordinate 40,679,958, forward strand.
GAAGCTAGCAAGCTCACCTAGGCCGAAATGGTGACTCAAAGAGCTTGCATGTGAGTTTTCTTGCAACCTAGCTTGCTTGGTCGAGTTTCTTAGCTACTTGCTTGCCTTGATGCACCATGGAATGATGAAGATGAGCTATGGAATAATGAAACTCAGCCAAGGCCGAGAGAGAGAGAGAAGAATGAGAGGGAGAAAGAGAAATGTGAGGAGAATGAGAGAAATGAAAGAAAATGATAGCTTTTGCAAATGTTGAAGCATGTGTTCAGCCTTGGGCATTTTGAAATTCCTAGCATGGGCAAGGAGCATTTGGTCGAGATTTGAAGGCTTTGGGTTGAGTTTTTTGAGCTAAATTTTTTATGCAATGTGTCATAGATTGTCATAGGATTGTTTGGAGAATAATTAAATTAAGCAAGCAAGCACAAAAGCCCATATGGTGGTCGGCCAAGGCATGTAAAATCTGATTTTTTTGTCATCTATTGGAGTATTATTTAATTGTGTGTTGAAAGTGCAAAGAATAAAGAATAAAGAATAAGGAATGTTTAGCTTTTTGTGAGATTTTGTCTTCTAGTGAGTTGAATTAGTAATTTAATATTAGTTAGTGAAATTAGTATGACTAATTAATGATCTAGTGCTTCGTGTAAGATACTTTCTTGATTAGCGTGAGGGTACGCTTTCCTAGGTCTAGGGCACACGTACTACGAGGTAAGGCACGAACTACGAGACGAATGTACGTTTTTCAAGTAAATGCACGCAACTCTAAATGAATGCACGTAATTCAATGCAAAGCACACAAAATGAAACACAATTCTTAAACCTAGGTCAAGGCACGCAAATCTAGATTAGGACACACAAAACGAGGTATCGCACACAAATCGAGATCAGGCTTCACACCAGTATTGTTCTTCCCGCGCCCAGAGAGCATCAATCTCCAGTGAAATAGCTTTATACTCATCTATGTTAAATTTCTCCAAAGGCTCGTTTATAAGGCTCTCCAATTTCTTCGTCAGCCCCTCAATCTTAAATCGAAGATTTCTAAATTTTTTTTTGCTCCAACTAGACAGGCGAGCCTGACATGTCTCCAAATTATGATTGAAGGCCTAACAGGCTTCCTCTACTCCATGATGCCTCCAACAATTTTCAACAATATTGAAACATTCATGATCTTTGAGCCAAAAAGGTTCCACATGAAATCTTTTCTTACCCTTCAAAGTCCCCACACTTTTGCCACTGATGGATCGTAGATGACTCGATTGAAAGGGAAAGTTTAATAAAAGAGAGGAGATGAGAGGAGAGTATCATATTTGAATTGAATAATTTTATAAAAGAGATATTCATAAAGGATTATGTATTTTCTTTATTTGGATTAAGAAAGAAATGAAATGAATGGATGAATTTTATAAGTCAATTGACGTATATACCCTTCTTTAATTTAAATTATTTTTTCCTTTTCTTATTCTTTTATTATTCTTATCTTCTTTATTATTATCTTTTTCCATTTCTTCCTTGTTCTTCTTCAACTGTAACTCATTCTTTGATTCAAATTACTTTTCCTTTTCTTATCCTTGACTTCTTCCCTTATCTTTTTCTATTTCTTCCTTGTTCTTCTTCTACTGCAGCTCACGGCTTTGGCATGTCAATTTTTTCTTTCTATTACAGCTCACTATAGCTCCAACATACACACACACACACACCCATTACTGCTCACCATCAACTTCAGCTCTTTCTACTATTTCATTCATTTTTACAGGAGTAGACATGAAGATGAGAACTCTTCCAGGATAAAGAACTCGAATTCTCCACCTCCTGAGAAGTTGGAGGCAGAGTTGAATGTTCAGAGAGAAAAACAAGTTGAATCCTTGGCTGAAACTAAATCATTGGTTACCATTGATAAATAATCTGAAATACAGGGTAAAGAGGGACCATATGACACAAAGAAAGAGAGCAATGATTTGAAATTTCATCATAATAATGCCCTAAAAGCCAATTAATTATATTTTTGAAATTAAGGATAATATATTATTTAATTAACTCATTTAATATGGGTAGTTTATTTATTTATTAATGTTTTAATTAAATGAATAAAGTCCTTAGAATATTATTTATAGATTTCATCTTTAGAAGTAAGGATATGAGTGACAAAATCTATATTCACACATATATTCTAAAAGTTGTCCCTGATCATAAGATAAATTAATTGGGCATTAGTTTATCTGGATAGATTAGATTACAGTCTAGTTACTGAATTATATGTGATATGAATTTGGGCGATTAGTCTCATGTCATTTTAGTATATGTATAAGTGATTGTTATGAACAAGTCACTGGACTTAACCACCGATACAATGAATTACATGCAATGTCAGTAATTCGTTGTATCATGTAATCATGCAATTAAGCCTTAAACCTGAGATACTACGATTATCTCATGATTAGGAATATCATGATTTGCTGGTGCAATTAAACTAGTCCTAATCACGAATTAGACAATATGTATTCAGTGATTGTGATTTATATCATAGAGAAATATGTGTGTAAATACGGGAACTGTCAATTGGGAGTCCTGTGCAATCTAATTAATTAAGTGACTTGAAATCCTTGGCCGAGGTAGAATAATGGAAGTTGTTTCACGGGTTATTAATTAGTCACTAATTAATTGGGTTTTTGGCTCAATCGGAATAATTAAGACGGTAAGATTTGATTGTATAGAAATTACTAATAAGTTTGCATACTTGCACATTCATCTTTAATTGGGTAGTCGTGATATACTGCTAGATGTCACTCGCGATTTGTGAATTAATTGGAAGGAGTTCTAATTTAGTTAATTAGTAGAATTAATTATTTCCTAACGATTAATGGTGAACCCAAGAGGTCACACACAAATGGAATTCACAAATTAATTGGATTAGAGAAAAGATTAAACTAAATTTGAGAATTGTTTTAAATATTAATTTAATCGGGCTCGTAGTAATTAGATGGTAATCTAATTATAATGTAGTCCAAGACTGGTTATTTTAGTCTAGTCTACATATGGCCCTAGGTCATATGTGTTTCCTATATATTATAGTATTCTGGCCCTATGTCATATGTGTCTCCTATATATTTTTGTATTCTGACAGATAATTGTTAACATACTTTTCATACTCAGAAAAATGTATAGGTTTTTCTCTGGAAAACTAGTGGGCAAAAAATTCAATTAGCAAACGCAGATTCTATATGGATCAATCTTGGAGTCTTCATACTTGGGGAGGTCGATTCAGATTCAACCTCGATCTATGTTTCAAGAGATAATCCTAAACTATTACAAATTTAATTTAATTAGATTAAATAATTATCTAATTTAAATCTGCGTAATTAAACATGAACGGATACATAATTAATCCTGTATTTTCCCAACAGAAAATTCAGGAGCAAACAAGAATCTTGAGGATGTAACGTATGAAGAGGACGCGAAGCCAGTTGTTCCTGGAATAGAAGCTAATAGAGGTTTACCTACTCGGTCTTTGGAGAATGACCGAGTCTCAGGGATACGCTTGGCCGGAAAAAGCAGTGGCCATCAAGAACTTTGTAAGGAAAAGAGTGTAGTTGCAGTATCTAGTGTTTTACGTCGCGTTTCTGGAAAAAGTGACGATGGAGAGGACATCTCTAATGAGAAAGACAGGAACGATGGAAGCGGTGCTGTTCTAAGAAGGTTGCTAGTTTTTCACAAGAAGCTGAAGCCCAAGAAGTCTCTCAGAAAAGTGAAAACTGCAGGATTGATGGTAGCATGTTTAATAGTTGCGCGTAAGCTATACATAAAATTTTTACAGTGGCAAGTGTTTGAATTACTAAGTCTGCTGACATTAATGATAGGCACTCTTGGTAAGGCCTTAAATGATACTGTAATTTAGGCATTTTGCTGCTTTATGTAACTGTTGCTGGGTTAGTGGAAGCATCGAGAAAATTGACAGGATTAATTTTATTAAGGATAACTAGGAATTTGTTAGTATTTACAACCTCGTCCGAGGATGGGAAATTTTCTAAAAGCAACTACTATTATTGTTGCCTTTGAGTAACAATGAGGTATTTGGGGCCTGCATGGATTGAAAATGTAGGCTGGGCTTTTGACATAATTGTTGATGATTTTGATGTGATATTGAAAATGTTTACTAGGAAAACCGTCATGTGTTATTGTAACAAAATAAATCCAAGAATGTAACAACGTAAACCCAAAGGAAGAGCCCATCTCAAAAGATTAGTCTGTTAGGTGGGAGAACCCCTTGTACTTAAGAAGCACTCATTGTGAGAGTGAGATTCCAATGTGGGATCATTATATTTCACCCCCCTTAAATTAAGAGTCGACGCCCACGTCGGGCTAGCCTATTGGCACTGACCCAACGGTAGGCTTTTTTTTTTTTTTTTTTGGCGGCTGTACCCACCTATCAGTATTCAGTGTGACACTTACCACACCTTAATCTAGCCTATAGTCTCCCCGCCATAGAGGCCACTCTCAATGAAAGCACCAATGTAACAAAATAAGTCCAAGAATGTAACAACTTAAACCCAAAGGAAGAGCCCATCCCAAAAGACTAGTCTGTTAGGTGGGAGAACCCCTTGTACTTAAGAAGTACTCCTTGTGAGAGTTAGATTCCAATGTGGAATCATTACAGTTAATGGCTCGGGAATTATTTACTTTTCCTGTTGAAGTACAGACTTGCATCCTGCCTGGGCTTATAATGTTGAAGTGTTTGTTTATCGTAGTTAGCTTCAGTTTGGCTCACAGTCTCTCCCTTTCTTTCACATCAGGTGGCTCTTCCTTATCCAGAGCCTCTTGTTCATTTTGCACTTGTTTGTGGTACCCGATCTGGCCCTGCTCTTCGATGCTATTCACCAGGGAACATTGACAAAGAGTTGATCGATGCTGCCCATAATTTCTTAACAAGTGGAGGGTTAATTTTTGATTTGGATGCCAAGATTGCATCAGTCAGTTAAATTTTGAAATGGTAAGTTTTTGAAATCTCATATTACATTTATTCCCGATAGTCTTACCCACATGAATAACTCAGATCCATCTATATATTTTAACTTACATATTCTGACAACTATGATCACAGTTGAGTATGAAATCTTGTCTTTTTCCCCACAGTCAACCCCAGCCAAAGCAGCCTATAAGCTTAAATTTCCTTCCCTGGTCCTTGTGCATTCACGGGGCTCAAGCATCAGCCATCCATTGAAGTGATGCTCTATGTAGTTTTGTTGAGTAAAAATGATGTTCTGGCACTAAAGACATAAAGGAACAGATGAAGAAATATGTAATTCGCGTTATATTTCCAGAGTACTTCCGCATTTAAGCTAATAAAGAGATTGTGGAGATGTTTTCACTCTTTTTTATAGTAGCTTGCCTCATCATCACGTGTAAGATTAGATGTGTTTAAATCATCCAGTGCTACTTCTTACTTAGCTCTATTCCATGTGTCAATATGCAGGTACAGTGTAGATTTTGGCAAGAATGAAATCGAGGTACTGAAACATGCTGCAAATTACCTGGACCCGGAGAATTGTCAAGCGTTGCTGGAGTTGGTTGACAAAACTCAATTCAAAGTGATAGACCAGCCTTATGATTGGGGATTGAACCTCTAGTAATCAATCCAGCTACCCTGCTTAGCAGACGCCAAACCGGCGTCATATCTCGACTTTGGAAAACACAACCCAAGCATCACAGTTATAGGATACAAGATTTAAGACTGCTCTTAATTTGTCAAGCCATGAGGCTCCAGGAGTTTGGTTGTTGATACCAAGAACTTGATAGAAATAGCAAATATTGTCGCGCAGATTAGTGGGTTAAATGCCCATATTGTGTACCCTTATGTTGTCTTCTGTACAATATACTATACTTAAACTGAAATGTCTATCACCTTGCTTGTGAAGGATAAACCTCTGAAATGATATCTATTCCATTAGTTTCTTTTAGCTAGCTTTATCCAAGTTCTTGCCAAAAAATGCTTCAAATAGCTCTATCAAAATGATAGAGTCAACTATAATTACTTATTTTGTCTTATTTTCTAAATATGGTTTATTATGGGTTGTCAGATTTGGACTTTTAAATTTTAACCATCAAATTTGGAGAATGAATTAATTATCTAAAAAAAAAATATTTAAAACAAATAATTGAGATTTAAAATTTAAAATTTTTAATAACATTAATATACCTCCTCTAGAACTGTTACAATGCAGTGGATGGAAAGTCAGCTTTGTGTTGCTGTCATGCATGATGTTGTTGATGCTATGCCAAGAGCTTTTGTTTTTTTAATGCTATGCCAAGAGTTATTTAACATCTTGTAATAACTTATGGAAGAAAATTTAGGGAGGACGAACTTGGAATAGAATTATGCCCAACAAGGTCTAAATTAATTCCTTTAAATAATAACGTTGTCACATATCAAATTGGTAGTGGCTCATTTAGGCAAAATAGAAAGATAATATATTTGAGAGTTACGTTCCAAGAAAATCTTTGAACAACGTCATTAGAACAAAATTCATTATATTTTAATTCTAATGTTCATTAAAAAGAAATTCAAGGATTATCTTCTACACCTAACTTTCATTATAAATAATTTAAAAATGCTTACCTATGTCAACCATTCAGTCAAAGTAGAGAGAATATACCCAAGAGGAACCTTAAAAACATTTCATCCACAATGTTTGTTGAGTCTTTGTTTAATATAACTCTAGTAATCAGGCTAAACCTATGTTTAAGTGTAGGAGGGAAGTTATCTATAATCTCATCAACAACGTTAAAAGATACAATAGAAAAAGATATAAATCACAAGTTTCAATATTATCATATAAGATTGTTAATTACTCTATCTAAGTCCGAATAAATCTAAGATGGAAAATTATATTTATTATTAATTGTGCCAACTGTAATTATTCCGATACTAATTTAGATTTGTTTTGTTCGTAAATTTATTTTCTCCCATAAAATTGAATTCCATCACTGACACAGTCACCACCAAGACTCGTAATTATAAGTGCTTTTGATCAGTTAGAACAATAATTTGCAATGTATTTTCCACATATACAGTTACAAGTACGGGCTTATGCAGCATATTGTATGTGCAAGCATTTGAAGCAATTATCAATTTAACATTGATCAGTTGGAAAGGGGTCTGAATATCATTTTCGAGATTTGGATTCTCTCCTAATCACATTAGTGTTCTTGAATTAAAAAGAGATAAAATTCTAACCATTCATTTTATATTGAACGATTGTGATTGAAAATGAAAAAAGAAAAAGAAGAGCAAATACAAATTTTGAATTTTAAAATACATGATTAAGACTTATTCGTTTATGAAATAGATATTAGAATTTAATTTCTTAACCACTCGAGACACTAGTAGTGATTGGGAAAGGATTATGGGGTTTCAAGGTGAAAGGTGTGCCATAGTCTAGAATGGTGATTTAGGAAATTTACTTGTCGAAACACCATCTTAAGGATAAGTGAGTTACTTGAACCGTTAACAAAATAGCATGTGAAAAGTTACATGGACTTGTAGTTTCGTGCTGCTGTCATGAATGATGTTCTCGATGCTATGTCAAATATTATCAAAGCTTTTTTTTTTTTTTTGTCAGGGCAAACCAAAAAGTTCACCAACCAACATGGGTACGTTGCGACGTATCAGTGGTAGTGTCTATAAATACAAGAAGCGAAAGCTTGATTTAAATCCCAATCTATCAAGAGAGTATCTATTAATCTATTCTAATTGTATAAGCAACTAGATCTGAATTTGCTCCTTTTAATAATATACTTTCCACGTGCCAAATTGCAAGTGGCCCATTTGGCCATTTGGTAAAAAAGAGAGAGATAATCATAGTATACTTGTGATGAACCTTGGAAGAAAGTGTTGGACGACCTCAAACGTCTTTGCCAACATCTTCCATAACAATACCTACTCAAAACATTCATTCAATACCGCAAAGTTTCATCGGAGGAATCATACAACTCTTGCCAAGTGCAGCCAAGTCTACCACCCAAAAGATCAGAAAGTCTTGTGTTTACTTTCAGCTTGTTCATCACTTACAGGTAATCACTCTTTTTTTCTTGAAAGGTGAATCATATACTATGCCTGCCAGTAGAAATAAGAGAGTGCTAAAGTGCATATTTTCTGAGATTTGCTAGACTAAAGTAGCTAGTTGAATCAATATTCTTCATTTGATAGAGAAATGTTTTATGCAGTCATGTGGATTATCCATCGCTTTTTATGAATTACTTTTGTTTGCAGAAGAAGACTAGGCTCCGTTTGTTTGCTTGCCGTAGAATATCAAAAATATTTTATTATTTTTTATTATTTTTTTAGTATTTGGTAACATTGTAGAATAACTCAACTAAAAAATATTTTCAATCAATTTGAAAAATCTAGTTATAGGGAGTATAAAATGTTTCATGTTCTGCTGGGAATGAAATCATTTTTCACTCCGCACTCCGACTCGCAATTTAAATTATTTTACAAGCATGGACTATAATATCCTAATTACAATTAATGCTTCATTTATTACTTGTTTTACACGAAATTACGTAAAAGACATGCATACAATTACACATATATACACTACTCAAGAGCACAACATTCACTGCATGCAGAGCTAGACATATGTATTTTGAACATTGGCATATGTATTTTGAACATTGGCAATTCGCGTTCCATCTTACTTTAATACTTTTAATAGTAAAAGTGAGTGATCATTAATAGAGATGGTTTATTCCTCATATTTCTGAAAATTCGGGATTTTTATCTACTTCTATTAAAAGTGAAAAGGGTTTTAGTCAAAGTTAATAATAGTGGTAGAGTGATGATAGATGTCACTCTATTTTTATCACTCAAGTATCACATTGTCCAGTTGGCATATTAAAAGAAGAGAAATTAAAAAAGTTTCCTAAGTTAACATTAATTTTAACTTTGCATCTTGGAAAAATAGTGTGGCATCTATCATATTTGAATGATATTTGGGTGATATCATCTTGCTTTTGATTTATTATACTACCTCATTCATATTGGAAAAGTTAGCATAAAGAGTTTATGACTCTCATATTTCAAAAAGAGCTGGGTCTATGTCTCATTTACCTAAATTCCAATGGGTGTGAGACAAAATAACCTCTGAATTATGTATTACACAATGTATGTGGAAAAAAAAATCACATATATGAGAGAGATATTGTTATTTGAAATTTTAGTATAGACATGTTAAATGTGTAGTTTATAAATGGGTATTAGGGGTTTAAATAATTACTTGGGTAAGCATTTTTTACCATTTCTTTTTTTTTTATCCGATGATATTATTGTACTTGTCTTCAAGAATTGTACACAGCTAGACACCAATTACAGGTCTTGAACATAAGGCGATGATTGTAAAATTTTTCAAATACTGTTATATCAATATATATAGACATATTTAAAAATTTATAGAATTTATGTTAGTACATTGTGAAGTTTTTGTTAAACGTTTTATTTTTGATACTATGTGAAAATGAAAAACTTTTTCATTTTTCTTTAAGATGATGAAATTTTCGTGCAGTCATGTTATGCATACAGGCATTATACGTACTTACATACATGATTATATTTAGGTGAGAACGTCAACTTAGCTATGGAAAAATGTTTGGAACCATTCAACAGTTTCATTGGGGAAACAATCACCACTTTACTTCACTTCAACGATAATAAGCAAGCTCTTTTGAGAAATTTGGAAGTATTGAGAAACAAAGAGTTTGACATAGAGACAAAAGTGAAGAAAGCCGAGCTTTCAGGTAAGAAGAGGACAAGGGAAGTTGGAAGTTGGTTGGAAGAGGTGGAAAACTTCAAAGAAGGATGTGATGAATTAAATGATACATTAGGAGAAGCTGGATTCATCAAACGTTGGTGGCATGGAAGTCATGTGAAAAAACTGAAAGAAAGAGCCATAGAACTCATTCAGCGGAGTGAAACTTTTCGTGAGCTTGTAGTTGATACATGTGAGACTAGCAGGGAACGATTGTTCACGACAAAATTGCATGGTGAATCATTGAAGCAAGAATTGGATAATATCTTGGCATGGTTAGAGTCGGACCAAGTCCCAATTTTTGGTATTTACGGAATGGGAGGTGTTGGCAAGACAACGTTGGCGAAGCATATTTACAAACATATTTGCACCAATCTTCAAGGTACACCTGATAAATGTCATGTTTATTGGGTCACTGTCTCCCAAGAGACTGATATTAACAAATTACAGAATGATTTGGCTAAAAAACTGAATTTTGATCTTCCAAAAGATGATGATGTAGAGGAAAAAGCAGCCATTCTGTGTGAACAATTGAGAAATCTGAAGAATGTTGTACTCATATTGGATGATGTATGGGAGTATATTGATTTAACACAAATAGGGATCCCTCTCGGAACGGATAGATGCAAGGTGATCATAACTAGTCGATTACAAAACGTGTGTAACCAGATTGGTTGCAAAGAGATTATCAAAGTACAACCTCTTTCTGAGGAAGATGCTTGGACACTATTTTTGGAGAAACTTGATTGTGCACGTGAGCTTAGTCCAGAAGTGGAAAAAGTGGCGAAGATAGTGGCAAAGAAATGCAGCGGGTTGCCACTTGGAATTATCACTTTGGCTAGAAGCATGAGTGGGGTGTATGACATTCATGAATGGAGGGATACGTTAGAAGAACTAAACTCTTCCATGGAACAAAATGATTTGAAAAATGTGTTTCCAGTACTCCAAAATAGTTACAATCGTTTGAGGGATTCAAGGTTGCAACAATGTTTCTTGTATTGTTCTCTATATCCTGAAGACTATGAAATTCCAAGAGATGAATTGATTGCCACATTCATTTATGAGGGATTGATGCATCAAAGGGCAAGTAGAGTAGCAGAATTTGATCAAGGTCATGCACTACTTAATAGACTGATAAATGCCTGCTTATTGGAAAGTGTTGTAGAAAATGGGGAAGAATGTGTGAAGATGCATGATTTGCTTAGAGAGATGGCAGTAGAAATTACAAGAAATTACCCCAAGTTCATGACAAAAGCTAGACTTCAATTATCTGAACTACCTGGTGAGCTAGAGTGGAAAGAGGATCTAGAAAGGGTTTCCTTGATGAAGAACAATATATATGAAATTCTCATAGGCTCATCCCCCAAGTGTCCTCGACTCTCGACGCTGGTCTTGAGAGAAAATCCCTTAGTGTTAATTCCAGATTCTTTCTTTGCTCACATGCGTGGCTTACGAGTTTTGAATTTAAGATATACTGCTATTGAGAAGTTACCAGACTCTATCTCGGAGTTGGAGAATCTCACTACCCTGTTGCTCGGGGATTGTACAGAACTCTATTACGTGCCATCCCTGAGAAAGCTCAAGGCACTAATGGAGTTGGACATTAGTGGGACTAAAATTAACGAAGTACCCAACGGCATGGAATATTTGGTCAAACTCAAATGCTTGAATATGTCGGACACGGATAACCTAATAGAGTTCCCAAGAGGGTTATTACTTCGACTTTCCTATCTTGAGTGCCTGCGACTCCCATCCCACATAAAAATACAAGTGGAAGAAGTTGAGAGGTTGAAACTGCTAGAAGAATTTGAGGGTTGGGTTGATCACATGTTCAATCCAAAATGGCTCAACAAATCTCCCCCACTCAATTTCTATCAAATTAAAGCAGGTGGTGATAGTTTTGTTTCGGATGGAGTTCATTTCACTTCTAGACGTGTGATCTACTTTAAGGAATTTGTCTTTGAAACAAATAGAGATGTGCCATGGAACATTGAGTTTGTTGATATTAGAGAATGTAAAGGCTTGAGTGACTGCTTGTTGGATTCTATCCCATCGATGTACCTTGAAGGATGCATCATTGAACATTGTAATGAAATAGAAAGCATTATGAGGATCTCTACTAGTTCCAACAATGAGGGAGTACTACAGAATCTTGAGATGTTGTACCTACTTGACTTGGAAAATTTCATTGGCTGGTTCAAATGGGAAGAAAGAGCTCTTGTACTTCCTCCATGTGGCACATTTTCCTCTCTTAAAGAGTTAAGGATTGGTGAATGTCACAAAATCAAGAATTTGTTCTCACATAAGTTACTAGCAAATAACCTTCGAAACCTCGAGGACCTTAGAGTCGGTTCTTGTGGTCAAATGAAGGAGATAATCGCTGACGATGAAGATGATGAGGGTGTGTGTTCAACTTCAAGTAGCAGCAACAACAACAACAAATACACAAATATTATCACCTTTCCAAAGTTGAAAGTGTTCAGGTTGCATAATCTACCAGAATTGGAGAACATCTATAAGGGAACAATTAACTGTTGTGATTCCATTGAGTATATCTATATAGCTAATTGTCCAAAGCTATAGAGTCTGCCTTTCTTTAATCCCTCTGTAGAAGAAAAACCAACTATTCCCTTTCCAAGATTAGGTTATTTAAGGCTAATTAATCTACCAGAAGTGAAGAATATCTACAACGGAATTATGATTTGTGATTCCATCAAGAATATTCAGGTTAAAGAGTGTAGACAGCTGAGTCGGTTGCCTCTCTATCTTTCCCTCATCGATGGACAACCATCTCCTCCTCCTTCTCTTCAAAGGATCACGTTAAGCGAAACAGAAAAAGAATGGTGGGAGTCATTGGAGTGGGACTATCCCAACTCTATCAATGTCCTTCACCCCTTTCTCATATGGTGTTGAGAGCAGATGATGGTGACATTCTTTATTCAACACATGGTTAAACTTTTGCAACTTTTTCTCAGGTATTTTACTTGCATGCAAAATATTCTAACATATTTTAAGATGCGATTTTTTTGGTTTTTTTTTTGTTTCCTGAATTTGTCTTAAAGATAGCTAACAGACAAAGAAATTCATTTAGGAAGTTCTTGCCCATGAAAAAATATGTTTTTATTTCTGCACATTACACATTCGAAGCAAGGCCTTAGAGAGATTTTTTATGTTTGTCTGTTGAAAGATTTTAAAATGATATTCTAGACTACAATATTGAATCGATTAGAGACTAAAGTGATTTTTTTTGAGAAATAATAGGAATTAAATTCGCTTATTTTGAACAATAAAGAAGAATTTACAATTTTAGGAAAACAATAGAGACCATTTGTACAAATCCTATGAAGTAATGTGAATGTTATTTGAATTGTTCATGCTCGCATGCTAATTGATCCATTGAATTTTTCATTCATTGTTCTATTGATATTGTACATCTAATGAGACAGGTCGGAAGATTCCGATTCTAAGGAAACGAGATGAATTGTTAGGGTAAGCGTTAGCATTCATAGATTCTTGTTGAGTTTTCTGTTATAATTTTTTCTTTGACTATCAATTTGTGCTTACTCTTCTTTCGTTTATCATTTGCAGATACATTAATTGAGCAAGTGTTGTGATTTTGCTCAAGCGACGACTTCAATATATTTGTTTGGTATTCATGGAGGAACAATGTTTAATGTTTCGATCATTTATTATGTGTTTGATATATGTAATGTTGGTTAATGTGGTGCTTTAAAATTTAAACACTAGTATTTTTGTTGATTTTGAAGGACTTTGAATTAGCCGACCCTACCTAGAGGGATAAAGCTTACTTTGGTTTGATTTGATTTGATTTGGTTTGGTTTGAAGGACTTTGAATGATATGTTGAAAATTATGTGTAGGTTCTATTGAATTGAACCTAATGCAGATAGTCTTCAGAACCTTGCAATTAGATCTATTGAATTGAAATTCATATAATCATTTGAAGTGAAGTGCGCACGTATACAGTAAAAGTTTGAAATTATGATAATGTGTCAATTTATCTGTACCTTGATACGGAAAGGACATCAATAAACACTAAAAGGGAAAAAAATGTATTATTGACAAAGAAAGAGTACAAGAGTTAAATTAATTAAGTGGAGAGAACTTCTATATTTTTTGGGTTCAAGAGCAACATTTGTACAGACTTAGATTTCCTCTTCTATTTTTTTCATCATTTACTAGATAAGATGTATCATATATAAGTTATCAGATTTGACCATTTGAAATTTTAACCAGTTATTTTAAATTTATTTTAATAACGTTTTTCACAATTGAATTTCAAAATGAACGGTCTAGCTTTTAAAAAGACTAAATTTTGTGGTTCAAAATATACTTTATCTAGTAAATGAGGGAAAAATAGATGAGAAAATCCAAACCCTATTTTTACAAATGTGAAGGTAAATTGGTAATGATAATAATTCGTAAACTAATGATTGTCATGATAATAATAATAATAAGAATTTGGTTCAAGACAGTTAGTTATAGCATGTTGCTATTAACCACAACACGAATGAAACATTCTAATATTCGTTTGATTGAAGAAAGAGCACTTAAAGTGAGAATATTTTACTATTTCTTCTAGCACTATTGGCCCGGAGGTTCATCACATCATTGAAGATATTAGGATGTGAAAGACTTGCAGCAAGAATAGCAGGGATTCAAAAGTCTCTCCAAAAAACCTATAACTCTTCTCTTGTCCGCTTAGAGAAGAAGCTGAAACAAGAATATGATAAGACTCTACAACAAGAAGAACTCTATTGGTATCAAAAATCTAGGAGGGATTGGATTGTGTCAGGTGACAGGAACACCAGATTCTACCATCTCTCTACTCTCTTAAGACGGCAAAAAAAATCATATTTCATGTCTTCAAAATAATATGGGTATTTGGATTGATGACGAGGACCAGTTAAAAGACATGGCTTGTAGCTTCATGATGAACTTATACACTGAAACATCAGAAAGGCCTCCTGTTAATCTTAGCCCTTTACTTCAACCTCTTCAAAGAGATGATATTGACAACTTTAACAGCCCAGTCGAGAAAGATGAAGTCAAACATGCAGTTTTCCAAATGAATCCTTCTAAGGTGCCGGGACCTGACGACCTTAATGCTGCCTTTTACCAGCGGTGTTAGAACGCAGTGGGAGAAGCTACTTTCCATATGGTCGTTGATGCTTTCAACACGGGAAACATACCTAGTCAAATCAATCACTCTTTATCCAACTTATTCTGAAGGTCAAGACCCCAGAATCTATGAGCCAGTTCCGCCCCATCAGTCTGATAAATGTTTCCAGCAAAATCATTATGAAAGTCCTAGTTAACAGACTCAGACCACTTCTTGTTGATCTCATTGGACCTTATTAGAGAAGTTTTTTGCCTGGACGCTCTACCATTGACAATGTTATAATAGTTCAGGAAATTGCGACAACTATGAAAAGAAAAATAGGCAAAAAAGGTATTACGGCCTTTAAAATTGATTTGGAAAAAGCTTATGAAAAGCTTAGTTGGAATTTTATTCGGGAAACTCTTAAAAGTATCCATCTGCCTCCAAATTGGGTTTCTCTTATCTTGTCGGCTATGGGATCTAATTCAGTTCACCTCCTCTGGAATGGTGACCACACGGATCCATTCATCCCCTTGCGTGGCATCAAATAGGGCGATCCTTTATCGCTCCATATTTTTTTTTTGTGTATCGAACGTCTTGCAAATGCTATCTACAGTGAAGTGCAAAAGGGAAATTGGCACCCTATCTCCCTCAGCAGGTATGGACATAAACTTTCACATTTGTTTTTCGCTGATAATTTATTTCTTTTTGCAGAGGATTCTATGGAACAGGTCCGGGTGGTCAATTATAGAACCAGGTAGCTTTGCTGAAAGTAACTTGTATATTGCACTGTACAACAGGTTGTTAAATACACAAGATGCAGAGTGAAAAGATTGAAAGAGCAAAATCTGTATCTCCATAATATCAGCAATATGTCTCACCACAATATCAGCAAATCATCCACACATGATTTTAGCGATTTGTTGTCTCCACACAATCATTGAAATTCCGTCAGTTATGTGCATAGATTAGAATTCCTAAATTATCACAAGCCCTCTGATGTATATTTATACATGTTGTATTACGTTGAAATGTAAGCACCAATACAATAGAATTTTTTGCCCAAGTTTAGTTCTTTTATGGTATAAGAGTAATCAAAGCTTTAAGAAGCATTTTTTGATCCTGTCATCTTTTCTTTCCACCCACCCACCCTCGCAAATGGCTTCTGGTTCAACTACCGCTGCATCGTCATCGACCTCTAGGCCCGTTCTTCTTGATGGCGTTAATCCTACCCCAGCAATTGTTGCTATTAATGTGGCAGCTCAACTTCCTCTCAAGCTCACCGGCAGTAATTATCCGACTTGGCGTACCCAATTCCATACGCTGCTGTATGGATATGATTTAATGGGTTACATTGATGGCACTCTACCATGCCCACCTTCGGTTGTCTCCAACAATGGTGTTTCTTCTCCAAATCTAGATTATAAAGTGTGGATGAGGCAAGATAACTTGCTACGTCATGCTATCTTAGCGTCAATTGATGCGTCGATAGCTCCTCTTGTCACAATGGCTCAAACTGCCCAAGCTGCTTGGGACAAGCTAAGCAGTTCTTATGCCAAGGCATCGAAGTCTCTCATCTACAGGATTCGGAACAAACTTCTGCAACTTACCAAAGGCAACCAATCAATTGCTGAATACCTTTGCACTGTTAAATCGCTTGCTGATGAGCTATCTCTTGCTGGATCCCCGATAGGCAATGATGAATTGGTAGTGACTGTTCTTTCGGGTTTAGGAGATGATTATAAAGAAATCAGTGCGGATATTCGGGCTCGTGACTCGGACATTACATTTGAGGATCTTTTTGACAAACTAATGGATCATGAATCCTACCTTAAACGAGAAGAGCAACGCAGGGAACCCACACCTATAACAGCTCAACTCTCTCAGAAGACAAACTTCAAAGGGAAAGGCCATGGTGCCCAACAAAAGAAAGGTAATTCTTTTAACAATTCTGCTAACAATTCCCAATCTAATCAAGGAATGTCACATGGTGGCATGAAGAACTATATATAATACTGGGAATCGTCATGGGAACTCTAATTGGCGTTTGAGAGGACAAAATCTGCAGTACCAAAATCAACAAAATCGTATCCAGTGTCAACTATGTGACAAGTATGGCCACGTGGCCAAGAATTGCAAATCAAGACACTCTTCATACTTTGATCCACAAGCAAACTTTGTGAACAAAGGACCAGCTGCGACGCCTAACAACAATTGGATAATTGATTCTGGAGCATCGCATCATATCACTTCAGACTTGCAGAATTTGGCCATTCACAATGAATATAATGGTAATGATGGTATTCTAATTGGCGATGGTACGAATATTCCTATTTCGCACATTGGTAAATCTATGCTTTTCACTCCTCACACCACCTTCACTCTCAATAATGTACTATGTGTGCCTACTATTCGTAAAAACCTTTTGTCCGTTTCACAATTTTGTACTCAAAATAACTCTTCCGTTGAATTTTTTCCTGATCATTTTTTGGTGAAGGATCTGAGCACGGGGGACACACTTGTTAAAGGCCAGAGTAGAGGGAACTTGTACGAGTGGCCAAGTTCATTTATGCAGGCTCAGGCACACACTGCGACAACTACATCCCTTGCTCATTGGCACTCTCGCCTTGGGCATCCTTATAAGCGTGTTCTTCAGCAGATTATTTCCAATAATAATCTTCCTGTGTCGAAGTCTTCTTCATTTCGTTTTTGTAATGACTGTTTTTGTAATAAAAGTCATCGTTTGGCATTTGGTGAATCTACAGTTATCACATCTAAACCTTTGGGAATAATCTACTCTGATGTTTAGGGCCCTGCTCTTGTCTCATCATTTGATGGCTTTAAATTTTATGTCATTTTTGTAGATCATAACACTAAGTACACATGGCTTTACCCGTTAAAAAGAAAATCAGATACAAAAGTTGTTTTCTTAGATTTTAAAACTCTTGTTGAAAATTTCTTTAATACCAAAATTCTTACGGTGTATTCAGATGGCGGAGGAGAATGTGAAGGTCTTCATCCCACACTCGCAGCAAATGGAATCCAACACCTCATATCTCCTCCTCATACACCTCAAATAGTTGGCACTACTGAGAGACGTCACTGTCACATTCTTGAAACTGCACTTACATTACTCTCTCAAGCCTCACTGCCTCCCAAATTCTGGTCCGTTGCGTGTCAGGCAGCAACTTATCTTATCAACAGATTGCCTACTCCAGTGCTAGGTAATAAGTCACCTTTCCTGGCCTTATTTCACATGTCACCAATCTATAGTAAACTCAAAATTTTTGGGTATTTATGCTATCCATGGCTCCGGCCTTATGCGCATGACAAGTTGTCCCTAGAGTCAAGACCTTGTATCTTTTTGGTATATTCTATACCTCATAATGCATATAAATGTTTTGATCCGAAAACGAGCCGCATTTTTATATCCCATCATGTTCTTTTCATCGAAAATGTGTTTCCAGCTACGTCCACACCAAATTATTCAGCCATGTCTCCCCAACTATGCAACCAATGGCTTGATCTCATGAGTAACTCTTGTCCAGCACATAAACGTGAGCCTTGTCGTAGTTCCTTACAATCGGTGCCTACCACGTTGGTAGGTTTCACACTTCACTTGTAAATGTTGAGTAATCTCCATAGGGCCTATGACGTTGGTAAGCGTCGTTCTTATACCATTATGGAGATAGTACCATGTCAGTAAGCTTCGTAAAATGCGTGTGCCTTGTAAACGTATCACAGATTGCGGAGTTACGTCGGGCGCTTCCGTGTGGGCAGTTGTTTCATAAATTCACATGTCTTTTGTATATTCTAACGTATGTAAGGCCTTTACTTTAGAGCCTACCATGTTGGTAGTCTCAAGAAAAAGTTGTGCTATGATTGATAGTTCCGCATAGCCTACTGCATTGGTAGTCTTCGCACTTATAATGTTGGAAATATGAAGTGGTTGTTGCGACACCTACCGCGTTAATAGGCTCAAAAAGGCGTTCATACCTCATTGTCCAAAACATGTGGAGGTGACCTCGAAACCTACCGCATTGGTAGGCCTTGAAAACAAATGAGCGCACCTTTTTAACATATCAAATATTGTAGAGTTGGTGTCAGAGGCTATCGTGGTCGTAGTCTTGTACAAATTTGTGTGTCTTTTTGACATGCCAAATAATGTGTAGTTTTTGCCTTGGAGCCTGCCATGTTGGTAGGCTTGAAAAGAAAAAAGAGGCGTGCGCCTTAATGTACTGAAGACAGTGAAGCATCCATCTTGGCGCCTACCATGCTCAAAACCAAACATGGTGTTTGGTGCCTCCTAGAGCTGGTAGGCTTAGGAATGCCTTATAAAGTAATGTTTGTTGCCTGTTATTGTTGGTAGTCTTTAAACTTGGTAGAGTTTTCCAATCAACTGACAACTACCATAGTCGCTAGGTTCCAACCAGATGGTGGCATCCCATAATCAAGTTACTTTCTTATCGCCCGTTGTTGCTGGTAGGCTTTCATCGCTAAGTAAGTTTTGACTTTCTAAAGAGAATGACTGTAAGTCCTGTCTACTGAGTCAGTAGTTAGGCACTCAAGGGACTCCAAATGATGTTTTATGTCGTGTAGAGCCTACCATAGTTAGCATTTTTATGCAAGCTTGTGGGAGACTGTGGTAGTCCCTAATAACCGGCATTTCATTCGTCATCTACCATAAGGTTCTTTAAATTACAGTACAATTTGAAATTGTATACTGTTAAGGAGCGTACCGTGTGATAGACTTTGCACTCATATCGTAGTAAAAATAGAGTTGTCATTATGGTGCCTACCGTGTTGTTAGTTTACATGTCTCTATCGTGTCAAACATGGATTATTTATTGCAGAGCCTACCACGTTGGTTGTTTTGAGAATGTTTGCACCTTATTGATAAGCAATTGCGCGGAGCCTACCGTGTTGGTAGTCTCTATATCCATATCAAGTAAACATGGATTAGTTATCGCGAAGTCTACCATGTTAGTAGTCTTTGAAAACATTTGTTTCTTTTTTATAAGCAATTGCATGGAGCCTACCACGGTAGGCTCCAAAAAATTCGCGCGCCTTCTTGACATACTGAAAAATGTGAGGCTTTGGTCACAGAGCCTACCATGTCGGTAGGGTCGAAAAAATGCTTCACTTAGCTCTTTTCTTTGTCTTTTGGCACCTTTATTAAGATGATAGGTACCAATCCTTGTGATGGTAGGCTTCAATCCTAGAGATGGCAAGCACAAATCTTTGGGATGGTAGGCTCCAATCTTTAGGGCCATATACAGTAGGTTGAACATGTAGATACCCTTAGGATAGTAGGCATAAATCCTTAGGATGGTAGGCACCAATATTTAGAGCCATACATGGTAAGCTTGAATGGTCCATGACTCTTCTTTTAAGTATATGGTAGGCCGAGAGGGTCTATGACTCTTCCCAATTGGGATGGTAGGCACCAATTGGTAGGCGTAGTGGGTCTTGGACTTATTTCCTATGATTATGGTAGGCACAGAGGGTCTTAGACTCCTCTCTTATGATTACGGTAGGCGCGGAGGGTCTAGGACTCCTCTCTTATGATTAAGGTAGGCGCGAAGGGTCTTGAACTCTTCACTTTGAATTATGGTATGCACGGAGGGTCAAGGACTCCTCCTTTGCAATTATGGTATGCGCGGAGGGTCAAAGACTCATCTTTTGAAATTATGGTAAGCACAAAGGGTCAAGAACTCCTCCTTTGCGATTATGGTAGGCATAGAGGGTCAAGGACTCATCCTTTGTAGTTATGGTAAGTGCAGAGGGTCAATGACTCTTCCTTTGCAATTATGGTAGGCGCAGAGGGTCAATGACTGATTCTTTGCAATTATGGTAGGCTTAGAAGGTTTATAATTGTCACGCCTCGACCCCGACCCCGACCTATCACTAGGCTAAAGCCAAAACTTGACGTGTCAATACTTAATCCCTGTGAGATCAGAAGGTTGCATCCTGAACAGTCGTAACATACCACAAGAAATTCCAAAGGACTTCCAAACTTTCCCCAAAACATCGGCCTAATAGGGTTACAACATCCTATCACATAATTACAAGACTTAAATTTATTCATTCAATCATCCCAAACCTAGGTCTAGTAAGTAAAATAATCAACTTAGCTAAGTATCTATTGGACCAAAAGAATATACATCATAATAAGTTGATCAATTGTATGAAATCATCCTATTACAACAAGTAGTACATCTTCATAGGCAAGCACGCAGATCAAATAAGGCAGAAATCCAACTCGACATGTCAATGAAGCTTCTCAACCACATGAGGGCCTGCTCGGGCACTACCTCACCTGTAATTAATCAAAAAAGGGGTGAGCTAATCCTGCATATAGCTCAGTGAGAATGGAATAGAAAGGGTTTTCACAAAGGTTTTATCCTTTTGTAAACTTCTTTCTAAAACCGTGTTATGCATATACAACAAGAGTAGAAAGATTATCATGTATGACAAGTACACAAGAACGAATTAAACAACGTACTAATCTGGCATCTCTATTCACCGAGAACCTCAAGGACCAAACAAGAGTAGGATTCTCATAATAAAATGACACCATATCTCGAACTTGTTGAAGATGCCCAGTCTCGATGCTTCATCAATATCATAACCCTACACACCAATTACGATAGTGAAATCTGAATATACACCCAAATGCCATGATAGTCTGTCCGTCCTGGCAAGCCCAATGCCGCCCAGGCAGTACTGGAATTCTACCATAGGGTCCATTAGATTGTTTAATCAAATCATTTATATACCTTCCATATCTCCAAGGAGACACCCCAAGTGAGAGAGGAATTCAAAATAGGAAACAAGCTCGGAGACAACAAAGTAGGTTGCTACTGGTTAGTGATAATAATCAATCACATGATAATATAATCATGATCCAAATAGAGTTCATATAACATATAAACATGCAAGTAGAGGTCAACGAGGAAGGTTACCTCTAACATTCGAGCGTATATATAATCCAAACTTAATCAAGCATACTTATCATATGGTCAAGCAAGTAAACATGTGAACACCTTGCATTTAGAATTCATAAGACACAAAGTGGAGGACAACAAGGAAAGTTACTTTATCATGCAAGTGTTTAACCATGTAGCGAACTTATACGAACATGTAGTAATATATGCATCGTTTAGATAATCATGAGACCAATACTCATCATGCTTGACCATATTAATACCATGTAAAAGAACTCAACATAGCCATATACCAAAGGAGGGTGTAAGAATACCTTAAAACCACTCAAAACGACAACAAAATGCAAACACGAACGAAACTACGAAGCAACTTCAACGCTTCTGCATTAGTCTAACTTAAATAGTTAAATTCCCTACTTTTCCAAACTCCAAATAATCTGATTTCAATATAGAATTAAATCTTATCAAAATTATATAGTTCTAGAATCAAACGGAACTCAATTAGGAGTTAAATTGACCAAGATATGGTTTTCGAAAGATTGTTGCGCAAAGTTGTCAAACTGAAAAAACGGGCAATCCGGTCGTGAATCCAGTCATGTTGATCACGACCGTCAGAGAGCATGAAAAACATCCGGAACTGATTCTGGTTGTGATCAACATGACCGGTATCAAGTCCGCCCCCTATGATGCCAAACCGTGAAGTTAGCCATTTGCTCCTAACATGTTTTCCTAGCTTTCAACTCTTTTCCAAGCTTCTACTAACCTCAAAAGGGATTGTCTAACATCAAATACAAGTCCAAGAATCATGCAACAACACTCTTGAAACATCAACTAGCATCCGATACCAACTATGAATCCATACTAGCTCAAGAACACCCAAGATTCACCATCTAAGCTCTAAATGCTAGAATCTTGTTATTAAACCTTGCATACAAGTCATACTCT
Source organism: Ehretia macrophylla (assembly GCA_037974665.1). Classification (NCBI taxonomy): domain Eukaryota; kingdom Viridiplantae; phylum Streptophyta; class Magnoliopsida; order Boraginales; family Ehretiaceae; genus Ehretia; species Ehretia macrophylla. The sequence continues at coordinate 40,702,761 of CM075774.1, forward strand.
ATCTAACTCAACCAAGAACATCATCTAGCATATATATAACACTTCAAGATCCAACAACACTAATTAGGCAAAATCCCTAGCTGCGCTCAACAACCCATCCAACACAAACATTACACCCAACTCATGGTTTATACATAACTAGCAAGAAGAACAACATATATATACAACCAAAGATCTTGGATGAGCTTAAGCAAAGTGTTTTGAAAGAATCCCTCACCTTAGATCTTGAATTTGAATGCAAGAAAAATGTTGTAGGATGCAAGATAAGCTCAAGAATAACTAGAAGATGGTTGCACTAGCTTAGTTCTCATTTCCTTTCTTTCTTTCTTCTTCTTCTTCTTCTTCTTCTTCTTCTTCTTCTCTTTCTCTTTTCCTTTCTTCAGATTGTGTGGTGTGTGTGTGCATTTGTGTGCTGCATTTTTTGTGTGTGTGTGTAGTGTGTAGTATGTGTTCTATTAGGAAGAGGTCAAATAATGTTAGGATATTTTGTTATTTTTGCCTATGGACAAGAATGCCCCTCAACTAAATGCAATTCTACTAGTTTATCATTTTGTTTGTTTTTAACTAGTTTGGTTAGCTATTGTTAATTGCTCGAGTTTAATTATTGTCTACATTATGTAAATTACTCAAATGCACGTAAGAGAATATTTTTGCACGTAAAACAATGCAAGTGCACATAAAATGATGTAAATGTTTATAAACCATGTAAATGCACTTAGAAACTCTATAATGCAAATAAGAAAATATGAGTGCACGTTAAATACTTATGAATTCATAAAATTAAATGTATAAATGAATGCGGGGCTTCACAATAATTCCTCTTTAATATGTATAGTAGGCTCAGAGGGTTCAGGATGCCTCATTCGCGAGCATGGTAAGATTAGAGGGTTCATAACTCCTCTTTAATATGCGTAGTAGGCTCAGAGGGTTCAAGACGCCTCATTTGCGAGCATGGTAAGCTTACAAGGTCCATGACTCTTCTTTAATAAATGTAGTAAGTCGGTGACTTCATGAGTATGTTCCTGAACATTTGAGTAAGTTTAGGGGGAATGTGACTTATCTTTTTTCCTTTCTTTATGTGAACGCGCCGGGTGTTGCTCGAATACATGGGTATTAGTTCTTGTGGCACTAGTTCGAATTATGTTGTCTCATTAGCATCAAGTTAAGTGCCATATAAGCTGAAAATTTGAATCAAACTCTGAGTTGATCTTTATTCACCTTGAAAGCTAATTATATTGCCGTGTCTGTGGGACTACTACATTGGCGTGCATGTGAGCCTACTACATCAATTTTTCTGTGGGCTTATTGCTAAAGCGAATGACATTTTATTGAACACATGAAATGAAGCTAATTTAGGCATGTATTTCCTAAGACTAGTACTTTCTAAGATAAGTTGTATTCTAGCTATTTGGGCAAAGTGGTATGTAAGGTAGGTTGGTTCGGATGAGATTATTGTACAACTTGCTCTAGCTAGTACAGGATGTCATGGTGGGGAACTCGAATAATGTAGTAGTAGCCACAAGAATCTCCTTGCTGCCCTCTTATCTCTCTAATCCCCTACTTGGTGGAGAACTTGATTACCTGGTGGTAGGTGGACGAAATGACCTTCATTTCATGGATCCACAGTCTCCCTAGAATGATATTGCAGGGAGATTGACAATCCACCACTAAGAACCTAGTGTAGAGGTTTATACCTCCTACATAGGTGGAGATGATGACCTCCCCTGCGGTGCTCTTTTCATTGCCGCTAAAGCCTACTAATATGGTCGAATGGTGCATGATACAAGCTTCAACAATTCCCATTTTCCCGAGGGTATCTAGTGTAATGACATTGGCAGAGCTGCCGTTGTCGATGAGTATCAGTCTGACCAATCGGTTGGCCACCATTAGCTTGATGACTAAGACATCATAGTGCAGGCCACTTGGGTGGGTTGCTTCATGGCTAGAGAATGTGACAGTATGCTCTGGTTTGAACTCCCTTGGTCGTTGTGGCCTAGAGTCAAGGCTGAATTTAGAACGGGTGCGCCTCCTTACTGTTGAGTGAGCGATCCCACTAATATCTGCTCTGCTAGTGACAGTATTAACAACGTGCTCGTATCGTGATATTTTTAGTAAGGCAATGTATTGAGCCTTCATCTTTCTTTCTCCTTGGGCCATTACTTGTCTCTCCTTATCAACTTGCTCTAGGTTGAATGGTCGTCTGTCATGGTGTGGGCGATTGCTTCTTCGGTCTTTAATGGGGTAGAGTTCGTGCCTCCTAGAGCGTCGATAAGATGAACTGACTCTACGGCTATCTCTCCGACTGTCATTTCATCTATAGCGTGGTGAAGTAGGGTGGTGGTTGGTCACCTCTTCTTCCCACTTGATTTGGGCCCAAGCCTTGGCTAGGACATACTCCATGGTTTTACACGGGTATTTTATTAATTCCTTGTAAAGGTCGGACTCAGGTAGTAGCCCTTTGCGGAAGGAGGAGATAGTCGTGTCTATGTTGCAGTGTGGGATAGAAACCTTCTCCTTGTTGAACCTCCCCACGTAGTCGCGCAAAAGCTCGCCTCTCCTTTGTACAATCAAGTAGAAATCGTCGGACTGCTTCTCTAACTTTCTGCTGCTCGCTAATTGCTCCACGAACATGTCTGTCAATTGGGCGAAAGAGGCGATACAATTGTTTGGTAGGTTCATGTACTACTACAGAGCGGATTCTACTAAACTAGAACTGAAGCCCTTGCACATGCATGCTTCCCTTGAATCTCGTAGGATGGCTACTGTGAACATTCTCTACTTGTATTGCATTATGTATTATGTGGTCATCTAGATCGGTAGTCCCATCATAGGGCCTCATGTTGGGAAAGTTGAACTTAGCGGGCATTTTTACCATGGCGATGGCATCGACGAATGGAGAGTCGGCAAAGCTGTTTGCTACGTTCCTCGGGATGAGGGCAGGTACCCCAGGAATCCTTTGAATGAGAGACTCCATCTCCCAAAATCATTGAAGGAGATCTAGGTTTTGTGTTCCTTCTTGCATTGGTTGTGTCGGTAGTTACTTAATGGTGACAGTGGTTTGGAGGTAGACTCCGCTGCCAAGCGTCTGTTGTGGTGTGGATCCAAGGGATTGCATAAGTGCCACTATCTGACCGTGGCCAATTGATTTCCCGTGACTTGATGGGGTAGGAGCCGCTGTGAGGGTCTTGACCCTCTCCTCTAGCTCGATATTTTCCTGGCGAACGGTAGTGTTTTCCGCCTCAAGTTCCTTCAGCTTGTCCTTGCATGCTTCCATCTCGGCCATCAAGGCCTCCATCTGTGCTTGGAGATCGTTTTGAGTGCTTGTTTCGGCCAGGGCTTTTATCGTGAATCGGAGTAATCGAAGATTAAAAGCCTTCTGATCGGATAACTAAGTTGCTAACGCCCCACGGTGGGCACCAAATTATAGATCTCGAAATTTACAATCACGAATTTCGGTGGGCTCCAGCAAGCTACAAGACCAAAAAGGCCAAAGAGCGACGTGAGTCTTAGGACACCGGTATGGTGCCGACCAAATACACTGCGACACTCATGTTAGTAGGCTGTAAGGAAGTGTATGAATAAGACTAAAAATATAAGATAATTAGGGAAGACTACCGTAGTAGGAGCAATGGGAGACACAGAGGTTGGTCGATAGAGAGGGGAATGACAAATATGGCTGAAGGTGTATGATATTCCATGGCTTTCCTTTGGGTAGGCGTGGCCTATTTGTAGCTGCTGGTAGGCTAGAGTTCATGAGCTCCAAGGACGCACATCCCTGGAGGACTCGTGTATCTATCCCTGAGGATCTCATAAGACCGGAGCCTACCTAAGTTCATCGTCGTCATCCAATCATGGTGGATTGGATAGCTAAATTATCTCGTAGTTGCTTGTCCCTAGAGTCTCGATAGGGCCGGATTTTCTTCGAGCTTATCGCCAACTGACCATGAGTGATGGCATCGAACGTTGGGCTCTCAAGGGCCCTGGACTTGAGCGGAGCCTACATAAGCATTATATAATGATTATAATGTCTATAGAATACTTATTATTGCTTGATAATGTTTGTTGGTGTTGTTCTTCTTACATATTTGATTGTAAATGCTTGTTAACTTGTCTATCGTCTCTAATCTGTATTGTTGTGTTATCGCTCATTTATCGCCTTGTATCGAGTCTTGCATTGCATAGTGTCAGGCGCGTGAGTGATGGGCCTCTCTGGGTAACCTCGGGTTGCCAGTGTTGGTTGCTCTAGCTCCGTGTCCTGTCATTCTTGAACCCTTCATGGTGCATTGTTGCTTTATTTAATTATTTGTTGCTTCAACTATATTCCCCCTATTGCATATTGCTGCCTTGACTTTCTGGTTCATCTATTGTCTATATTTCATCACTTACTAAATGTCAATTCAGAGCTGTGATGCTTTTTTTTTATTACGATACCGACTTAGATATGGCTCCATAGTTTATTAATTACTGAATCTGTATTTAATAAGTGCAGATGACTCTCAACCTGAATTTGTTGAATTGGATGACGAGTTCCAAATATGTGATATTTGCAATTCAGAAGAGGTGTTCTTGTTTGTTTCATTTTCTTATAATTTTGGACATGTTGGATGAATTTTTTGGCTTCACCCCATTGCTATATTTTCTCGTAGGAAAGGAACAATTTGCTCCATTGTAGAAGCAGTATCTAGGGACTGGTTGTGTTTTTCTTGCAATGAGAAAACAGAGGAATATCTCCAAGCAAGACATCCCTATGCACGGAACAATGAAAGAGGTATTCTTGTCCGCAAAAGGACTTCATTTTTTCGAGGAGTGCAGATCGTGCGATTCAACAATTTGGAAGAACTCATTGATGAAACCAAGCTCCAGCACCGATGTATAGGTAGATATCGGATGGTATTCTAACTGTTAGGATCGGGGGTGATTACGTGTGTGAAAACTAGATATGGAACAAAGATAATGTGAGAATTTGACACAGATATTTTACGTTGTTCGGACTAAAACTTACGTCCACGGGTAGCAGGAGAACAATTCACTATAATGATAAACTGTTACAAGCACTCTCTTACAAAACCTTTCATGTCTCTTGTTTTGCTACACCTATTACAATAGTCATAAGACTTATTTATAGGTAATCCTTAGGATTCTAGGTAGTGGGCTTATAAGACAATTATCCATTAACTGGTCATAGCCCAGCACTAACTTTGATAATCAGGATAATTGTTGCATTAGGTACAGGTGCAAGTAACTGTTCTGCATAATAAGTTAGAAAAATATACTCGGATCTCCCAGATTCACCTGCGGAATGTCAATAATTTTGCCCGATATAAGGATCAAACATGAGAATGTTACAAGGGAAGCGCAGTTAAGATATAATTGTCGTATATAATTATCATTTACTAGTTGCAGGATTTGAAACTATTGTTCCAGTTAGGAGAAGAAACTTTTTTCTGTTCAATAATTCTGATAAGAGATAGTTTTAAACTCTACTTTAGATTCTCATTATTGTTGAAAAATTCTTCGTTAGCTCACCGTTATGTTTGGTTCATTACTTGGTTGCAATCCCAATTATTTGCTAATTATGGTTTAAGATTGATGTAGAGATGGTGAGGAACGTTATGCTCATTGATTTTTCCTTTTCCCCCTTCCTTCTTTTGAATTCCTCACAGGCTACTATTAACAAAGATTAATCTTGATGGTGAACTGACGATTTGTATCTATTTGCCAAGAGATTTGAATCTCTTGGGGCACTTACAGAAGGAGGACACAAGGGGACAACTGCGCTTATTTCAGTGGGAGTAATCAGTGTCTCAGTTCTTGGTAGTGTCCTGGTGAAGAGATTTCCTCTAGTTTGTATTGTAGAATTAATTCATGTAGCATAATTGTTGCAAAATGAAGCAGTTGAAATTTTATTTCATTCATTTTAGTTGCACTTGTATAGAGTGGTATCAATATTCTTATGTTAACTTCGCTATTGTCTCTGATGTGAAATCAAAGAATAATCACACTCTAAGTGGAAGAAATATATTTAACTAGTTTATTATTTTAATCTCTATTATATTCAGTAATCGTGGCAGTAAGGTATTAAAATATATTTCGTATATATTTTTCTTTTGAGAAAGTGTGTCCTTATTGCTGGTTATTTTTCTTCTCTACTTGTGATTTAGATGGCTGCTGTAGACCATATTTTGCAGACTTGCAAAATAATCTAGACTCGTGGCTTCAAGTGGTCCATATTCTATCAAATATTCAGAACTTGAACGCCCAATTTTTCACTTAGCAGGTCAGTTAGATAAGTTATTTTCGTTGTTACATGTTTGATGGTATTGGGTTTCTTTGACAGAGTTAGTTGTATAATATATATGTTATAATTTTGTCACGGCCCCAAATACACTGTGACGAATTTGAAAATGAGACCACCATGCACTTAAAAGAAAAAAAATAAATTTTCGTAAACTTACTAGGCACTAAACCAGATAAACTAAAAACCCCTAGTTAGGCGGAAAGCCTAAAAGCATTTAATCCTAAACACAAAATGTAATTGTTCAAGTCTTCAAACACCATTAAAGTATTATTTCAAAAGCTATATAACTCAATAGAAAAGTCCAAAAGGCACTTGATTCCCTGATGATTGTAGCTGTGATGTTGTAATTGTTATTACTTTGTTGAAAGTAAGAGAACCATTAACATCAATTTATATAGAAATCATACGAATACTTCTTTTCTTTATCTCAAGCTCACTTTCTGATGATTAGTTTAGACTCACAATGAGTTGATAATAGACGCAAAGTTGTGCTTTATAATTCTCATGAAATTAACAGATTACATGTAATCTTTAAATTAATTTTGTAATTTAGTGCAAATTATTTGAGATTGATTTCAGATCAAAGTTAACAGTTTAAATATGGAATGGTTGGAATTCATTTAATTGTGTTCCAAGACCTGAGGCTGAAAGTCGGGTTCAAATTGCTGTTGATCTACTTTGACAGAAAAAGGCATTATACCCTAAACTCAATGCTTTTTACATTGGATTTTTTGAATATAAATAAAGGAATAGTTCCACCCAACTTGTTATTCCGAATATAGAGGTGGAGAAGGTTAGGATGCTGGGCGATGCATTTGGGTAAACTTCCAATGAATTCATTGCTTTGCAAATTAAGATATTGGAGAGAGGTGATTTTACAAAATGTCTCCGGAAAAATAACTTCTTTTGTTAGTATGAGCTAAAGATAAAGCCCTGAGATTCCTCAAAGTTAGATAATGGACAATGGCAGATTGCCGGTGATATGATTGTCATCAAGCCACATGACTTCTAATTTTGAAATGCTTACCATTTCGAACAAGAAGGGCACCAAGGTCAGTTGGATAGCCAAAATCTGGAGAAGATTAAAGATTATTTTTCAAAAGATCAAAAAATATTTCAACATTTAACTTGGACAACCATAAAATTCATAGGTTAACACCTTGCAAAATGAGATGACAACAAAATCAACCTTGTATCTCGATAAATCTCGATAAAATTCGTAGGTTAACCCTTTTGCAGCATCAATGAGAACCATCCAGCATCCTCTGTTTTTCAAATATCAAGCCAAATAAATTTTTGCGAGATGTGTATTCCATTTTCGAAGGAGTCAAGACAGTAATCTTTTGCAGAAATACCCAAAATCTATTTTCAAAGAAGTCGAGACAGTAATCTTTGCAGAAATACCCGAATGAATGTCATTCAATCAAGAAGGAATATCTAGGATGAGAAGCCACATGTGAATGCAAAACGAGACTTGGAAATTCACCGTTGCAAGTTATCATCAAAGAAGTTTCTTACAGAAACTAGAGCCTTCCTTAACCTATTTTTTTTTTTTTATTCAACTTTTCAGCAGGTAAAGCAAATGAAAGTAGCTCTGCACAAACAATTGGATATATAATTATATGCAATATGATCTCGAGCACATGCCTTGAGAAGGCATGTGTTTCACCTTAAATAATGTTAGGACTTACCTTTTTTCAATAAATAGAGAACAAAATTTGGCCACTCTAAACAATTTGTTGGGGGATCTTCAATTGTTCTTAAGAACTACATGGCCTGAATTATGTGTTTGGAGACAGAAGCCTAGAGTATGACAACATGATGCAATCAAAGATTATGTCTGCACATTCACCAATAAAATCTCCTTCAAAAGTAAAGATAATAGTCCCATAACTAAACAGGAAGAAAATGTACTTCGTCCTCTGTCAATCTAAGCGTGGCCACCGTGGATGAGTTAGATGTGAATTATATGAAACAGATTGGTAAATCTTGTTCACCTGTGATACTGAGAGCCTTCCAACAATCTCTCTGAATCTTCCTTGATAATCCTTACTAGGTCGAGGCTGAATCTTACTCCAGAAAAATTGCACTCCGAGGGAAATGCAAATAAGTTGTATGTGTTAACTGTAGTGAGTAATAGAAGTTGAAATAAGTTCACAGTTTCAAGGTAAATGGTGAAGCATACTCATTACGAGATGAATATAGCTATATAGAAAAACACACCTACTTTCTTAAAACAAAAACCAGTGGTGATATCTCAAGAAAAGGCCACCGAGTCCCATTCATACATCTTTCAGGTCATTCATGTTAATTTCAAAACCACATCCTTTCAGGCATCTTTTCTATCTATTTTTTCCTTCTACCCTTTTTCGGGGAGGATGGAGGGACTTAATTTGATTTTCCTAAATACTATACATTGATGAGCTTCACGCATAATATGATTTTCTAGAGAGCTGACTAGTTTAATTAAGCTCAGCAACTAAACACCTTTTTGAAAGTAGACAACTGTCTTATAAAGAAGTTTATGCAAACCACTCCTATCTTTAGATAACTTTAAGAGCTACCTGTCTCTCCATCTGGAAGGCCAGTTTCACTTCTTTTCTGTATCTGATGCTGCAAAATCTTAATGGCAGATTCAGGACTGCAGGATTGACCATCATTTGTAGCCTCTTGCATGTCCACCGGAAAGGCCCCAGCTCCTTTATTTAGTGCATATCTAAGAATTTTGTTAAGAAAAAGGGATAAAATAACTATTAACTTAGACAATAAAATAAAAATTGAACACCACTCTCAGAATTGTCAACCTTGTCACTTTTGCAAGGAAAAGGTTCCATTCATATACAAATAAGAGAAATCGCAGAACTCTAAGATTTGTTTAGAGAAAAGGGATACACGACATAACTGAGAAATTAAGACAAAACGTAGCCACCATACTGAGAATTGCCAACTCTATTGAATAAAGATTGGCAATATTGTACTTCTTTTGCTTGGATCTATTAAAATATAATTAAAGAAACTACACAAGCCTATACTTCAAGATATTAATATGAAATAATGGGCATTAACAAAAAGCCAACTTTTAATCCCCAAATTCTTTGGAGCCCAAAGTTATGTTCTTCTTTGCTTTATTAGAGAGCATTTGGCCAAGGAAAAAATGAGATTACAAGTTCTTCTAGTGCTTATACTTTTCACAGCTCATAAACTACAGAAAAGAAAAAAAGCAATAATAAATAAGTGAGGGTTAAATGAATTTTTCAGTCAAACTAGCTTAAACTCCAAGAGCTTATAAGCTCAAAAAATAAGGAAGAAGTGAGGAACTTCTAAAGTAAGTTCATTTTGATTAAGAAAGCAGGTTTGACTAACCATGAAGGTATTAACATCATTTCAATGGTCATTGGCAACAAACAAATAAAGTGATTCCACTCGACAGAATTATTTTGACAACAAGAAGTAATTGACTCAAGACGAGGATACTCTCTGATTCCAAGGACACTATTATGATTCTCCATCGTATCCATAAAGCTACTTCCTCTGCTCCATGGAAAAGTTTCTCTAACAAGTTTGAGTGCTGCAGTTCCTCCAGAAGTGAATATGCAACAATACTCTTTTGGGGATGCATTAAAGAAACCAAGAACCTACAATGACCATTAAATGGAGAAAATATCACTAGTCCAGCAGAGATGAATCCACAGAAGAATTATATCAATAGATTACATATTGCCTTAGATAGAAACAGAGGACGGATCACTTGAGCAAAAACACAGCTCTTCGTAAAAATTTCAACTTATCTTATACTACTTTATTGAGTAAATTGTTTGCCGCCCCCCTGTGTTTTGCTCGAAATACTCATTCACCCCCTGTGTTTTTAAAATGGGCTCATTACCCCTTGTGATTTTCGGAATGTAGCTGACCGCCCCCCTCCGTTAGAAAAACCGTCTAATTTAACAGCAATTGCAACACACGCGCTTAAAACGCGATTTTTTTATGCTTTTGGTTTAAATAAATTCGTTGTTGGACAAAAATACCCTTTTAGTAAATTGTTTGCCGTCCCCCTGTGTTTTTCCTGAAATACTCATTCACCCCCTGTGTTTTTAAAATAGGCTCATTACCCCCCTGTATTTTTTCGATTTTAATTTTGTGTAAGGGTATAATGATCAATTAACTAATTTTGTAACGTTTGCTAACGGAATAAGAGATTTTGGGTGCGTCAGCTTAATCGAAAAAACATAGGGGGGTAATGAGCCTATTTTAAAAACATAGAGGGTGAATGAACATTTCGGGCAAAACACAGGGGGGAAAGCAATTTACTCCTACTTTATTCATAATTAGATCCATTCCAGTGAAGCAAAAGGCGAAATTCAGGATTGGAATTAACAAGTTCAAACAAAATGAGGTCCTCCAATCCACAAGACATGCAGCCTATCCAACACAGCACGTTACCTTCTGACGACTTTCGTCAATACTGTCACTACTAGTCAAGCTGCAGTTGCTTTGGCTATTTGTGGTCCAACAATTTTAAGGAAGATGTCTCAAGTATCTGACACAAAGTGTTAAAAAGAGAAACATGTTCTGTGTCTCACTTCCTTAATGTAGCAAGTACAAAATTTTATGTAAAAAAATGCCCACAGGAGGAATCAGATAAACAAAAAAATAATTAGAAAACGATTAGAGAAACAGACAAAATTTGTTTTATACATTGAGTAGAATCATTAGTATAACCTAGGTAAATGCAGAAGAAGTAACTAGCTACCAGTTGAGGAATCTGGATTTCAGAATCTGCTTTCCCTGTTAGGCCAAACTGAGATTAAGTCTACAACTGCAGGCTCACAAAACCAATCGCTTCTTAATTTCTGAAAATAATTTTCATCATTTAGACCTGTCACTTTAGCTTCTATATCCAGCTCAATGCTCTGCTCTTAGTTGATTTGAGACAGAATAGGAAGAAGCTTATAGATCAGATACTGAAGTAGTTGAATTTTGTGGACTTTCTTTTTCTCCCGGAGAAATCCCTGAAACAGAATCGTGGAAATATAAATATATTTGACACACATCAGTATCAAAAAAACAAAAAAATTATATGGGCATCCCACAGTTCAAAATTTTCAGTGTGTCACAAGTCAGACCTTGCGATTGGTGGTCTTAAATTGACCATTTGCACATATTCTGCAGCTGCAGGCTCCTCGACAAACAGGACATTTAACCTTGATATCTTTCTTCTCAATGAATCTGAACACATTCATGTATAAGGCTTAATAATTCAGTGCAGAAAAGAAAGGAAAAGGATATAGAGGTCTTAATGCAGTGAGCTGAGTAACAGCTTCTGTAGATTACTCTCTTCTTTTTCTTTTTTTCCCTTTATTTTCCCTTGTCACTTCAAACTTCAACGTTAGTACTTTCAGGTCAAGTATAACTAATAACGGAAGAAGAATCCTTCGGCTTCCATGTTTTACAGCAAAAAGGTTAACTGAAAGTTTAAAGAAAGATGAGGAAAGCACTAAAACCTAACCACTCCTCATTTCATGCATCGATAACATTTCAACTAAGCAAATGCACTAACATATGTCGCCTTTATACACTCATACATGCGTGTATATAATTTGGTAATTGATGTAGTGATATATTGATAAGAATGCAAAATGTCATATTTTTTCCCTTAATGTCTAATTTTTCACACTTATTTGATGTCCAAATACACTCATTATTTTTATATTTTGATTTAGGATGCAAATGGAGACGTAAGGAGCAAAACGAAGCTAAAATCGCGCAATTTTGGACAGCTCCGACACTGTTATGTTTTTTTGGCATAACTCTTTCATTCGAACTCCGATTGAGGTGATTGAAGATGTTCTGGAAAACCAAGAAGAAGATCTACAACTTTCATGTTTTGAGTTTTGAGAAATAAAGGCTGCATCAAAGTCGAAATTGGACGTGAAGTTGCTGCACCTGTGCTATTTAATGTTCTGGAATGTTCTTTATCTAAAAGCTTCTAGTTGATGGTAGAAGAGGTGGTGCACGAAAATTTCAGCTATTTTAACTATCCTAATTATATTAGGCTGTCCTTAGTAGAGTCTCTAAAATAGAGACTCTACTATCATATAATTATTACGTAATATTGTTCATTTGGTGAAACAAAAATTCATAAAGTAGAGATTAAAATCATCAAAAGTAGGCCCGGGTCTCTAAAAAGTACAGAGTCTCTAAAAATGTTAACAGCCTTAGGACTTTTCTAGTTGTTTTAAGATTTCCTAGTTATATTAGGAGTTTACTTTACCTTTAATATTTTCTTATTCTATTTATATTAGAATTTCATTATCTTAGAGGATTTTGTAGGCTTCACAAACTATAAATAATGGGATAAATCATAAGATTTGGAGCTCCTCTCTTTCTCTCCTCTTAGTTTTCGAGTTTTCTTCATGCCTCTGCATGGCTAAACTTTTATTCTTGGTTGAAGGAAATTGAAGCCTCGAAATCAAGAAAACTGTGAGATCTAATTAGTTTTCATTGTTCAATTTATACTTTAAGTATTGAATGTTCTTTTGTTTTATTTAGATGATTCTTTCGTTTAATTGCTAGGGTGGCCAACTAGTTTATTATTCGTCATAATCTATTGCTAAGTTAGATATCAAATCCGTAATTGTTTGATCCCTCTAATTTGTGAAGCAACTAAGATTTAATAATTTGTTGCGTCAGAGATTATTAGATTTTAGGAAGAACATTCAACTAAATTAAATGCAACCACGTGTGCTTATGTTGTTTAGCTTCATCGATCCCTCTAATTCTTAAGGCTGCTACTAGATTAAACTTTTAGCGCGTGTCTGAGGTTGTTTAGTGGTTAGGGTTAATTAAGTCGTGTGTATTCTAATTAACTACAACTAAAGAGAGATAAGAAAATAATTTCAACGGTGAATATTTAAAGTTTGAATTGAAATATACTTGCATCAATGATCAGTTACAAGATTCCAATGATAGATGTTGACTTAGACCAAGGTTCGTCTTCTTGATTAAATTTGATATTTTTAATTTTAGTAATTTCTCTTAAGTTTTCGTTATACTCAAACCCCCCCTCCCCCAACCTTGTTTATGTAACATAAAATTAGGCTAGATACTCTCTGTGGGAACGATCCTTACTCGCATTACTACATATATTTTTCAGAGTATATGTTTATTTTTGGTTGCCTGTGACAGCACACCAAATTTTGGCGCCGTTGTCGGGGAATTTTTCTAGTTTATTTTTGTGCTTCTTGTGATTTTTATTTCGTTCTTGAAATCTGGAAAAAAAAGTTTTTTTTTTTAATCGTTACAATTTTGGTAGAATTAGGTCTCGAAAATTTACTTTTCCGAAGGGAAACGATGTTCTGAGCAAGACTCGTAGCCCTTTGGACTTATGAGCTCTACCTTCTCGAGACCAAATTCCATCGTTTACTAGGGTTTTTAGGCATTTTTTATGTTTTTGCGTAAATTTTTAATTTTTCTTATTACTTTAGATTTCTTTTTCCTATTTTATTTCTCGTGGTTTATTAGTGCTTTCTTGATTTAATGATTATCACTCGATCTACTAATCAAGATGATTTGCAATACGATCCAGAAATAGAAAAAACTACGCGCAGGTTAAGAAAAGAAGCTGGGAGGAATTCTGAAAAGAACGAACTAGTTGTTGATTCCCTATTTGCTAGCAATTCTAATTCAGAAGAGGAGGAAGTCATGGCTAGAAATTGAACTTTGAAGGAGCTTGCCGCCCCTGATTTAGATCAACAACCCTTATGCATAACGTTTCCTACTTTAATGCTAATATTACTTTTGAATTAAAATCTGGCCTAATACATCTTTTGCCTAGTTTTCATGGCCTTGCAGGTGAAGATCCTCACAAGCATCTAAAGGAGCTTCATGTGGTATGCACAAGTATGAAGCCCACGGGGGTGACTGACGAGCAGATTAAATTAAGGGCCTTTCCGTTTTTTTTGAAGGATTCGGCTAAGGATTGACTCTACAATCTACCCTCCAGAAGTATTACCACATGGAACGAGATGAAAAAGTTATTTTTGGAGAAATATTTCCCAGCTTCAAGGGCAGCAAACATTCAAAAATAAATTTGTGGTATAAGGCAGCATAGTGGGGAGTCCCTGCAAGAATATTAGGAACGTTTCAAAAGACTATGTGCGAGTTGTCCCCATCATCAGATTAGTAAGTAGCTACTTATCCAATATTTCTATGAGGGGGTTCTACCCACTAATAGAAGCATGATTGATGTCGTGAGTGGATGAGCTTTGGTGGATAAAACTTCAGAGGCCGCGAAAAATTTGATTGCAAATATGGCAGCCAATTCTCAACAATTTGGCACTAGGTTGGACTCTCCATCCAAGCATGTTAATGAGGTAAATATTTTTTCCCTTGAAGAACAGATTGCAAGTCTAACTTCTCTTGTTCGTCAAATGGTTGTAGGTAATATGCAAACGACGAAGGCTTGTGGGATTTTTTCGGTAGTAGGACATCCAACCGACATGTGCCCAACTCTTCAAGAGGAGCTCATAGAGCAAGTGAATGGGGCGGGTGGTTTTCCTGGACAACCACAAAGGAAGTATGATCCATTTTCAAACACGTATAATCTAGGATGGAGGGATCACCCCAATCTTAGCTATGGGAATCCATAAGCAAATTAGCCCGCGACTCAGAATCGCCCAAGTTATCAGCATATTAACAATCGGGGAAAACTTCTAATTCAGGTATGTCTTTAGAAGATATTGTTAAGTCTCTTGCCACTAATACTTTGCAACTTCAACAGGAGACAAAACAATTTCAACAAGAGGCGAGAGCCAATATCCAAAGTTTGGACAAGCAGGTGGGGCAGATGACAACTGCAATTAGTCAATTAGAGGCACAGAGTTCGGGGAAATTACCCTCTCAAACGGTAGTAAATCCAAGAGAAAATGCAAGTGCAATCGTTTTGAGAAGTGGTAAAGAGCTGGAGATTCCAGGAAAGACAGATCCTGCGTCATCAGAGCAAGAAAAGGAGAAAAACATCGTTGCAGACAAGAACGTGCCCATTGACGATGAGGTACCTAAGCGTAAGTTTCCACCTCTTTCTGATTATAAACCAGTACCCCTTTTTCCTCAGGCTTTAGCATAATCTCAAAAATATGAGTGAAATAGCAATTTATATGAGACTTTTCGTAAATATGAGGTAAATATTCAACTTTTAGATGCTATTAAACAAGTACCTTGTTATTCTAAATTTCTGAAAGAACTGTGTACAATTAAGAGGAAATATAGACTTAAGGGATGTGAGACGGTGAGAGTAGAAGAGAATGTTTCTGCAGTTATTCAAAGAAAACTCCCTGCAAAGTGCAAAGATCCAGGTATATTTACTATCCCTTGTACAATAGGTAACACTAAAGTTGATAAAGGCATGATAGATTTAGGAGCTTCTATTAATGTCATGTCATATTCTAAATATGCTTCTTTGAAACTTGAACCTTTGAATGAAACTAGTATGGTGATACAATTGGCTGATAGATTTAATGCCTATCCTAAGGGGATAGTTGAGGATGTTCTTGTGCAAGTTAATAATTTGGTTTTTCATGCTGATTTCTATGTGCTTGATGTGGAGGGTGGTGATCAAAATACATCTATTTTGTTAGGAAGACCATTTTTAAAAACGTCCAAGACTAGATAGATGTTTATAGTGGCACACTTACCATGGAATTTGATGGTGAAATTATTAAGTTTAATATTTATGATGCCATGAAATATCCTAGTAATGATAATCATGTTTATTCTATTGATGTGGTTGATTCTTTAGCACAAGAAGTAAAAGCACTTGACGAAAAAAGTGGATTGAAAGTTGCCATTGGTAAGCAACTTGAGAAATGATATGATGAGTTAGCCTTCAGTACTGATTTGCAAGACACTGTTACAGCATTGAATGTTTTTTCACAGGAACCTATTCCAGATTTGAAGCCTTTCCAAGAGGAGAATATGGAAGAATTGGATATTGATTATCCTGATTGAAGAAGGAAGCATTGAGTCGAGCCAACGACAGTAAACAAAGGCGCTACTTGGGAGGCAACCCAAGGGTAGTTTGTCTTACTGGCTGATGTTAAATGGATCCAGGTATTTTAATTTTTTAGATATTAGTTAGTTTAACATTTTTATTGTTTTACAGATTCGGCTTCAGTGCCTCCCAGAGTTCGGAGCCTTTGTATGGGGATGTAAATAGGGTCGGCCAACAAAAAATATAAAAATGAAAAATAAAAAAACAAAGTACTTTATTATTGTTGTTTCCTGTTATTTTGCTTTTTCTTGTTTTCTTGGGCTTCACTGAATAGTTGCAGATTTAAAGCATTACTTTTCTTCTCTCTAACAAGTGCTTCAGGTATGCCCTCTTACAGACTCTATTTCTCTTACTTCATTTGCTTTCATGTTTCTACTCATCTTTGCATAAATTTGAAAGTTTAGTTTTACTCGTTGAGGACAATGAAAGTTTTAAGTGTGGGGGAGGGGATTTAGGTTGTGTTTTAATTTTCTTTAAAAAAAAAAAGTTTTCAATGGTTTTTTTTTTTAGCATGACATGAGCAAGGTGCAATTAAGCTTGAAAGATTCAGAACATGATTGAATAAGTACTCTTTCCACTTAGAATTAATTAGTTTAGTTATTTTCCTTGAGCATGGTAGTGACTGAATTATGTAGACAAATGCTGATGAGATTTTGAGCCTTTAGACTGACATATCCATAATCAGTCTTAATTTTTTTTTCATAAGAGATAGTCTTCCATGGATTTGTGTCTCTAGAACTTGCCTTGATTCTCTTCGAGGTCATATTGACGTATGCATGCATGAACATGATTAAGGCTTTCTTTGATTTAGCTACATAAGCCAAATAGCCTACCTTGTAATTAATTTTTCCCTTTGTTAAACCCCTTTGAGCTTTATTGACCTTGTTTATTGTGAACCTACGTTACAAGCTTTAAACCCAAAAAATAATGTCTTTGCCAAGCCTTAGGACTAGTGGAGCATTGGTCAACGTTATGATATGTATGGGTGTGCAAGAAATAAGTGTAAGGGTGTTTGGATTTGTGGTATGGCTATGACTGGTGAAATGAAACATATTTTCATTATCAATTTGTGAGTTCCATTGTGATATTATTTTGGTGAAAAAATAATAAGAAAAAATAGGGAAAGAATAAAAAAAAAAAGAAGAAATAATAGTTTAGAAAAAAAAAAAAGACAAAGAAAAAAGAAAGTGATTGAGGAAATTTCTTTTAAACTGTCCATGTTCATAATTAATCCTAAAAATTTTAAGAAAGGGTTCTGTTTATACATGATATATACAAAGGTGGAAGTTGTTGAATGGAGTAGTTAGTTTTTACATGTCTTATATATTCGAGCTTGAGTTGATTTATTTTTGCTCCGCTAGTTTCGATGGCTTTTGAGTTACATTCCCAAATATTTCTCACCTTTGTCCTAAACCATGTTACAACCCTTAAAAAGTCCTTATGATTTGTGTTATGCACGTGATCTCAGTGGTGGAGAATGAGAAGATATGCAAGCCTATGGTAGACCATTTTCATTGGAATGAATTTGAGCGAAACACATACCCTTTAAACACATGAGAGTCGAGCGTTTATTTCCGTGAGGGTCTACGTATTTAGTTTACTCCATCTTCGAGTGAGAATGCTTACTAAGTAATTATGAGTTGGTTAAGAATGTTTGTTCCTGATATGTTATGAGTTTTGAAGAGTTTGGTTGTTCTTTGTTGATGGCGTTGCAACTTTGATATTCTTGAAAATTTGAGTTTTGCCCGAGGACGAGCAAAGGTTAAGTGTGGGGGAATTTGATAAGAATGTAAAATGTCATGTTTTTCTCCCTTAATGTCTAATCTTTTACACATATTTGATGCCTAAATACACTCATTATTTTTATATTTTGATTTAGGATGCCAATGGAGACGTAAGGAACAAAACGAAGCTAAAATCGCGCAATTCTGGAGAGCTCCAACACTGTTACATTTTTTGGGCATAACTCTCTCATCCGAACTCCGATTGAGGCGATTCAAGATGTTCTGGAAAACCAAGAAAAAGATATACAACTTTCATGTTTTGAGTTTTGAGAAATAAAGGCTGCATCAAAGTCGAAATTGGACGTGAAGTTACTGCACCTGTGCTATTTAATGTTCTGGAATGTTCTTTATCTAGAAGCTTCTAGTTGATGGTAGAAGAAGTGGTGCACGAAAATTCCATCTATTTTAGTTATCCTAATTGTATTAGGACTTTTCTAGTTGTTTTAAGATTTCCTAGTTATATTAGAAGTTTACTTTACCTTTAATATTTTCTTATTCTATTTAGATTAAAATTCTATTATCTTAGGAGATTTTATATGCTTCACAAACTATAAATAATGGGATAAATCATAAGATTTGGAGCTCCTCTCTTTCTCTCCTCTTAGTTTTCGAGTTTTGTTCATGGCTCTGCGTGGCTAAATTTTTATTCTTGATTGAAGGAAATTGAAGCCTCGGAATCAAGAAAACTGTGAGATCTAATTAGTTTTCATTGTTCAATTTATGCTTTAAGTATTGAATGTTCTTATGTTTTATTTATATGATTCTTTTGTTTAATTGCTAGGGTGGCCAACTAATTTATTATTTGTTATAATCTATTGCTAAGTTAGATATCAAATCCGTAATTGTTTGATCCCTCTAATTTGTGAAGCAACTAAGATTTAATAATTTGCTACGTCAGAGATTATTAGATTTTAGGAAGAACATTCAACTAAATTAAATGCAACCGTGTGTGCTTGTATTGTTTAGCTTCATCGATCACTCTAATTCTTAAGGCTGCTACTAGATTAAATCTTTAGCGCATGTCTGAGGTTGTTTAATGGTTATGGTTAATTAGATCGCGTGTATTCTAATTAACTACGACTAAGGAGAGATAGAAAAATAATTTCAAAGGTGAATATTTAAAGTTTGAATTGAAATATACTTGCATCAATGATCAGTTACAAGATTCCGATGGTGGATGTTGACTTAGACCAAGATTCATCTTCTTAATTAAATTTTATATTTTTAATTTCAGTAAATTCTCTTAAGTTTTCGTTATACTCAACCACACCCCCCCCCCCCCCCCCCCCAAAACCTTGTTTATGTAGCATAAAATTAGGTTAAATACTCTCTATGAGAACGATCTTTACTCGCAATACTATATATATTTTTAAGAGTAAAATTTTATTTTTGGTTGTCTGCGACAACACACCATATATATTTTTCAATCATTAAAAAACTAGATAAGCTATTGATATTCACACAATAGAATTCACTCTTTAATCAACCTTCCTCTGTGGTACCAAAAGAAAATCTGGTTTCAGAAAAGGCAGACAAGATAGTCAAAACCTTTTTCTTACATATGACTATCCTTCACAAGAAAGATCAGATTGCTAGAGAAATAGTAGAACTATTCTTACACAGATAAGTAAGCTTCCCTGATAACATGTAGTTTTAGTATCCAAACGAGAAATTCATATGCAGTTGATCGGAAACAAAAACACAGTGCAAGGATACGTGGGTTTTCAAAAACAGTTGAATTCAAATCCTCGAAAATTGCTTTCATTTATGACTCGGAGTACAGAGTTGTCCAGCATGGTCCAAGTACACTAAACTTACAAATGTGCACATATTCTCGATTTTAGCATCTCAATAATGTCAACAGCATTTTAAAATAATAAATAAATAAATTTTTGGAATTAACATGTCAAAAAGCTAGAATTGTTCTTTATCATGGTTTAATATCAGCAGAACTATCAATTACAAGAAATGGAATTCTTCCTATAATTACAATAATTTCCCTACCAGTAAACGAAAAAAAAAAGACACAAACTTTTGAAATAAAGCTGGCAAAAATCTTTCATTATCATGGTCTAATACCAAGACTAGTATAAATCAAATCCAGACTTATAGAGTCAGCCAAACTCTTACACAACTATAATGGCAAAAAATAAATGTAATTTTCCTTACAACTGCAATAGTTTCCATAACCTTAACAATAATTAAAAAGATATGGACTTTCGGAATCAAGCAGCCAAAAGCTAGAATCTTTTTGCTTATCATGGTTCATACAACATAGCGGTAAGTTCAAGCAATGAAAGTTGGCAATAATTCCGATACCTTTAAACTAAAACTGAAAAAGATACAAACTTTTTTTGAGTTCAAACGGGTAAAAGAGGTTATGAGCATTCTTTATCATGGCTATACAACAAATTTTCACTATAACTGTAATAGTTTCAATAACCATAAAGAATAATTAAAAGATATAAACTTTTGGAATTAGCAGCCAAAAGCTAGAGTCTTTTCTTATCATGGGCCAATATCAACATGAGAGTAATTACCTGCAATGGAAATTTCACTATGACCCTTGTGGCTAGTCTGCTGACCCTTCTCATTTTCTTTTTGTTTTTGTTTTTGTTTTTTTTTTTTGTATTGATGCAAGGTTTTGTGGAGTGTGAAAGAGAGTGGCATCGACAGTGATTGGGTAGAGGAGTTGAAATGGTGGCTAATTTATAACAACTCATTCAAAGAAACACTAGAAATAAGTGAAAACTCAACAAGAAATAAAAGCGAAAATCATCAAAAAAAAAAACAAAGATAATAACAAAATTCATAAAAAATCAACTCACATTTTTTTTTTTAATGTGAAATGGAAGATCTAAACGGTGATGGTCAACTAACGGAGACACAAACGACTAACGCCAACTATTTTTTTTGGGTATCTTTTGCTCGGTAATGGCCAAACAGTAGAAAGAGACACAGGTATGAACAAAATCAAAATGGTTTGGGTGTGAGAGAAAGGATTGGGCGATTGGTAATGGTAGGGCCGCCTCTGCCTCCGCCGTCGTCATCAGCTGTCGTGCCTTCAAGGCGTCACCCTCGGTCGCCGCCCGTCGTTCCCGATGATTGCCATAGTGACTGTTATTCATCATCCTACGTGATAGACGAGGGCGAGTGCGACATCGCCTCTTCCTCCGCCGTCAGAAAACCCTTGCCTTTCGATCTCAACATGCCACCTCCAACGGATGATATGGAAGCCGACGCCGATGATCTCCACTGCACAGCTCTGCGTCTCTGATCGTATCATTTTGCGAACCATTTGAAGGTGGGCAGTGAAAAACCTATTAGACGATAAAATCGACAAATGGGTCGAGGTTCTGTCTGCTACCAGTCTTTGCTGTTTTAAGAGAATTTTTACTTCTTTTTTTTTGAGCAAATTGGACAAATAGTCCCCATTGTTTATAAATTTTGGACAAATAGTCCATATTATTTCACAAATCATTCCGTTAGTCCATATTATTTACAAAAGTCCCACAATTAGTCCTCATTATTTGCAAAAGTCCCACAATTAGTCCCCATTGTTTGCAAAAGTCACTCAATCAGTCCCCATTGTTTGTAAAAGTCACTCAATCAGTCCCCATTGTTTGCGAAAATCACTCAATTAGTCCCCAATATTTGCAACAAACATTGGGGACTAATTGAGTGACTTTCGCAAATAATGGGGACTGATTGAGTGACTTTTGCAAACAATAGAGACTAATTGAGTGACTTTTACAAACAATGGGGACTAATTGTGAGACTTTTGTAAACAATGGGGACTAACGGAATGACTTGTGAAACAATAGAAACTATTGGTAAAACTTTTATAAATAATGGGGACTATTTGTCAAAAATTTGTAAATAATAGGGACTATTTGTAAGATTTGCCCTTTTTTTTTTTTGACTTTTTGAAATTTTTAGAGATTATCGCTAGAGGATATTATGAAGGGCGATGATGGAATACAAATAAAGGTATAAAAGTAATTTTGCACTTGTGAATTTTGATTCAAGTGTTAAGGGTAATTTTGTAATTGTAGATATTAGAGGGCAGAATAGACATTTCAAATATTTATAGGTTGATATTGTTGTATGCTGCGGTTTCACATCATATTAACTAAGCTAGGGGTAATAAAGTAATTAGCCAAAATAAAAATATTATAAAAACAAATAGGCTCAACATCAATCAACGATGGGTCCCATCTGTTATTATTGTGTGCAGTGGATCCCGCGAATATTTATTAAAGTCAGGGTCACTCTAGTCATTACAAATATTTGCTTTTTAAAAAATGAATGGACATGATCAACCGTTGAAATAAAATATAATAAATCTTTGGCTCATATCTATTTAGACGGACCTGGCGTAGGCGCACTGGAGCCTTACCCGTATTTTTAGTAGTAGTAGTACTTGCTACTGCTGAGAAGATAAGGTTTTTATTAGGTTGAAACTGGGGTGGGGTTAGGATTTAACTAGAGTTAATTCATGGTGTTCAAGTGCAAAAGACTTACATACGAGTTTGTTACTGTAATAATCTAATAATAAATTTTTTCAAATATTAAAATATAAGTCCCTTAATAATTTAATAATCATTTTACAATAATGTTACAATGTAACTCATTGAAGTTAATGAAATTATTACGTTATTTGATATGTAACTTAGTTGTAACACGAGTGTTTTTTTTTTTTATTTACGTGTGTAATCTAACAAGGATGAGGTGATGATCGCTTAGTATATTTCATGGAATGAGATCTAATGTGACTTTAAAGGTTACAAAAACTTGGCATCCTCTCACTTATGTCTTACAATGGTAGGAGTTTTTTTTGTAACATTCTTATAAAATATAATGGTTATAACGCTATTATGGTATTATACGATGCAACGTGCAACTTGAAAGCCCTTATCGATTATAAGAACGTAACTTATTGTTGCTTGGATCTCGTAACAATAAGAGTTTTTCTATCACTCACATTTTCATAAATTATAAAGGCTATAATGTAATAATGGTACTATACTATCACACAACTCAAATGACACTGTAAATTTTTTCACTCTCCAACTCTTTTCTTTTTTCGAACATCAAAAAATTAAATATACTTTGACAAAAAGTAAAAGGGAGCACGTGTGATGCATTTTAAAATTTCAAGGAAAATGTCTAGTAATTTTTGGACTATAAAGGTCTTGTGCGTTTCTGAAAAAGCACAAAGAGATCCTATGTATCACCCATATAAAAAATTGAGAAACTTGTTTGGTTTTAAATAAAAAAACGTGAGAACTCGAATGTCTTTTTCCAATTTAAAGCACTATAGAGTTATTTGACTGAACATTGGGCCAACATGTACCGTGCCCACATCAAGATCAACATTGCGTCATTGATGATGACACAATATAAATCAAAATCCATGATCAAGAAGAAAAAGTCCACCACACGACCGTTGGTAATGTTACTCGCTATGTAAGTAAAATGTTGTGAGCTCGAGTCATTCTAATTGTTTAATGTTGATTTTTTTTTTCTTTGAAATTGACAAGCTTACGGGGTTTTGATTTGCTCATCTTGCAATTATGTAGTTCTTTCATTCACTAATTTCTTGATATTCTGATGATGTAGTTTGTCTTTGGATCTATTGTTAGGGTCATCTTATAAATTCAGTCGGACCATTCACAATCTCATACAAACCAGTCTCCTAATTCATAGCGAAAAGTCACAAATTTCTTGGTTCAAATTAATGGATGCTCCATAATCATGATCATTACTCCTCGAGTCGTGTGTTCTGTGCAGTTAATCAATGTATTGACTAGCTTGCAAATTTTAGAATAAATTTTAGGATGCCATATCGTAGATCAACTACCATTGTCGCTCATTATGTTCCTAAAGAAAGATAAAAAGAATAAAATATTTCCTAAATTGATTAATATGTAATTGTCTTTGTCTCTTGTGCTAAAAAAAAAGAAAAAAAGAAATCAATGGATGGTTTAAAAAGTTAATGGTGTGTTGATGTATAGTATACCGAGAAACTTTTTTTTTTTTTTTAATTTATGGAAAACATTTCCACACAATCATTTCACAATGGATATACAAATACTATGCTAAAGTGAAACTTGACAATCACCTCACTTCACGCATTGTTTTTGTCACGACCCCCTATTAATAAAGTCTCTGATACCATAGAATAATCACAAATTCACAAAACATTAATGGGGTCATGATGCCACGGGCTTAAGAAGATGGCTTCTCCTAAGTCCGCTAAGGCACAATACAATAGCCCGCTCACTAATACCCATAAAATAGTACATTAGAGCAACTAGCATCCTTCCATTACATTCAATATAATTCAAGAGTCCATTACAATAACTCTTTACAACAATTTTCTATTACAAGAGATTTCACAATTTAAACTAGTTGTACAAACCCAAAGGATCTCTCAAAATCTTCTTGACGACACTAATCTCTGAATCCCAAGAGTTCACCTGAAAACATTTTGTAAAATGAAAGGGGTGAGCTATAAAGCTCAACGAGAGGGGAACACGAGAGGCTTTGGAAAACCTTTTGAAAACCATTTGAAAATATCATTAGTAAATCAAAGCTTTGGAAAACCTTTTTCATGATGCATAAATGTGACAAAACATATAACAAAGCAATAAGTAAACATTAGGCATTAATAGAGAGCATGTAAACACTTAATCAAGTAACTTTAAGTTATATAACCACACAAGAAAAGGATCCGGTTTCCATTCCACCTTATCTCTCCCACTTCTTTTGCTCCTTTGCACTTGCGATGTTGTTAACCCCTTATAACACCACTAGGTGTACTCCGGATATACCTCGAAATCCTACGACCCAACACCCCATAGTCTTCACCGACCATGCGAGTGAGGGAATATGTCACGCCCCGACCCGACCCCGCAAAAGGCCAAGCCCGGACCCGACACACGGACGGAGTCTCCTCTGTACCGCGTACGATCCGAAAACCCTAAAATCAACACAACACTTGCGAAAGCTATATAAACAATCATAACAAGCCAACTTTCTTTAAAACATACATCTTCTTATTATCCAAGTTTGCAACCCAAAAATGATATGCATACTACACAATTATTTATGCCACTAAACAATTAACCATTAGCATGCATTTCCTTGCTAGTCATATGAGTATAAGCTTACAACATTACAAACTTTAATCCTTTACAACATAAGACCATTAAAGGCCTCAAACTAGAAAATATATACAAGGCTACAAGCCTTAAAATTAAGCGACCTCCACGCAATATACATAACAAGCAAGGTTCGCACAAAAACTGGTAACCAACCACCAGCAAAGCAGAGAAGTGCTATCACGGAAACACCTCCACCTGCTCCTCCTCCTCAATTACCTCGAGAGGGTCTGCTTCAACTACTCCTGTAAAAACATAGTATAGAGAGGAATGAGCAAAAACTATTGCTCAGCGAGGGCAATTGGTCTCAAGGACGGAGATGAAAGGAGTATGCAATGCAATTAGCCAAGCAATACATAAAAATCATATAAGTTACATCCAAAGCCAACAATAAAGCAAGGCAAGTATTTAAAGCGGCAAACACTCATTCAAAGGATACGATACTCTTTTCACGAGCAACTTTCAAACACGAATTCGATGACGACGCGCCGGCCCAAACCACCTTATAACACCAGTTTGGAATACCCCGGAAGTATCCATCAA
Source organism: Ehretia macrophylla (assembly GCA_037974665.1). Taxonomy (NCBI): domain Eukaryota; kingdom Viridiplantae; phylum Streptophyta; class Magnoliopsida; order Boraginales; family Ehretiaceae; genus Ehretia; species Ehretia macrophylla. The sequence continues at coordinate 40,728,600 of CM075774.1, forward strand.
TCCTACGACCCAAATCTCCCTGGGAGGCAACCCAAGCGAGAAAGGGAATAGCAGCGGAGCTAGAGCAACCAACACTGGCAACCCAAGGCTACCCAGAGAGGCCCATCACTCACGCGCGAGACACTATGCAATGCAAGACTCGATACAAGACGATAAACAAGCGATAAAGCCACACGTGGGAGAATAACAAAGTAGGTTACTCTCGCACGCAATAGCAGCAATTTGATAAGCAATTCAATCCAAAATAACTCAAACAAGTATTCCAAGTAATTCTAAGCATTCTATAAGCATAAAGACAAGAAAACACACAAAAACACAAATCGGCCCCAACTATCAAAACGCTACCATTTCCAAACGAGCTACGAGTTCTGGAAACCGACTTTGCCAACCCTCCTAGGTCACCATAAGGCACGTCTAAAGACCCCGAAACCTTACTTTACCCTAGAACTCGCGCAAAGCCCCGATTTCTCCCTTTCTCGTTTGAACTACAACTATAACAACCAAACACCCAACCAACGCCATAATCGCACCAAAAGTGCTTCCATGGCTCCCCGAAGCAATGCCAACACGCAAAACGAAAAAACGCTAAAGCCGACCTAAACGACCCCGACTTTCCCAAAGGCTTAATTCTCATTTTTTCCACTACGCAACCCAAACAAACCACACATTTTAGCATTCTAGCGTTCCTAGCACATTTCTACATCAACAGAAAGCATAACAGCGCAACTTCAACGTTTTAAGGTTTTACTATTCACAAATTACTATTCATTGATCAATTTAAATTACAATCACAACATTTAACCGCAGAAAATGTTACAAAGCTATAAATACATGTTCTACAAATGCCAAGGAACATTCTAGAAGCATCAAATTGATTTAAATAATGATCTACGGATAAATCTAAAAATTGACAAAGTTAACATACACAACGTACAAATGCGCAAATAACATGCTTCCCTCACCTCAGGTACTCCTAGTCGCTAGGAAAACAACGTTGGTTGCCTCGAAAATCACCCCGCACGAGCTCTCGCGAAGATTGATCGATTGGAAGTTGAAAGGTTTTTTTTTTTTTTTTTTCTTCAATGAAGCTCACGGCCTGCTCTCATGTTTTGCTGCTGTTTTCTTTTTATTTTGCTTAGTTATTTTAGCTTATAAGTGTTAAATGGTCAACAAGTCAAAGGTCCAAGGTCAAACAACTTAAGACTTGGTCAAAGGGCCCTATTTTGTGCATTTTAAAGCCGTTTTAGCTAAGGTAAGATCAATTAAAGCTAGCAACATTTAAAATATAAAATTTAAGTCATCTAAATACTAGTTTCACTATTTGCTGAGGACTGAAAATCGTTATCTAGCTATCGTTCCTTAAATGCAATGCACGTTGCGACGGCGAGAAAGTAACAGTTAATTCACAAAGAATTTAAGGAAATATAATTTTTAAAATAATAAACAAAGAATTTTCACATTCCGGGCTCGGGTATTACACCCTCTCCCCCTTAAAACAATTGCGCCCACGCAATTCTTACCTGGTCAACAAACAACTCCGGATATTGATCCCGAACTTGGTCCTCTCTTTCCCAAGTCGCTTCCTCAAACCCATGATGATTCCACAGAACCTTTACTAACGGAATACTCTTTATGCGAAGCTCCTGAATCTTCCGATCCACAATTCTAATCGGTTTCTCTTCATAAGACAACTTTTCTTCAATCTGCAAAGGCTCTGGTTCAAGTACATGTGAAGGGTCTGGATGGTACTTCTTCAACATAGACATGTGGAACACATCGTGCAGTCTCGACAAGCTCAGAGGCAAAGCTAATCGATAAGCCAAAGGACCTACCTTTTCGGTGATCTCATACGGACCCACATACCTGGGACTAAGCTTCCCGCTCTTACCGTGCCGAATCAATCCCTTCCGTGGAGAAATCTTAAGAAACACCCAATCTCCCAAATCAAACTCAAGATCCCGACGGTGTTTATCTGCATAACTCTTCTGACGACTCTGAGCTGTAAGCATACGCTGGCGAATAAGGTGAACATTATCTACCATCTTAATCATCTCAGGTAACACAGTCGGATCAACTGTTCTCATCTCTCCAACCTCTTCCCAATATAACGGGGATCTGCATTTCCGACCATACAACGCCTCGTAGGGAGCCATACCTATAGTAGACTGATAACTATTGTTGTAGGAGAACTCCGCTAAAGGCAAAAACTTATCCCAATTCTTCCCAAAGTCTAGCACGCATGCTCGAAGCATGTCTTCCAAGATCCTGATGGTTCTCTCAGACTGGCCATCAGTTTGCGGATGATAAGCAGTACTGAAGCTCAACTTAGTTCCCATGGACTCTTGCAACTTCTGCCAAAAACGAGATCTATATCTGGGATCCCTATCTGACACTATACTCTGTGGTACTCCATGCAATCTCACGATATTAGCAACATAAAGTTCAGCTAACTTATCAAGGCTATCCTGTTTGTTCACGGAAATAAAATGCGTAACTTTAGTCAAGCGGTCTACAACAACCCAAACAGAATCACATCCTCTCGGAGATCTAGGAAGATCGGTCACAAGGTCCATTGTTATATGTACCCACTTCCACTGCGGAATCGACAATGGCTGTAGAAGTCCGGCTGGCCTCTGATGCTCAACTTTAACCCTCTGACAAGTCAAACATCTAGATACATACCCAGCAATCTCCCTCTTTATATTGTTCCACCAGAAGTGTTGCTTCAAATCTCTATACATTTTTGTACTGCCCGGGTGAATCGTATACCTCGAATTATGTGCCTCGGACAGGATCTCATTCTTCAAAGTCAGATCATCAGGAACATATACCCTGTCCCTGAATCTGAAGATGCCATCTGCATGTAATTTAAACTCCGACTCTCCCCCTTTAGCTTTTTCTTGGATCTTTAAGATGTGAGGATCAGTCTTCTGAGCCTCTCTAATCTGTGCTAGCAACCCTGACTGAATCTGCAAACTAGCAAAACGAATCCCTACCTCAGTAGCTTCTGGCTTCCATGAACAAATTTCTTCCAAAGTCTCCCAGTCCTTGATAATCAAGCTTGCAACAGTAGCCTTTCGGCTCAAAGCATCAGCAACAACATTTGCCTTACCTGGCACATAGTTAATAGAACAGTTATAACCACCCAATAGCTCTAGCCATCTCTGCTGCCTCATATTCAGATCCTTCTGTGAAAACAAATACTTGAGACTCTTGTGGTCAGTAAAAATTTCAAATCTGCAACCCCACAAGTAATGACGCCACTTCTTCAATGCAAACACAACTGCAGCTAACTCAAGATCATGTGTAGGGTAATTGACTTCATAAGGTTTCAATTTCCTAGAAGCATAAGCAATCACCTTACCATTCTGCATTAAAATACAGCCCAAACCTTCTTTAGATGCATCACTGTAGACAACAAAGTTCTCTGTTCCCTCAGGTAAAGCTAGTATATGAGCTGTAGTTAGTCTCTTCTTCAATTCTTGGAAACTGGATTCACATTTGGCATCCCAGTTGTAAGCAACTTTCTTCCGAGTCAACTGGCTCAAAGGTCCAGAAATTTTGGAAAAGTCTTTAACAAATCTCCGGTAGTAACCTGCCAATCCAAGAAAACTCCGAATCTCTGACACCGTCTCAGGTTTCTTCCAAGATGAAACAACTTCAATCTTAGCTGGGTCCATTGAAATTCCTCGATCTGAAATGATATGGCCTAGAAAAGATATCTGATTCAACCAGAACTCACACTTGCTGAATTTAGCAAAAAGCTTGTTTTCCTGCAAAGTCTGAAGCACAATCCTTAAGTGTTGCTCATGTTCAGCCTCGTTCTTCGAATACACTAAAATGTCGTCAATAAAGATCACGACAAACTGATCAAGGTAAGGCCGAAAGACCCTCTGCATCAAGTCCATGAATGCGGCTGGTGCATTCGTCAAACCAAACGGCAAAACAACAAACTCATAGTGGCCATATCTAGTCCTGAATGCCGTCTTTGGTATATCGTCACTCCGAATTCTAAGTTGATAGTAACCCTGCCTTAAGTCAAATTTGGAGTAAACACTCGTACCCTGCAACTGGTCAAACAATTCTTCAATCAATGGCAAGGGGTATTTATTCTTAATCGTGACTTGATTAAGTCCCCTGTAATCAATGCATAACCGTAGCGTGCCGTCTTTCTTTCTCACAAACAACACAGGTGCGCCCCACGGCGAAGAACTAGGTTGTATAAACCCTTTCTCAAGCAAGTTCTGAAGCTGAATTTTTAACTCCTGAAGTTCAGCCGATGCCATTCTATAAGGACTCCTAGAAATTGGCGCAGTGCCTGGCACAAGATCAATCACGAACTCAATCTCCCTATCCGGTGGTAAACCCGGTAATTCCTCGGGAAATACACCAGGAAAGTCTCTAACAATCAGAACCTCATTCAAACTCAACTTATCAGCAGGCTGATTGATCAAATAGGCTAAGTAAGCTTCACAACCCCTATTCAACAACTTAGAAGTCTTGATCGCTGATAAAAGTGGAATGCGGGCAGCCCTGCAGTTCCCAACAATCTCTAGTACCGGTAGGTCAGGAACCTTAAGATAAACGACCTTTGTTCTACAATCCAACTGAGCATAAAACTTTCCCAACCAGTCCATTCCCAAAATGATTTCAAAGTCACGGAATGGTAATATAATTAAATCAGCAGGAAATTTACGGTTCTCAATACATATATCACAAGATTTGCAAATAGACTCAGTAACAAATTTTGCACCCAAAGGAGTACTAACTTCAACTTCATAAGGCAATTTATCAATGCAAACATTCACAGATCGTGCACATGCAGGAGTTATAAACGAATGTGTAGCTCCGGGATCAATCAAAACTTTAACTGGCTGAGTATTGAGAAGAAAGGTACCTTCCATTATAGCTGTATTATCGGGCAGCTCCTCTGCATCCAGTGCAAAGACCCTAGCCTGTACTCTCTGTGCTGGTCGTGCACCTGTAGCCCTATTCTGAACACCTTGGCCTCCACCACGGCCCTGAACATTATTATACTTAGGGCAATCTCTCACCCTATGATCATCACCGCCACAACCCGTACATTTACCACTCTTCCTCCAGCAGTTAGCCTCAATATGCCCTGGTCGATTACAATAATTACACTGCTGATTTTGCCTAACCGCAGTGTTTCCTGTAGGTGCTGGGGCTCTGGCAGGGGTAGGAACTGTACCTCCCTGCTTGGGTCTAGTCACAGCTGGCCTAGCCTGAATCTGCTGTTGTGGCTGATACGGACGCTGCTGAGGACCCTGTGCAGAAGCCTGATACTGCCTCGGCTGACTCTGGCTGCTCTGGCCCAAATACTGCTTCTTACTCGGCTGACTGCTCTCAGCTAACATCTCAGCCTTCCGTTTCTCAAACTTCGAGGCTGCCTGAAATGCCTCGGGAAAAGTAGTGTAGGTCTGCCCAGTCAAATGCAACTGTATGTCCATTCTCAGCCCACGGACAAACCTATGAATCATTCTCCTAGCCGGCCGTACCAACTCGGGCATATACCTCGACAGGCTAACAAACCTAGCCTCGTACTGTGCAACAGTCATATTTCCCTGCTTCAGGGCTACAAACTCATCCTCCCTCCTCTCCATAGCAATCTCGGGAATATATTTGTCCCGGAACTCACTTACAAAATCATCCCATAAGTGTGGAATATCCTCACAATCCCACCTCAACCTAACAGTATTCCACCACTGCTCTGCATCACCCTCAAATAAGAATGACGCATAATCTATTCTTGCCTCATCAGTGTACCTCAAAGCGGTGAAAATCTTCTCAACTCGATTAATCCATCTCTCAGCCGCCTCATCATCCGGCTCCCCGAGAAACTTTCCCAGCTCGTGCCTCAGAAATTTCTCTAACTGATTATTCTCAACTCTGTACCCCTGTCCACCAGGATTAGCTTGATTACCCTGGGGATTAATCCGGTCCTGCCTCTGCTCATGTAGTACCTGTGTGATCCGGTCTACTGCAGTAGTCATGGTAGCCATAAACTGCTCAGGCAACGGCTGCTGACCCTGTTCTGCTGCCTCTTCATCTGATCCTATACCTTGAGTACCACGACGTGGCGGCATAGTAGCAATTCACAATAGCTGGCAACATTTAAAAGCAGTTTATAGACAGAAATATAGCACATAAGATTAGATAACACTCAAGTCAATAACAATCCAATATTCTATCACACAATTCACATAAGACAAGTTCAACTTGCCAAACTATTTCACTTAAACACATAAACATTCCAAGTTCACAAAGTCATGTTATAACATTTTCTTTTCACTTAGCAATCATACATAAACACTTTAGCATTTTAGACCTTTACCCCACAAACCGAGAATCATATCCCGGCTCATGCAAGACTATCATGCTCTGATACCACCTAAAGATGTCACGCCCCGACCCGACCCCGCAAAAGGCCAAGCCCGGACCCGACACACGGACGGAGTCTCCTCTGTACCGCGGACGATCCGAAAACCCTAAAATTAACACAACACTTGCGAAAGCTAGATAAACAATCATAACAAGCCAACTTTCTTTAAAACATACATCTTCTTATTATCCAAGTTTGCAACCCAAAAATGATATGCATAGTACACAATTATTTATGCCACTAAACAATTAACCATTAGCATGCATTTCCTTACTAGTCATATGAGTATAAGCTTACAACATTACAAACTTTAATCCTTTACAACATAAGACCATTAAAGGCCTCAAACTAGAAAATATATACAAGGCTACAAGCCTCAAAATTAAGCGACCTCCACGCAATATACATAACAAGCAAGGTTCGCACAAAAACTGGTAACCAACCACCAGCAAAGCAGAGAAGTGCTATCACGGAAACACCTCCACCTGCTCCTCCTCCTCAATTACCTCGAGAGGGTCTGCTTCAACTACTCCTGTAAAAACATAGTATAGAGAGGAATGAGCAAAAACTATTGCTCAGCGAGGGCAATTGGTCTCAAGGACGGAGATGAAAGGAGTATGCAATGCAATTAGCCAAGCAATACATAAAAATCATATAAGTTACATCCAAAGCCAACAATAAAGCAAGGCAAGTATTTAAAGCGGCAAACACTCATTCAAAGGATACGATACTCTTTTCACGAGCAACTTTCAAACACGAATTCGATGACGACGCGCCGGCCCAAACCACCTTATAACACCAGTTTGGAATACCCCGGAAGTATCCATCAATCCTACGACCCAAATCTCCCTGGGAGGCAACCCAAGCGAGAAAGGGAATAGCAGCGGAGCTAGAGCAACCAACACTGGCAACCCAAGGCTACCCAGAGAGGCCCATCACTCACGCGCGAGACACTATGCAATGCAAGACTCGATACAAGACGATAAACAAGCGATAAAGCCACACGTGGGAGAATAACAAAGTAGGTTACTCTCGCACGCAATAGCAGCAATTTGATAAGCAATTCAATCCAAAATAACTCAAACAAGTATTCCAAGTAATTCTAAGCATTCTATAAGCATAAAGACAAGAAAACACACAAAAACACAAATCGGCCCCAACTATCAAAACGCTACCATTTCCAAACGAGCTACGAGTTCTGGAAACCGACTTTGCCAACCCTCCTAGGTCACCATAAGGCACGTCTAAAGACCCCGAAACCTTACTTTACCCTAGAACTCGCGCAAAGCCCCGATTTCCCCCTTTCTCGTTTGAACTACAACTATAACAACCAAACACCCAACCAATGCCATAATCACACCAAAAGTGCTTCCATGGCTCCCCGAAGCAATACCAACACGCAAAATGAGAAAACGCTAAAGCCGACCTAAACGACCCCGACTTTCCCAAAGGCTTAATTCTCATTTTTTCCACTACGCAACCCAAACAAACCACACATTTTAGCATTCTAGCGTTCCTAGCACATTTCTACATCAACAGAAAGCATAACAGCGCAACATCAACGTTTCAAGATTTTACTATTCATAAATTACTATTCATTGATCAATTTAAATTACAATCACAACATTTAACCGCAGAAAATGTTACAAAGCTATAAATACATGTTCTACAAATGCCAAGGAACATTCTAGAAGCATCAAATCGCTTTAAATAACGATCTACGGATAAATTTAAAAATTGACAAAGTTAACATACACAACGTACAAATGCGCAAATAACATGCTTCCCTCACCTCAGGTACTCCTAGTCGCTAGGAAAACAACGTTGGTTGCCTCGGAAATCACCCCGCACGAGCTCTCGCGAAGATTGATCGATTGGAAGTTGAAAGGTTTTTTTTTTTTTTCTTCAATGAAGCTCACGGCCTGCTCTCATGTTTTGCTGCTGTTTTCTTTTTATTTTGCTAGTTATTTTAGCTTATAAGTGTTAAATGGTCAACAAGTCAAAGGTCCAAGGTCAAACAACTTAAGACTTGGTCAAAGGGCCCTATTTTGTGCGTTTTAAAGCCGTTTTAGCTAAGGTAAGATCAATTAAAGCTAGCAACATTTAAAATATAAAATTTAAGTCATCTAAATACTAGTTTCACTATTTACTGAGGACTGGAAATCGTTATCTAGCTATCGCTCCTTAAATGCAATGCATGTTGCGACGGCGAGAAAGTAATAGTTAATTCACAAAGAATTTAAGAAAATATAATTTTTAAAATAATAAACAAAGAATTTTCACATTCCGGGCTCGGGTATTACAGAATAGGTCACGGAGGTCATATAATCACATGCAAGTCCGCTGCCGCCCAGTGGAGACATAACACTACCGTGCCTCGATAAAAGGTTGCAACCTTCCGATAACACACAATTAATCATTCAAACATTCATTCATTGCACACTTAAAACGAGGGGACAACAAAGTTGGTTGCCCCTCAACCACATTAACAAGCAATAACCCTTTAATAGCATATTTTCATATTAACAATCAATAAATGCTTTATTAACACATTTGGTAGGTGACAAAGTAGGCCACCATACCATTTACACATACATTTATATTCATTAAAAACTCTCCATAGCGAATTATCATGCATGCATTCAAGTAGATCCTTACCTATAAAATGTATCAAGTGCGTTATGACAAGTCCCAAATTATTCACATACACATATAAACACTTGAACATTTCTAAAGGTAAGCAACATGACACACGCTACTTAACCACTAATTTAGTTTCAATAACCATTGGTTATGACTTGTTCTTAACTTGCAATGCACTTAGTCACAATAATACATTCAATAGCTTATAAACTTACAACATCTAACATTTAGCATATAATCAACATATTATCCGACTTACAATGTAATATAAGTGCACAATAGTAACATAGCTAAACATGGAGCAAGATTAGTCAGCAAAACACAAGGGGAAGGGGCAAAGTGCCCGTCCACTACCACAGACTTGCTGCACATGCACTATTTTATTGATTTAGTTAACCTACCTACAATTCTCCAAAAATTATGAAATTTTTTAGAGACATATCTCTTCAAGTGTAGATAGTTTTAGAATCAAATATAATTCAATTTGGATTTAAATTCACTGAGTTATGCCCCTTAGAACCGACATTGTACAATCTGTCCAGTGCAGGACGTTTTGTAGCAAGCTCACTGAAATGGCTTAAAATGAACACTTTTAACCCTGGAATTAGAAAATGCATATAAAACATAATTTGTACTACTATCTCTCTATCATAAAATATCCAAAATTTAGCCACAAACAACAACATTTACTATGTCAAATCTACCATGGAAATTCAGTGCGCAGAAATTTGAATACCACTTTTAAGCATTAAAACTCCACCACTTTGGTTTCCAAGCTATGAAATCGCCCAAGTCATGAAATTATGCTATAAACATATATATATATATAGCCACAAATATGTATATATACACATATGAATTTCAAAATTAAGCTACGAACAAGGTTAGTTCACATTTCTAGATAGAATTCCAACATTCAACACTTAAAGTAGGGTGTACACTTAAGCAATTTAATCTAGCCACAAATATTCAATATACAACCCAAGAATCATATTTAAATCAACTCTAATCAACATATTCTTGCATAAACATCAAGCTAACACATGTATACAAAACTTTAAATTCAATTTAAACTTGAAAGCTTGCAAAATAATGAAAATCCCGTCACCTAGTAGTTGAAATATGCAAGGAATAGCAACTGGCTTGGATTGAACTATTTCTCCTTCTTCTTCTTCAAAATTGCAAAACCCTAGCTTTTTCTTCTTCTTCATCTTTTTCCTTGGAGCTGATCTCTTCCTCCCTCTCTCTCTTGGCGTTGGCCGTTTTCTAGCTTCTTATTTTCTTTTGTTGTTGTGTTATATTTTATACATTGTATAAAATGTATATATTGTTTTAGTGGAAGACTTGGTCAATGGAAGACTTATACACTAGTTGGCCAAAATATCTCTCTTGCTAAAATGACTACTAATGGCATGGTCTTTCATTATAATTACAAGCATGCCCTACCAAAGAACACTTGATTTTGCAGAAAAATTCCCAGACATTCTGCGTGAGAAAACACAGTTGCAAAGATTTTTAAGATCTTTAAACTATGTTGCAGATTTTTACCCTGGCATTCGCCATTTATGTAAACCTCTTTTTGAACGTCTTAAAAAGAACCCTCCAGCATGGACTAATGTTCATACAAAAGCTGTACAGGAAATTAAGCGTCAAGTAAAGGTTTTACCAGTCTTGACTTTATGTCAACCAGACACCCCAAAGATAGTTTAGACAGATGCTTCTGAATTAGGATTTGGTGGTATATTAATCCAGATTTTAGAAGGAAAAGAACATATTGTTCGTTTCCATTCAGGAACATGGGATAAAGCCTAACAGAACTATTCAACAGTTAAGAAAGAAATTTTGTCCATTGTTAAATACATATCAAAATTTCAAGATGATTTGTTGAATCAGAAATTTACAGTTCGTGTTGACTGCAAGTCAGCAAAGGATGTACTAACAAAAGATGTCAAGAATATTGCATCTAAACAGATATTTGCCAGATGGCAGGCTATCTTGTCAATTTATGATTTTGATATCCAGTACATCAAGGGAGAGGATAACTCCATCCCTGATTTCCTAACAAGAGAATTTCTAACAGGCCATGTGCTTATCACATAGGATTCCTCCAGGAATATCTTTTCATTTTTGTTTTCTTTTCAGGTCAAAGAAGCGGACACCAAAAATCCAATTAGTAGATTCAGATGGATTGTTTCAAGTCCACCGCAATTAAGTAGATTGAAACATACATTCAGATCCAGAAGCAGAATTGATAATTGTTTCAATTCCGTAATTCTTTCTTTATATATTGTTGCTAACCATTTGCAGGATCATCCACTCATGACTTAGTAACAATAGCACCCAAGAAAGATAAAGGCAAAGCTAAAGCATTCGATCTCAGTTCGTATGCTCAGAAAGCTAATTCACCAGCAGTAACACCAGCTCAGTCATCAACCCTAGTCAAGGTTGAAGACAAACAGATAACATATACACCATATTCTACCCAGTCACCCCTAGGTAGAAACCTCACAGTTTTGGGGACTTTGACCCCTCAAAAACAATTAACCGATGTTCATGCAGGTACTGCAGGTACATCGTCTTCTCAGGCGATAGTCAGTAACAAGTTTTAACCCCTTGTTGCTAAGAAAAAGACAGTAACCCCAGAACCTAAACAGATATAGTTACCATCACCCTCATACATATACAAAAACGTCTTTGACCAGATTCTTGTAACAGAACCTTTTCATTTCAAACAGAATCCCAATCTCACCCCCGATAAGTTTGCTAGGGCGTTTCTTCACCCTCATTCAAACTACATCCCAGACAACACATATAAAACACAGAGTTACTATGAGTCAATTCTCATAGCCACAGAGTCCATAGAGTTTGTCCCAGATGACAAAGACAAACAACCAGGCCAGTATAGCCACGTCAAGGCTAAACTCCAGACAGTGATCACCCTTGATCAATGGGGACAACCCCCACAGAAAACCAACAAATTCCAGAAAATGTACCCCTCAGAGACTATAACTATTATGATTAAATTCAGGCATGGTTCAGAGTTTTCAACCGCCAGAATGATAAACATGATATGTCATGGTTTTTCCTTTTTAAGAAATCATTCCCATTAGAAGTTCCAAATTGGTTCATCCAATGGTGGGCATCATTTGGCCCAATTACAAACATTTTACCATAACCAGTCTTAGAAGGATTCTAGTACTTCACGGAACATTGGAAGGCACCAGCACAGTTAGCATACCTTCCTCCATTTTTTGTGTTTTATAGAGTTTTCTTTGTTACGTGGATTTTCAGATCAGAATTCGCGTACAAACATGTTTCTTTCGGAAGCCACCAAGACATCTTGGCTTTCGGAAGAGCTCACTCAGTCATGTGGTGGAAAAAGATGAACAACAGTTCTTGTTCAACACCAAAAGTCCAAACATAGCTCGAGACAAATCAGAAACACAACCAGAACAGTAGGAATTCCTTTCTTTCAAAAATTTTCTCTAGACTAAGTTAGCAGCGGCTACCAGCTATGATGAAGTCAAGGCCATTATGCTTCAACTTAAAGAGCTTGACCCAGATCAGGCATCCATCTCCACAGACAGTGCCAATGACAACGAAGATGACTGTTATGGAATTTATACTCCTCTATGAGTATAAACTGGAAACAGAAACAGAAAACAGAAAATAGAATTGTAATACTCCACTATGAGTATAAACTGGGCTATGAGTTTTCCGGTGTTCTCTCCAAAAACACAGGACAGATGAGTTTTCTAATGTTCTATAAAAACATTGGACAGATAGGGTTTTGTTCTTCTAAGTTCCCTTCAAAAACTAGGATGAAACGGTAAGACTTCCCCTCTCTGAAGTCATATGGTTACTGAAGAATTCCATAAAACTTCAGCTAGTCCAGGTCAAACGGCAACTGGTAAAGACACCTCAAGTCCGTTGATGGGTGTGGCTTTCCCAAAAAGCCAAAGAAGATTTAGAAACTTGTTTATCTTCTAGCCTGTATTTTATTTTGTATTTTGCTTAGTCAACTTACCTTTAGCCAACTTACCTTTAGTAAACCTATTTTAACAACCTTGTAAGGTCACGGCGTTGAGGAGCAGAAGGCGTAAGACTCCGTTGTTTGCCATGTAGCGATTTGGTGAGAAATAGTTAGGCTTCGAAGATAGTAAGGCTTCGAAGATAGTAAGACTAAGTACGATGCAGATTAGATTATAGGGAAAATAGACTAGTTTATTTATTTTCTTTGTATTAGTGGGAAATACACTTCGATCAGTGTACTTCTATGTATTTTTACCATTAGTTAGTAGACTCAGACATGATGAAGTTTTACAATTAGTCAGTAGACTCAGAAATGATGTCACCATATGTCATAAGTGAAGGATCATTTATATTTAGAGCTATGAACATCATCTAGCTAAGAATCGAACGGAAGCATAACATGAAGTTCAAAAATCTCTGGAATTTCAAAGCATAATGTTCATATAAAATTCTAATCTTGATATCATGTGATTAACATATGCAAAACATATATATAGCAAATATATATATTGACAAGAGATAGTAGAAGTATACCTCTTGTAGACAACTCATGGAAGCCATAGATCTGAATTTTCGCACACTTGATGGAAGACACATCCTCTTGAAACCACAAGAGCTCTAGTCGGTCCACACGAGCAAAGAATGACTTCTCCATCTTCATGGCTATTTTGTGCTAGATCTACCATGGAAGATTTATGAGCTTGATTGTGAAGAAGATAGCAAAACCATTTCCTTCTTCTTCCTTGTTCTTGGCTGCGTTTTCATGAAGAAGAAGAGAAGACAAGTTCATCTAGTTCACCTTCATTTTTTAGCCATGGTGTTTTTCTCTTTTAAGAGTTGAAGAAGAAGACTACTCATCTTCTCTCTCTTTGTATTTCATCCGTGTAGGAGCTTGGAGAGAGAAAATGTTGACAACCCTTTTTTCATGAAAAGAAAACAAGCCATGTTTCTAGCATGTCTTGTCCCCCCTTTGAAAGAAAAGAAAAGACAAGCTTTCTCAAATTATGGTTGTGTTGTCTAGCTTTTGTTGAAAGATAAAATATACATCATATGTATATTGTGCAGTATTTTTCCACTAATGTAATAATATACATATATACATCATATGTATATTGTGTAGTATTATTTCACTAATGTAATAATATACATATATACATCATATGTATATTATGTAATATTCTTCTACTAAGACATTTAAATATTCAACCTAATCACCATTAGTTGAAATTATGAAAACAACCTTTTCATATTTTTACATTAGCCCGAACACTTAATAATAATTGCATATTGGCCCCAATAACTTTTAAAGGCCAATTACACCATTGTTAACTCCTTAACAATTCAAGAGAAACAAAATATTATTGTTAACACTTTAACAATTCAAAAGAAAACTAAATGCAATTGTTAACACTTTAACAACTCAAGAGAAACTAAATCAAGCTCAATAGAAAAATCATTCATCGTGCTCTATTATGTGTGACTTTCTAGATTCACCACTATATAGCACTGAAGAAACGTTGAACACTTTCAATATTAATCAAACTATTTGATTTGTTTAGAGAATGTCTCCCGTCATTCTCAAAACACCCTCAGAGTTCTTGAGTGACGTTCTAGCTACTAACGTATCAAGACAGTTTATAAAGCAATGAATTCTTATTCAAGTGAATCTATTTATGGTCGCCGATTATCGTACAATCCAATCCTTCCATTAATTGTCCCGTCGAGCAAGAACCATGATTCGATTAAGTTCATAAACTCGATACTATGCATATATCTAATTGGTGTAATGAGAGATGACACATGGAAAACTCTTTCTCCATCATTCACACCTCGGCCAAGGATTTTCTCATTAAACAACCAAGCTTAGATCGCATAGGACATCGCCTCACACCGGAGGTTAATGGATCCTATCTTGACCACTACCTATCAATCACTATACCGAATGAATGAAACTGCGAGAGAACGTATCTCATCTCGTTTGTCAAAACAATCATTGTCCAAACGCTAGAATCAAACCCCAATACATATGACAGCTGTAATGTCTCAAGTCTAAGGATTACATGCACAATCACAACGAATAACAAATTATTAATCTAAAGTCATGTAATTTGTTATTCACGTCACATTCAGTGATCTATTCAACTAATAGTCACCCACATGTTTGTTAATTGCATCTCTATACTGTTATGGCATGTGGCTCACCATCATTTATCATTAACATCCATATATTAATCAAAGGTAACAACACATGTGATAGTCCGTAATAGATTATTGAAGTCCCGATCAAATAATCTAAGGACTATGAATACTTTAAGTATTTATCATATTAAGGAAATACGCCAACATATTCTAAATGCTTTTAGAATACATTTCTATAATGAAAATACTAGGGACTCATTCATATACATAAAAGAAGGAGAATATGAATGTCCTAAATATGTCAATATGAAAACACACATGTAGACACGAATGCCATAATATACAAGTTAATGTCAAAATGTCCCAATATATGTCATCCAAATATGTAGAATTAGAGCATATCTCTAACAATAAGATCATAGTCTAAACCTGGATATTCTTGTGAAAGAGATTCTCTCACTTGCTGAGCAAACAACTTTGGAATACCACAAAGGAATCTTTGTTTCCAATAACTGGCATTGTTGTCAGATCTTTGGTATAGTTTACTGAGAAAGACATCCTTATACCATCGGAAGTCTTGGAGTGTTCTACATATGAGATTCTGAAGGATTTCAGATGTTCTTTCTTGGTAGACTATGGGATCACCTATGAAATAGTAGGTGATATCGAAGACTAATGCAGAAAGAGCACATGATTCTGTCTGACCATTCTGATTAAGAACGGGTTCACCATTCTCATTGGTTTTCACCATGTTAAGAATGCCTTCTTTGGTAGCATCATTGAGATGGTCATCCCACCATCCTTTGAGCTGACTATTGAAGCCAAGAATGATATTTCTGGTTGCTGCTCTCTCTGAAACAGCTTGTTTGTAAATGTTACCGATGATGATCATCTGTTTTGTAACATTGAGAATCTGGTATTCTGACATCCCATCTATGTTCCATTCATAGATCTGAGATCCTGAGAAAGATCTTTGAGGATGTGATTCTTCAAATTGAAGATCTGGAGGTGAAGGTCTGAGATAGAAATTCTTTGTATTTGGAAAAAAAATTCTATTAATGTGGATAGTTTTATCCCTCCCGGAATTCTGTGAAGATAAGGAATCGCAATCAGAATTACTGTCTGACTGTTTCAATGTTTGAAGAGCCATTTGGTTGGATGAAGGTTATGATTTCTTTGATCTGGAAATCAGTTCCTGGAGAAGCTTGGTGTTCTTCTCTTCTGTAGATTCCAAGTTTGGAATGAATTTTGATATTTTAAAGGGTAAAACCTTGATTGGAGATTCTGGTTTAACCTTTAAACTGGTTAACTTAAGTGAATCAAATGGGTTTATCAATGAAACAGTGGTCTGTTCAATCGATTTATGTTCTGATTCAACAGGTTTAACAGGGATTTCAACTTTATGTTTTTCAAGAATATCTTCAATATTCTGAATCTGTTTTTGCAATGTAACAACTGAAAGATTAGTCCAATTATTTTGTTGGGCTATGTCTTTTAGTTCTGGTTGTTCTGAAAGAACAACTGGTTTAAGATCTATTGTTCCTTCCTGAGTAGGAACCTAAGTATGCTGAAACGGAGGATGTTCCGCTTCAATGACTTTTGTGAAATTGGGTAAATTCCATTTTCTGGTTCTTGCAGTAAGAACATTAATGTTCATTGGTTTATTTCTATGTTTAAACCACATGAAAAATGGTACATTTAACCTAACAAGTTGCAAATACTAAAGCCATTGGCTTTTTAATTCTGCTAATTGTTTATTGTTATGGTTTTCAAAATACCATTCTCTGATTTGTTTGTTTTCTTCTGAAAGAAATTCATCTTTCAAAAGTTGAACATCTCTTTCAAAGACTTCAGACAAAACATTGATTCCAAAGTCTGAGGCTGAAGGGTTGAAGTCAACAGATGATGTATCTGTTGGTTCAAATTCTGGATAGATTGGACGAGCAATCTGTTCTTCAATCCTAATTCCTATTGGAACAGATTGAGTCTGAGCTCTACTTGTTGAGGAAAGGTCAACAAAACCTGGAGTAAGGTCAGAAATACTAATCCTAGAAACACTAGAGGCAGAACGGGATAAGACTGATCTTTTATTCCCTCTATCTATCTTAATGGAAACAGTACCATCATCATACTGGATGATCTGTTCTATTTTGGAGTTCTGGACGTTCTGGTCCTGAATATCTGGTTTGGTGGCATTTTCAATGTCCCACCTTTCTGGAAGTGAAATCTCGTTCCACTTAATGGTTCTGGGTATATTAACTATTGATCTATTTTTGTCCATGTTTCAAAGGATAGTTTCACCTTTAGGACGTTTTCTGGTTATAGATCTAGGATTTAATCCTGTAGTCATTAATTTATAATTAAGACGATAAATAACTTCATATGCATGTGTACCACAATCAACATAATAGTTATGCGTCTTAATATCTAATTGTAAAGCTTTCATGACATGCAGTCATGTAAGCGATATGGTATGATCTGGAAAACAATTAAAGAAAATAGGTCCATTACAAAAACTCGTCTCTACTAATCCTAGTAGTGAATCATTGTAGCTGAGTAACCTACAATCTCTAAGAGCTAGATATACACTAGTATCTAGTCCTTCTCTGATTAAAGGCTTAAGTGCGACTTGCACATGGCCAATATGTAGAAACATATAGCCGTTTCTAATGGCTCTGTCTAGTGATTTATGGGAGAACAATCTAATGCTCTGTTGATCACTGGTTAATGGCACTACTTCTTCCTTATATTTAATGGTAAGTAGAGATTTTAGGTCGATGAGACCTTTATGATAAATCACTTTTATGTCCATCTTAGGAGGTTTTCAATTACTTAACTCTCCTACTGTCCATATATGTTCTGTTTTTGCTATAGTATTATTATATGATCTTACTGAAGCATCACTGCTACTAGAAGCCATTACAACTATGTTACTAGTTCTGCCCTTACTATCTGCGAACCGACTTACAATCTTCGAAACTACTCTCTAGGGACTCCTAGAGCCTTCTGCCCTTCCGCGGGTCTTACTTGCTCCCTACCCTGTCTACGTAGTTAAAGGTAAGTTGTCGATACAGGTAAGTTGGACAAAACTAACAACCTAGTTGCTCTGGCTTTGATACCAGAAACAATCCACGGGAGAAAAGATAACGAAAGCCATAACAGAAAGCAAAATAAACATAGATAATAGACAAGACAAATAAAAGTAATACGACAAAGATGAAGATAAAAGGAGACAAAGTCTCTTACTTGCTATTAAATGTGGAAGAAGACTGTGCTACACTGTTGGTTGTACAGGAGTATAATGTTCAAAGAGTGATACCGAATTAAAATGAAAAATTAGAGAGAAAAAAAATTCGGATCCTCTGTGAATGAAACAGACTCTGTCTTAAATAGGATATCGAATCTGAAAAGTAAAAGTGAAATATGAAAAAGAAAAGTCAAAAGTAAGTTTTCCTAAAGTAAACAGTAAAAAGTGATTTTTACGATTTATGAATAGTGGTCGGCTTTTACTGTGGCCGAATCTTGTTTTGTCGTGACTTGATGATCATGTCTGGCTTTTACTGTGGCCGAAATATATCTTGTCGTGACGTGATGATTATGTCTCTGACTGGATTACTTTCACTCTGATCGAAAGGAACTTCGTCGTCTTATGATGATGATGCCTGATGATGGAATCATGACTGGATTCATCTTCTTCTTCATCTCTGAGTCTGAAATTGGTTCTATGCTGAAGACGTTGTAAAACTTCTTCATGTCTGAGTCTACTGACTAATGGTAAAAATACATAGAAGTACACTGATCAAAGTGTATTTCCCACTAATACAAAGAAAATAAATAAACTAGTCTATTTTCCCTATAATTTAATCTGCATCGTACTTAGTCTTACTATCTTCGAAACCTAACTATTTCTCACCAAATTGCCACATGGTAAACAACGAAGTCTTACGCCTTCTGCTCCTCAACACTGTGACCTTACAAGGTTGTTGAAATAGGTTTGCTAAAGGTAAGTTGGCTAAAGGTAAGTTGACTAAGCAAAATACAAAATAAAATACAGGCTAGAAGATAAACAAGTTTCTAAATCTTCTTTGGCTTTTTGGGAAAGCCACACCCATCAACGGACTTAAGGTGTCTTTACCAGTTGCCGTTTGACCTAGACTAGCTGAAGTTTTATGGAATTCTTCAGTAACCATATGACTTCAGAGATGAGAAGTCTTACCGTTTCATCCTAGTTTTTGAAGGGAACTTAGAAGAACAAAACCCTATATGTCCAAAGTTTTTATAGAACATTAGAAAACTCATATGTCCTGTGTTTTTGGAGAGAACACCGAAAAACTGATAGGCCCAATTTATACTCATAGTGGAGTATTACAATTTTGTTTTCTGTTTTCTGTTTCTGTTTCCAGTTTATACTCATAGAGGAGTATAAATGTCGTAACAGTCATCTTCGTTGTCATTGGCACTGTCTGTGGAGATGGATGCCTGATCTGGGTCAAGCTCTTTAAGTTGAAGCATAATGGCCTTGACTTCATCATAACTGGTGGCCGCTGCTAACTTAGTCTGGAGGAAATGTTTGAAAGAAAGGAATTCCTGCTATTCTGGTTGGATTTCCTTTTTCTGTTTCTGATTTGTCTCGAGCCATGCTTGGACTTTTGGTGTTGAACAAGAACTGTTGTTCATCTTTTTCCACCACATGACTGAGTGAGCTCTTCCGAAAGCCAAGATGTCTTGGTGGTTTTTGAAAAAAACATGTTTGTACGTGAATTCTGATATGAAAATCCACGTAACAAAGAAAACTCTGTAAAACACGAAAAATGGAGGAAGGTATGCTAACTGTGCTAGTGCCTTCCAATGTTCCGTGAAGTACTGGAATCCTTCTAGGACTAGTTCTGGTAAAATGTCTGTAATTGGGCCAAATGATGCCCACCATTGGATGAACCAATTTGGAACTTTTAATGGGAATGATTTCTTAAAAATGAAAAACCATGACATATCATGTTTATCATTCTGGCAGTTGAAAACTCTGAACCATGCCTGAATGTAATCATAATAGTTATAGTCTCTGAGGGGTACATTTTCTGGAATATGTTTGGTTTTCTGTGGGGGTTGTCCCCATTGATTAAGGGTGATCATTGTCTGGAGTTTAGCCTTGACGTGGCTATACTGGCCTGGTTGTTTGTCTTTGTCATCTGGGAAAAACTCTATGGACTCTGTGGCTATGAGAATTGACTCATAGTAACTCTGTGTTTTATATGTGTTGTCTGGGATGTAGTTTGAATGAGGGTGAAGAAACGCCCTAGCAAACTCATCGGGGGTGAGATTGGGATTCTGTTTGAAATGAAAAGGTTCTGTTACAAGAATCTGGTCAAAGACGTTCTTGTATATGTATGAGGGTGATGGTAACTGTATCTATTTAGGTTCTGGGGTTACTGTCTTTTTCTTAGCAACAAGGGGTTGAAACTTGTTACTGACTGTCGTCTGAGAAGACAATGTACCTGCAGTACCTGCATGAACATCGGTTAACTGTTTTTGAGTGGTCAAAGTCCCCAAAACTGTGAGGTTTCTACCTAGGGGTGACTGGGTAGAATATGGTGTATATGTTATCTGTTTGTCTTCAACTTTGACTGTGGTTGATGACTGAGCTGATGAAGCAGCTGATGTGCTAGCTTTCTGGGCATACGAACTGAGATCGAATGCTTTAGCTTTGCCTTTATCTTTCTTGGGTGCCATTGTTACTAAGTCAGGAGGTGAATGATCCTGCAAATGGTTAGCAACAATATATAAAGAAAGAATTACCGAATTGAAACAATTATCAATTATGCTTCTGGATCTGAATCTATGTTTCAATCTACTTAATTGCGGTGGACTTGAAACAATCCATCTGAATCCACTAATTGGATTTTTGGTGTCCGCTTCTGTGACCTGAAAAGAAAACAAAAATGAAAAGGTATTCCCGGAGGAATCCTATGTGATAGGCACATGGCCTGTTAGAAATTCTCTGGTTAGGAAATCAGGGATGGAGTTATCCTCTCCCTTGATGTACTGGATATCAAAATCGAAAATTGACAGGATAGCCTGCCATTTGGCAAATATCTGTTTAGATGCAATATTCTTGACATCTTTTGTTAGTACATCCTTTGCTGACTTGCAGTCAACACGAACTGTAAATTTCTGATTCAACAAATCATCTTGAAATTTTGATATGCATTTAACAATGGACAAAATTTCTTTCTTAATTGTTGAATAGTTCTGTTGGGCTTTATCCCATGTTTCTAAATGGAAACGAACAATATGTTCTTTTCCTTCTAAAATCTGGATTAATATACCACCAAATCCTAATTCAGAAGCATCTGTCTGAACAATCTTTGGGGTGTCTGGTTGACATAAAGTCAAGACTGGTAAAACCTTTACTTGACGCTTAATTTCCTGTACAGCTTTTGTATGAACATTAGTCTATACTAGAGGGTTCTTTTTAAGACGTTCAAAAAGAGGTTTAATTAAATGGCGAATGCCAGGGTAAAAATATGCAACATAGTTTAAAGATCCTAAAAATCTTTGCAACTGTGTTTTCTCACGCAGAATGTCTGGGAATTTTTCTGCAAAATCAAGTGTTCTTTGGATAGGAGTGATTTTCTCGAAAGAAATCATGTTTCCAAGAAACCTAATTTTTGTCTAAAAAAGTATAATCCTGGGTGCAAAAACCACAAGACCATTTTCTTTGATGACTTTAAAGAAAATATGCAAATGTTTCCAATGCTGATGAATGTCATTACTGAAGACTAAAACATCATCAATGTAAAAAATTGTAAAGTCTGTGAACTGATTAAAAATCTAGTTCATGATATTTTGGAATTCTGAAGGTGCATTCTTAAGCCCAAAAGGCATAACATTCCACTCATATTGTCCAAATGGAACGGTGAATGCTGTATTGTACCTTTCTGATTCAATATCTTGGATTTGCCAAAATCCTGGTTTCATGTCAAATTTACTGAAGACATGGGCCTGATTTAATCTCTTAAGGAGATCATTCTTGTTGGGTAATGGATATCTGATCCATTGTAAGACCTTGTTCAAGGGTTTATAATTGATGACTAAACGAGGGACTCCTCGTTCTTGTTCTGCATGTTTATTAACGTAAAAGGCTGCACATGACCATGGGCTTTTGCTGGTCGGATAAGCTTTTTATCTAATAAACTCTGGATCTCTTTTTTACAAAGAGAAAGATATTTCTGGTTCATCTGAATGGGCCAAGCCCTGGTAGGAATATTCTGTTCTAAAAAGTCCTTCTCATATGAGAGAGAGACTGAATGTTTCTTACGAGCCCAAAAGGCCGTCAAAAGATCTGAACAAACTTCTTTTTCAAGTTTGGTCTGGAATTCATTGATGGACTTCTGCTGTTTAGCAATCTGTTCATCAATTCTGAGACTCTTAATATCTTGTTGAAGAAAACTGATCTGGTTTTCTTTCTGTTGGATTGAGTTAATATCTCTTCGTTGTGAAGGGAAATAAAACTCAAAAAAGATAGGTTTACTTAACACATTGGTAGATATATCTCGTTCTGTAACAGTCATGGGAAATAACTGTTGAAAGAATGGATTCCCGAGAATGACTTGGGAATTTAACTGTTTAATAAGAACAAAACTGGTAGGAAAACAAATACCTTGATTGCACACATGTGCATTAGGTAATTTGTACCTAATCTGGAGTTTTGTAGAGTCAGCTGTAGAAAGCTTCTCTTTGGATTTCTCGAAGTATCGAGAAGGAATGAGGCCTTCTTGAATGCAGTTCATATCTGCACCTGAGTCTAATAAGGCAATGGTTTCAAATTTGAAATCATTAACCTTAATGGTTAACTGGATATACCATTTCTGGTACGTAATTCTATTTAGAAGATTGAGGTAATCCTCTGTTGGTTTGGAGGTACTAGCTCCTTCTGTCAGCTTGTCAATAGCAATCTGGGTCCGTTTATCAAGTTCATCATTGTGAGAAAGATGTTCTTGATGTTCTAAGGATTCTATTTGTAAGAGTTGGACATCTTGTTGGAGATGTTCATGATCTAATCTGAGATCACAAATCTCTTGCCTATACTCTTGTCTGAGTTGTTGGATTTCTGTTTTGAGCAGTTTAATCTCATGCTGGAGATCAGAAATTCCCATTGGTTGGGTTTTTCTCTTCTGGAAGTAACTAAGAACATCAGAATAATTTGTATTCTTGATGCTATTCTGGATAGGTATGGTTTGAGGTTTTTCTTCCTCTTTCTGATCCATAATATCTTTAAGTCTGAGAAGATAAGCTTGTTTTTCTTCTGGATCATTAATCTTACAGATCATATCGATCATAAGACTATGAGAATCTGTAAGGACATTTAATCTTTTCTGATAAAAACATGCTCCTTTACTGAGACAAGCACATTCTTGGATGGAGTTGGAAGAACTACTGGAATAGTAGTTATCTGTTCCAATCTGATTTATGTTTTCTTCATCGGAACAATATGAAGAAGAACTGGATGATGATTCAAGATCATCTGTGGATTGGAGTATTCTACTCTTTGTAACTTCATCTAATTCTAATGATTGAATTAGTGATCTGACTCTGCAATCTCTTGCAAAGTGTCCTGATTTACCACATTTGAAGCATCCTGTGGCTTTCTGTTCTTTATTTTTCTGATATTTCCAATTTCTTCATGGAAACCTCTGGTAATGTTTCTTCTTATGACTGTATGGTTTGTTGCCATACTTCTGGTTATACTTCTGTCCAATGGACTTGAAGTGATTCTTATATTTTCTGGCGGTGATTCTGGATTTATGTGTTTTCTGAGTATGGGGTGGTTTAATTCTTTCCATTCCATACTGTTCACACTAATTTCCTAATTCTTTTCTGTTAGATTGTTTCTTTAGCTGTGCTTTAAAACGAAGATCAGTGCAAATCTTCAAAGCAGTCTTATTAATATGGGAAATGATGTCATCATATGTCATAAGATCATAGTCTAAACCTGGATATTCTTGTGAAAGAGATTCTCTCACTTGCTGAGCAAACAACTTTGGAAGACCACAAAGGAATCTTTCTTTCCAATAACTGGCGTTGTTGTCAGATCTTTGGTATAGTTTACTGAGAAAGACATCCTTATACCATCGGAAGTCTTGGAGTGTTCTACATCTGAGATTCTGAAGGATTTCAGATGTTCTTTCTTGGTAGACTGTAGGATCACCTATGAAATGGTAGGTGATATCGAAGACTAATGCAGAAAGAGCACATGACTCTGTCTGACCATTCTGATTAAGAACGGGTTTACCATTCTCATTGGTTTTCACCATTTAAGAATGCCTTCTTTGGTAGCATCACTAAGGTGGTCATCCCACCATCCTTTGAGCTGACCATTGAAGCCAAGAATGATATTTTTGGTTGCTGCTCTCTCTGAAACAGCTTGTTTGTAAATGTTACCAATGATGATCATTTGTTTGATAACATTGAGAATCTGGTATTCTGACATCCCATCTATGTTCCATTCATAGATCTGAGATCCTGAGAAAGATCTTTGAGGATGTGATTCTTCAAATTGAAGATCTGGAGGTGAAGGTCTGAGATAGAAATTCTTTGTATCTGGAAAAGAATTTCTTTTAATGTGGATAGTTTTATCCCTCCCGGAATTCTGTGAAGATGAGGAATCGCAATCAGAATTACTGTCTGACTGTTTCAATGTTTGAAGAGCCATTTGGTTGGATGAAGGTTCTGATTTCTTTGATCTGGAAATCAGTTCCTGGAGAAGCCTGGTATTCTTCTCTTCTGTAGATTCCAAGTTTGGAATATATTTTGATATTTTAAAAGGTAAAACCTTGATTGGAGATTCTGGTTTAACCTTTGAACTGGTTAACTTGAGTGAATCAAATGGTTTTATCAATGAAACAATGGTCTGTTCAATTGATTTCTGTTCTGATTCAGCAGGTTTAACTGGGATTTCAACATTCTATTTTTCAAGAATATCTTCGATATTCTGAATCTGTTTTTGCAATGTAACAACTGAAAGATTAGTCCAATTATTTTGTTGGGCTATGTCTTTTAGTTCTGGTTGTTCTGAAAGAACAACTGGTTTAAGATCTATTGTTCCTTCCTGAGTAGGAACCTGAGTATGCTGAAACGGAGGATGTTCCGCTTCAATGACTTTTGTGGAATTGGGTAAATTCCATTTTCTGGTTCTTGCAGTAAGAACATTAATGTTCATTGGTTTATTTCTATGTTTAAACCACATGAAAAATGGTACATTTAACCTAACAAGTTGCAAATACTGAAGCCATTGGCTTTTTAATTATGCTAATTGTTCATTGTTATGGTTTTCAAAATACCATTCTCTGATTTGTTTGTTTTCTTCTGAAAGAAATTCATCTTTCAAAAGTTGAACATCTCTTTCAAAGACTTCAGACAAAACATTGATTCCAAAGTCTGAGGCTGAAGGGTTGAAGTCAACAGATGTATCTGTTGGTTCAAATTCTGGATAGATTGGACGAGCAGTCTGTTCTTCAATCCTGATTCCTATTGGAACAGATTGAGTATGAGCTCTACTTGTTGAGGGAAGGTCAACAAAACCTGGAGTAGCGTCAGAAATACTGATCCTAGAAACACTAGAGGCAGACTTTGATACGTTTGGGTTGTTTCTAGTAACATAGTTGTAATGGCTTCTAGTAGCAGTGATGCTTCAGTAAGATCAGATAATAATACTATAGCAAAAACAGAACAGACATGGACGGTAGGAGAGTTAAGTAATTGGAAATCTCCTAAGATGGACATAAAAGAGATTTATCAGAAAGGTCTCATCGACCTAAAATCTCTACTTACCATTAAATGTAAGGAAGAAGTAGTGCCATTAACCAGTGATCAACAGAGCATTAGATTGTTCTCCCATAAATCACTAGACAGAGACATTAGAAACGGCTATAGGTTTCTACATATTGGCCATGTACAAGTCGCACTTAAGCCTTTAATTAGAGAAGGACTAGATACCAGTGTATGTCTAGCTCTTAAAGATTGTAGGTTACTCAGATACAATGATTCACTACTAGGATTAGTAGAGACGAGTCTTTGTAATGGGCCTATTTTCTTTAATTGTTTTCCAGATCATACCATATCGCTTACATGTCCGCATGTCATGAAAGCTTTACAATTAGATATTAAGACGCATAACTATTATGTTGATTGTGGTACACATGCATATGAAGTTATTTATCGTCTTAATTATAAATTAATGACTACAGGATTAAATCCTAGATCTATAACCAGAAAACGTCCTAAAGGTGAAACTATCCTTTGGAACATGGACAGAAATAGATCAATAGTTAATATACCCAGAACCATTAAGTGGAACAAGATTTCACTTCCAGAAAGGTGGAACATTGAAAATGCCACCAAACCAGTTTTTCAGGATCAGAACGTCCAGAACTCCAGAATAGAACAGATCATCCAGTATGATGATGGTACTGTTTCCATTAAGATAGATAGAGGGAATAGAGGATCAGTCTTATCCCGTTCTGCCTCTAGTGTTTCTAGGATCAGTATTTTTGACCCTATTCCAGGTTTTGTTGACCTTCCCTCAACAAGTAGAGCTCAGACTCAATCTGTTCCAATAGGAATTAGGATTGAAGAACAGACTGCTCGTCCAATCAATCCAGAATTTGAACCAACAGATACATCATCTGTTGACTTCAACTCTTCAGCCTCAGACTTTGGAATCAATGTTTTGTCTGAAGTCTTTGAAAGAGATGTTCAACTTTTGAAAGATGAATTTCTTTCAGAAGAAAACAAACAAATCAGAGAATGATATTTTGAAAACCATAACAATGAACAATTAGCATAATTAAAAAGCCAATGGCTTCAGTATTTGCAACTTGTTAGGTTAAATGTACCATTTTTCATGTGGTTTAAACATAGAAATAAACCAATGAACATTAATGTTCTTACTGCAAGAACCAGAAAATGGAATTTACCCAATTCCACAAAAGTCATTGAAGTGGAACATCCTCCGTTTCAACATACTCAGGTTCCTACTCAGGAAGGAACAATAGATCTTAAACCAGTTGTTCTTTCAGAACACCAGAACTAAAAGACATAGCCCAACAAAATAATTAGACTAATCTTTCAGTTGTTACATTGCAAAAACAGATTCAGAATATCGAAGATATTTTTGAAAAACATAATGTTGAAATCCCAGTTAAACCTGTTGAATCAGAACATAAATCAATTGAACAGACCAATGTTTCATTGATCAAACCATTTGATTCACCCAAGTTAACCAGTTCAAAGGTTAAACCAGAATCTCCAATCAAGGTTTTACCTTTTAAAATATCAAAATATATTCCAAACTTGGAATCTACAGAAGAGAAGAATACCAGGCTTCTCCAGGAACTGATTTCCAAATCAAAGAAATCAGAACCTTCATCCAGCCAAGTGGCTCTTCAAACATTGAAACAGTCAGACAGTAATTCTGATTGCGATTCCTCATCTTCATAGAATTTCGGGAGGGATAAAACTATCCACATTAATAGAATTTCTTTTCCAGATACAAAGAGTTTCTATCCCAGACTTTCACCTCCAGATCTTCAATTTGAATAATTACATCCTCAAAGATCTTTCTCAGGATCTCAGATCTATGAATGGAACATAGATGGGATGTCAGAATACCAGATTCTCAATGTTACCAAACAGATGATCATCATCGGTAACATTTACAAACAAGCTGTTTCAGATAGAGCAGCAACCAGAAATATCATTCTTGGCTTCAATGGTCAGCTCAAAGGATGGTGGGATGACCATCTCAGTGATGCTACCAAAGAAGGCATTCTTAACATAGTGAAAACCAATGAGAATGGTGAACCCGTTCTTAATCAGAATGGTCAGACAGAGTCATGTGCTCTTTCTGCATTAGTCTTCGATATCACCTACCATTTCATAGGTGATCCCACAGTCTACCAAGAAAGAACATCTGAAATCCTTTAGAATCTCAGATGTAGAACACTCCAAGACTTCCGATGGTAGAAGGATGTCTTTCTCAGTAAACTATACCAAAGATCTGACAACAACGCTAGTTATTGGAAAGAAAGATTCCTTTGTGGTCTTCTAAAGTTGTTTGCTCAGCAAGTGAGAGAATCTCTTTCACAAGAATATCCAGGTTTAGACTATGATCTTATGACATATGGTGACATCATTTCCCATATTAATAAGACTGCTTTGAAGATTTGCACTGATCTTCGTTTTAAAGCACAGCTAAAGAAACAGTCTAACAGAAAAGAATTAGGAAACTGGTGTGAACAGTATGGAATGGAAAGAATTAAACCACCCCATACTCAGAAAATACATAAATCCAGAATCATCGCCAGAAAATATAAGAATCACTTCAAGTCCATTGGACAGAAGTATAACCAAAAGTATGGCAACAAACCATACAGTCATAAGAAGAAACATTACCAGAGGTTTCCACGAAGAAATTGGAAACATCAGAAAAATAAAGAACAGAAAGCCACAGGATGCTTCAAATGTGGTAAATCAGGACACTTTGCAAGAGATTGCAGAGTTAGATCACTAATTCAATCATTAGAATTAGATGAAGCTACAAAGAGCAGAATACTCCAGTCCATAGATGATCATGAATCATCATCCAGTTCTTCTTCAGATTGTTCCGATGAAGAAAACATAAATCAGATTGGAACAGATAACTACTATTCCAGTAGTTCTTCCAACTCTATCCAAGAATGAATGTGATTGTCCTAGTAAAGTAGCATGTTTTTATCAGAAATGATTAAATGTCCTTACAGATTCTCATAGTCTTATGATCGATATGATCTGTAAAATTAATGATCCAGAAGAAAAGCAAGCTTATCTTCTTGGACTTAAAGATATTATGGATCAGAAAGAGGAAGAAAAACCTCAAACCATACCTATCCAGAATAGCATCAAGAATACAAATTATTCTGATGTTCTTAGTTACTTCCAGAAGAGAAAAACCTAACTAGTGGGAATTTCTGATCTCCAGCATGAGATTAAACTGCTCAAAACAGAAATTCAGCAACTCAGACAAGAGTATAGGCAAGAGATTTGTGATCTCAAATTAGATCATGAACATCTCCAACAAGATGTCCAACTCTTACAAATAGAATCCTTAGAACATCAAGAACATCTTTCTCACAATGATGAACTTGATAAACAGACCCAGATTGCTTTTGGCAAGCTGACAGAAGGAGCTAGTACCTCCAAACCAACAGAGAATTACCTCAATCTTCTAAACAGAATTACGTACCAGAAATGGTATGTCCAGTTAACCATTAAGGTTAATGATTTCAAATTTGAAACCATTGCCTTATTAGACTCAGGTGCAGATATGAACTGCATTCAAGAAGGCCTCATTCCTTCTCGATACTTTGAGAAAACCAAAGAGAAGCTTTCTACAGCTGACTCTACAAAACTCCAGATTAGGTACAAATTACCTAATGCACATGTGTGCAATCAAGGTATTTGTTTTCCTACCAGTTTTGTTCTTATTAAACAGTTAAATTCCCAAGTCATTCTCGGGAATCCATTCCTTCAACAGTTATTTCCCATGACTGTTACAGAACAAGGTATATCTACCAATGTGTTAGGTAAACCTATCCTTTTTGAGTTTTATTTCCCTTCACAATGAAGAGATATTAACTCAATCCAACAGAAAGAAAACCAGATCAGTTTTCTTCAACAAGATATTAAGAGTCTCAGAATTGACGAACAGATTGCTAAACAGCAGAAGTCCATCAATGAATTCCAGACGAAACTTGAAAAAGAAGTTTGTTCAAATCTTCCTGCGGCCTTTTGGGCTTGTAAGAAACATTCAGTCTCTCTCCCATATGAGAAGGACTTTTCAGAACAGAATATTCCTACCAGGGCTCGACCTATTCAGATGAACCAGGAATATCTTTCTCTTTGTAAAAAAGAGATCCAGAGTTTATTAGATAAAAAGCTTATTCGACCCAGCAAAAGCCCATGGTCGTGTGCAGCCTTTTACGTTAATAAACATGCAGAACAGGAACGAGGAGTCCCTCGTTTAGTCATCAATTATAAGCCCTTGAACAAGGTCTTACAATGGATCAGATATCCATTACCCAACAAGAATGATCTCCTTAAGAGATTAAATCAGGCCCATGTCTTCAGTAAATTTGACATGAAATCAGGATTTTGGCAAATCCAAGTCATTGAATCAGAAAGGTACAAGACAGCATTCACCGTTCCATTTGGACAATATGAGTGGAATGTTATGCCTTTTGGGCTTAAGAATACACTTTCAGAATTCCAAAATATCATGAACCAGATTTTTAATCAGTTCACAGACTTTACAATTGTTTACATTGATGATGTTTTAGTCTTTAGTAATGACATTCATCAGCATTGGAAACATTTGCATATTTTCTTTAAAGTCATCAAAGAAAACGGTCTTGTGGTTTATGCACCCAAGATTAGACTTTTTCAGACAAAAATTAGGTTTCTTGGAAACATGATTTTTTTCGGGAAAATCACTCCTATCCAAAGAACACTTGATTTTGCAGAAAAATTCCTAGACATTCTGCGTGAGAAAACACAGTTGCAAAGATTTTTAAGATCTTTAAACTATGTTGCAGATTTTTACCCTGGCATTCGCCATTTATATAAACCTCTTTTTGAACGTCTTAAAAAGAACCCTCCAGCATGGACTAATGTTCATACAAAAGCTGTACAGGAAATTAAGCGTCAAGTAAAGGTTTTACCAGTCTTGACTTTATGTGAACCAGACACCCCAAAGATAGTTCAGACAGATGCTTCTGAATTAGGATTTGGTGGTATATTAATCCAGATTTTAGAAGGAAAAGAACATATTATTCGTTTCCATTCAGGAACTTGGGATAAAGCCCAACATAACTATTCAACAGTTAAGAAAGAAATTTTGTCCATTGTTAAATGCATATCAAAATTTCAAGACGATTTGTTGAATCAGAAATTCACAGTTCGTGTTGATTGCAAGTCAACAAATGATGTACTAACAAAAGATGTCAAGAATATTGCATCTAAACAGATATTTGCCAGATCGCAGGCTATCCTGTCAATTTTCGATTTTGATATCCAGTACATCAAGGGAGAGGATAACTTCATCCCTGATTTCCTAACCAAAGAATTTCTAATAGGCCATGTGCCTATCACATAGGATTCCTCCGGGAATACCTTTTCATTTTTGTTTTCTTTTCAGGTCACAGAAGCGGACACCAAAAATCCAATTAGTGGATTCAAATGGATTGTTTCAAGTCCACCGCAATTAAGTAGATTGAAACATAGATTCAGATCCAGAAGCAGAATTGATAATTGTTTCAATTCGGTAATTCTTTCTTTATATATTGTTGCTAACCATTTGTAGGATCATCCACTCCTGACTTAGTAACAATGGCACCCAAGAAAGATAAAGGCAAAGCTAAAGCATTCGATCTCAGTTCGTATGCTCAGAAAGCTAATTCACCAGCAATAACACCAGCTCAGTCATCAACCCCAGTCAAGGTTGAAGACAAACAGATAACATATACACCATATTCTACCCAGTCACCCCTAGGTAGAAACCTCACAGTTTTGGGGACTTTGACCCCTCAAAAACAGTTAACCGATGTTCATGCAGATACTGCAGGTACATCGTCTTCTCAGATGACAGTCAGTAACAAGTTTCAACCCCTTGTTGCTAAGAAAAAGACATTAACCGCAGAACCTAAACAGATATAGTTACCATCACCCTCATACATATACAAGAACGTCTTTGACCAGATTCTTGTAACAGAACCTTTTCATTTCAAACAGAATCCCAATCTCACCCCCGATGAGTTTGCTAGGGCATTTCTTCACCCTCATTCAAACTACATCCTAGACAACACATATAAAACACAGAGTTACTATGAGTCAATTCTCATAGCCACAGAGTCCATAGAGTTTGTCCCATATGACAAAGACAAACAACCAGGCCAGTATAGCCACGTCAAAGCTAAACTCCAGACAGTGATCACCCTTGATCAATGGGGACAACCCCCACAGAAAACCAAACAGATTCCAGAAAATGTACCCCTCAGAGACTATAACTATTATGATTACATTCAGGCATGGTTCAGAGTTTTCAACCGCCAGAATGATAAACATGATATGTCATGGTTTTTCCTTTTTAAGAAATTATTCCCATTAGAAGTTCCAAATTGGTTCATCCAATGGTGGGCATCATTTGGCCCAATTACAGACATTTTACCAGAACCAATCCTAGAAGGATTCCAGTACTTCACGGAACATTAGAAGGCACCAGCACAGTTAACATACCTTCCTCCATTTTTCGTGTTTTATAGAGTTTTCTTTGTTACGTGGATTTTCATATCAGAATTCGCGTACAAACATGTTTCTTTCGGAAACCACCAAGACATCTTGGCTTTCGGAAGAGCTCATTCAGTCATGTGGTGGAAAAAGATGAACAACAGTTCTTGTTCAACACCAAAAGTCCAAGCATGGCTCGAGACAAATCAGAAACAGAAAAAGGAAATCCAACCAGAACAGCAGGAATTCCTTTCTTTCAAAAATTTCCTCCAGACTAAGTTAGCAGCGGCCACCAGTTATGATAAAGTCAAGGCCATTATGCTTCAACTTAAAGAGCTTGACCTAGATCAGGCATCCATCTCCACAAACAGTGCCAATGACAATGAAGATGACTGTTACGGCATTTATACTCCTCTATGAGTATAAACTGGAAACAGAAACAGAAAACACAAAACTTTGTAATACTCCACTATGAGTATAAACTGGGCCTATGAGTTTTCCGGTATTCTCTCCAAAAACACAGGATAGATGAGTTTTCTAATGTTCTCTAAAAACATTGGACATATAGGGTTTTGTTCTTCTAAGTTCCCTTCAAAAACTAGGATGAAACGGTAAGACTTCCCCTCTCTGAAGTCATATGGTTACTGAAGAATTCCATAAAACTTCAGCTAGTCTAGGTCAAACGGCAACTGGTAAAGACACCTCAAGTCTGTTGATGGGTGTGGCTTTCCCAAAAAGCCAAAGAAGATTTAGAAACTTGTTTATCTTCTAGCCTGTATTTTATTTTGTATTTTGCTTAGTCAACTTACCTTTAG
Organism: Ehretia macrophylla; assembly: GCA_037974665.1. NCBI lineage: Eukaryota > Viridiplantae > Streptophyta > Magnoliopsida > Boraginales > Ehretiaceae > Ehretia > Ehretia macrophylla. The sequence goes on from CM075774.1 coordinate 40,761,948, forward strand.
CCAACTTACATTTAGCAAACCTATTTCAACAACCTTGTAAGGTCACGGCGTTGAGGAGCAGAAGGCGTAAGACTCCGTTATTTGCCATGTGGCGATTTGGTGAGAAATAGTTAGGCTTCGAAGATAGTAAGGCTTCGAAGATAGTAAGACTAAGTACGATGCATATTAGATTATAGGGAAAATAAACTAGTTTATTTATTTTCTTTGTATTAGTGGGAAATACACTTCGATCAGTGTACTTCTATGTATTTTTACCAATAGTCAGTAGACTCAGACATAAAGAAGTTTTATAACGTCTTTAGCACAGAACCAATTTCAGACTCAGAGATGAAGAAGAAGATGAATCCAGTCATGATTCCATCATCAGGCATCATCATCATAAGACGACGAAGTTACTTTCGGTCACAGTGAAAGTAATCCAGTCAGAGACATAATCATCACGTCACGACAAGATATCTTTCAGCCACAGTAAAAGCCGACCACTATTCATGAATAGTAAAAATCACTTTTTACTGTTCATTTTAGGAAAACTTACTTTTGACTTTTCTTTTTCAGATTTCACTTTTACTTTTCAGATTCGATATCCTATTTAAGACAGAGTCTGTCTCATTCACATAGGATCCGAATTTTCTTTCTCTCTAATTTTTCATTTTAATTCAGTATCACTCTTTGAACATTATACTCCTGTACAACCAACAGTGTAGCACAGTCTTCTTCCACATTTAATAACAAGTAAGAGACTTTGTCTCCTTTTATCTTCATCTTTGTCGTATTACTTTTATTTATCTTGTCTATTATCTATATTTATTCCGCTTTCTGTTATGGCTTTCATTATCTTTTCTCCCCTAGGTTGTTTGATTTGGCCACCAAAATGCGACCAAATGAAAATGGCTACAAAAGTTTTCTCGACACTCGGTTTTTGGTCGCCCTTTGGTCGCCCAAGGGGTGTAGGCGACCAAAGGGCGATGAGAATCTTTCGTCGCCTCAGACCAATTTTCTTGTAGTGTTCATATATTGATAATTTTTTTCGGTAGGTACTAAACTGATTTTTCAATCAAAAAATACTTTAAAAATACACACATTTTAAAATAAATTTTGAATTAAGTAGGGACTACAACCCAACACTCTTAGGAGTGGCTCTGCCACTGTTGTATGTGGACTAGAATCAAATGTGTATGTTAGACTAAAGATCAATCCAAAAAAGAATCCTACATGCTGAAAAATTACGCTAAATATATATGCATTTAAAACTGAAACTAACTTATTTGGCCCAATTTTGAAAGCGTTTTAGGTAAAAGTAGAAGTTGAAAAAAATTAAAAAATAAGAAGCTCCAAATTAGAACTTTTTAAAAAAAGTTTTTGCAAAATTATTTTTACATCATGCTGAAAGTTGATTCTCTTTTTCTTTCTCGAATATACTCATTCATATTTTTAAAAGTCTAATATTGTCCCCAAAATTTCTAAAAGCTCAACATAGCCCAAACAATCAACGATTTTTTTTTCAATAACACTTCTAACTAAAACTCTACAATTCAAAATCTAAAATTTCACAGGTAGACTAAACTGAACCTATTATCAGTTAAGTATTTGTGAACAATATGTGTTGAACAAAAATAGAAGCAATTTATATACCTAATTTACATAAGGAGTTTAACAAGTGATCATTGTGCCACTTCTGGGAAGCTCGTTTCATACTACTTGAATTATACGAGACTTGCAAGTGAAGATTATTTGAAGTACTACTTGCAATTGATAAGTAACCTCAAATGCTGGAAAAAAATTTGGTTGAGTCTAGCTCGCATGCATTGTGTCAATGAAATGCGCACCCGTGAGGGCTTCTGCATAGGTGTGTGAACCCCCCCCCCCCCCCCCCCCTACACGCATTATACGAGTGCATCCAACAATGCAAGTGAGTTGAGTTCAATCAAGAAACTACATTTTTAGTTTTTAAAAAGCATATATTACTATTGGTAATGGGCCTTTTGAGTAAAATTGAACCATACAGTTATACTAGGCTTATTCCCTAAGAGCATGTCGATTAATCTAACATGTAAAGGACATATAAACTCTTGAAGTTTTTTATTAAACCTTAAAAGTTTCAATTCATTGAACTCTTAAAGTGAGTTTAGGCACAATGTAGCCCTTATGCCTAACCAATAGACAAAAAAACACGATAACTTAAGCATTAGATTACAGTTTTCTGTCCAAATTTTCTACCAGAATTAGGCATGAAGACTTATTTGAAAGTTCAACACCTTTTTTTTTTTTTTTTCCTGATAACCTCAAAAAACATTCCCATACAACTTACCCACAATAAACAAGTAGATATTATACTAGATTAGAACTCTATAATTACCTCCCTATAGACAAGTAGGCACATGTAGGCTCATGTTTGTTTTTCTTGTTGTGCTAGCTACACATTACTGATCTTTCAAAGCTGTATTTATCTAAAACTTTGAGAGTACAATAGTAAACTCCAACACATATATATATCAATTCATTAAAAAGTATAATTTTAGAGACAACCAAAGAATTTCAAACTCAATCAGATTCAATTGTCAACTGTGACTATGCGAAAATTGAGATCAGTAAAAAAAGAACTGAGTCCTTGCAGGTGCCATCTAGGTTATCCCCTGGGGACCAAAGTTCAATAGCTTAATTAAAAAATAAAAATGGACGCATTTTGAGGATTTGAATGGGGACTTGGAATTTGTAAAGCTATTGTTGCTGCTATTATTCAAGACATGATTAGGCAGTTGTAATCTTTTGACCACTATTTGATAACCTAAAGTCCTGTTCTCATTAGAAAAAAAAAATCAAATTTGGCAATGAATTTTATCAAAAACATTGAACAAAGTAGATGCACCCAACTTATCAAGAACCAAACAATCAACATTTATTACAACGTAACTTTTGGTCGTAGCATTACTAATTTTTAAAATATTGTTATGTATTACTTGAATGATAGTTTATCGTCATCTATATAGTAAGAGTTAAAATGATACAGACTAAAATTTGACATATTACTATACAAAGCATGGTATGAAACACCGTGATGACACAAAACATTGCCCTGATTTTATTGCATTAACGTCTCTTTTTTTCCTATAAATTTTGCATATGTTGAAATTGTGAATGAAAGAACTGTGAGGTTTTGGAATACAGAGAATTTAAAAAGAAAGGAATCTAAAGAATTTGAACAACATTATGACTTCTAAATTAGTCAATTTAAGCTTGGAGAGAAAAGAGATATTTAGGTCCTTAATGGCAAAATAGTTAATTGACGTAATCAAATCCATTTTGTTGCACGTGAGATCTAAAAAAAATATAAAAATTTAAAAACTTGTTTGTTTAAAATAAATTAAAAAAAATGTAAGAACTCGAATGTCTTTTTTCCATTTAAAGCACTACAGAATTATTCAACTGAACATTGGGGCAGCATGTACCACGCCCACATCAAGATCAACATTGCGTCATTGATGATGCCACAAAATAAATTAAAATACTTGCTCCAGAAGAAAAAGTCCACCACATCTCTTTTGACTTCTCTGAAGAACCCTATTCAAATTTGGAAACTAGATTCATTTCGTGGAACCCAAGTTCATGAAATCTATAAATATACCACGTTCAAGACTGTCTAACACCCAAATCAACTTTTACTACATATAAGCCATGTCTACATATAGTGCTGCTCTTGCTGAAGTCTATGTGATGAAAAGGCTTCAAAAGGAAAAGATGAAGAAAATGGAAAACAAAGATGCTGACAAAGAAGCATGGGAGTCTGCTCATGAAGGGAAAAAGATCTCTAATGGTTGCTTCTCTATGATGTTTAAGAGGGTTCATCCCACGGCTGTTCAGTCAACTAATACTATTGGTTGATGATTTTTTTCAACACAAAAGTGAGTTTGACCTTTGTTTAGACTCGTGCATAGCTAGAGTAGAATGCATCGAGTTACCCTCGATAAAAATGATTCTAAGTGTTTGATGCTGAATCTTTTCTTGGGAAATCTCAAGCCTACGGACCTTTGGTTTGCTCATTGTGTAACTTTGTAGTTCATTCCTTTATGGTGAAGTATTTGGATCGTGACTACATGGGCGGTGGGAAGAGCTTTACTTGCCAAACAGCCTTTCTACTGGTCTGCAGCCTGCTTTTATGATCGAAAAAGGAAGCATATATAAGAAGTGAAGGACGATACAAGGGGTGATCGCGTTATAATTGGCGTTGCCTCCATTGTATTGAAAAAAAAGAAGAAGAAGAAATTCAAAGATTAAAAATCAGTTCCAAATGCTGAGCAATCACTTGTTTGTAAGATAAAGTTATTGTATATATAGTATTGTTCGTGGACCAGAATCAAATGTGTATGTTAGATTAAAAATCAGTTCAGAAAAACAGATACTGCACGCTGAAAAATTAAGCCAATGTTTATACACTTATATCCGTTTGTGATATATATAGGAGAAAAGATCCTTTCTTGATTATTTCCTGACAATGCTTCATCTCCCTAGTTACACACATTACGGAGCTTCTAAAACTTTGAGAGTATAATGCTACACCGCGCGGTTCAGCATGTCGTGTGTGACACATTTTGAGGATTTGAATGGCCCGGCTCCGACAATATGGACTTGGAATTTGATAAAGTAATGGTTGCTGCTATTATTCAAGACATGATTGATAGTTGTAAACTTTTGATCTCTATTTGAGAAAGATTTACGAACTTTGCAATGTTTTTTTCGTCCAAACTCCTATTCTCATTAGAGAAAAATAAAATTTGACGATGAATTTTTATCAGAAACATTGAACAAAGAAGATGCATCCAACTTATCAAGAACCAAATAATCGATATATATATTGGTGGGGGGAAGAGCCTCTTTCTATTTCTCCTTCTACACAAGTGTCGTCATCTTATCTTGTGGAGAATTTTATTAAAAATGGAAGATGGAATTAAAATCTTCTTGAATCAGTCCTTCCTGAAAGAATTTTCCAAGAAATTATCAAGATACATATTGAAAAGGGACATGAAGATATTCCTATGAGGTCTCTTTCTCATGATGGAAGCTTTTCTTTTGGTAGAGCTTGGAATGAAGTTAGACAAAACAGAAACAAGCAGCTGATTTTCTCTTATATCTGGTGCAAACAAATTCCTATCAAAATTGCATTTTTCATGTGGAGACTCGTTCTAAATTGGATTCTTGTAGATGTCAGAATGCAAAGTAAAGGTATTTCTCTGTCCTCGAGATGCCAATGCTGCAATTCGATTGAAACACTTTATCATTGCTTTTTAAATAGTAACAGTGCAGCTCAAGTTTGGAATCACTTTGCTCAAATCTTTGGAGTTAAATGTCCAAATTCTATAAATATTAGGCATTGGTTTGCAGCTTGGCTTTTTTCAGGTGATTTTGTGGGAAAAGGACACATTCGAACCCTCATTCCCATTTTCATTCTTTGGTTCCTATGGGCTGAAAGCAATTATGCTAAGCACCATAATGCAGGATTCTATCCATCCATAATTATATGGCGTATAAGAAGATTTATTGCTCAACTTTTTAAAGCTGGATTAATTAGAAAATGGCATTGGAAAGGTGATCTTACAATTGCTTTTTCTTTCTTTTGTTTCTTTGAAAGATCTCATAATCCTATCCCAAAGATTGTGCTTTGGAGAATACCGAAAGAAGGATTCTTCAAACTCAATGCAGATGGAAGTGTCCATGGAGAAAATGGTCAAGCTGGAGGTCGTGGTATTGTGCGAAATTGGAAAGGTGACTTCATTCTTGGCTTCTTTGATTACTTTGGATGTGAAACTCCTTTCAAAACTGAAATTCTTGCTCTCATCCGAGGTCTGCAACTTTGCAAAGAAAGAAATATTCAAAATAAATTGGATTGAAATGGATGCATTGGGGTTGTCAATCTTTTAAAGAAAAATGAAAGAGGATCGTGGAATACATGTTATGAAGTTAGTCTTGCAAAATAATTAATCAAAGACCATGGAGCTATCATATCTCACATTTTTAGAGAAAGGAATCAACCAGCTGATTTTTTGGTAAATTTGGGAGTGACTACAAAGGGCCTCACCATCATTGAATCCCTGAAAGATCATCCAAAGCTCAGAGGAATAATAAGGCTAGATAAAGCAAATCTTCCTCATTTTAGATTTTAAACATGTTATTAGTAATATTTCAATTTTATAGGAATAATATTTATAGGACTCTTCTAATGAAGAGGCGGTTTGTGCCTTCTTCTAGTTTAGACAAGACGATAGGGCAGATAAGTCCCCCATCCTCCTGTGGAGGTAAGGTCTATGTCCCCCTCCACTTTTGTCTTCTCTTTTTGGATAATTAATAAAATTGAGGAGGGAAGTCCCCCTCCTTTTACCAAAATAATAATAATAAAAATAATAATAATAATAATAATAATAATAATAATCGATATATCATTCTTCTTTTTTTTTTTTGATTTTTTTGGGTGTGGTATATATATATATATAATTTGTTTTGGTCTATCCAAGAATTGATGGCATTTATATCATTTTACAAATTCCTTGTAGTTTTTAAAATGCATATCACACGTGCCCTTTCTCACTTTTCTGTCAAAGTAATTAACAAAATTTGTAAAATGATATAAATGCCATCAATTCTTTTTCTTTTCTCTCTTTACTTCTTTTCCCATTTAAAGCACTACAAAATTATTCAATTGAACATGGGCCAACATATACGGATGTACCTTGCCCACATCAAGATCAACATTGCGTCATTGATGATGCCACAACATAAATCAAAACACTTGCTCAAGAAGAAAAAGTCCACCACATCGTCTTGTGGTAATATTACTCGCTGTGTAAATGAGAGATTATGAATTCGAGTCTTGTTCATTATGTTATACGACCTTAGACCTCTCATGAATCATAAAAAACAAAAAACAAAAAGCCCACATCTCTCGTAACTCATGTATAACGAAATTTTCGTGCATAAAGACTTTTTTTTCATAAGACAATTCTAACTGTTTAATGTTGATTTTTTATTTCTTTGGAATTGACAAGCTTACAGGGTTTTGATTTGCTCATCTTGCAATTATTTAGTTCTTTCATTCACTAATTTCTTGATATTCTGATGATGTAGTTTGATGTATATAGATTGTCTTTGGAAATCTATTTTTGGGGTCATCTTATAAATTCAGTCGGCCCATTCACAATCTCATACAAACCATTCTCCTAATTCATAGCGAAAAGTCACAACTTTCTTGGTTCAAATTAATGGATGCTCCATAATCATGATCATTACTCCTCGCGTCGTGTGCTCTGTGAGGTTAATCAGTGTATCGACTAGCTTGCAAATTTTAGAATAGATTTTGGGATGCCATATCGTGGATCAACTACCATTGTCGCTCATTATGTTCCTAAGGAAAGTTAAAAGGAGTAAAACATTCCCTAAATTGATTAATATATAATATTTGTCTTTGCCTCCTGTACTTAAAAAAAAAAAAAAAAAGAAATCAATTGATGCTTTAAAAAGTTAATGGTGTGTTGACATATAGTATACCGAGAAACTTTTTTTTTTTTTATGAGAAACATCTCCACACAATCATTCCACAATGGATATACAAATACTATGCTAAAGTGAAACCTGAAAAAATCACTTCACTTCAAACATTGTTTCAATCTTACAGTTTATTTAGCTAAAATCCCTGAAGTATTGCGATATGCCCAACACATAAATCAGTTTACTCAAGAGTCTGATCCTTATAACAGTCAAAAAGTTTCGAACCCACGCTTTATCAAATTTAACTCTCATTGTTACAAGTCAAACTACGCAAGAGGGGGCTATAGGGCCGAGAGTTTCTTTTGGAAAGAAGTTCATTTTTTTTTCTGTGTCTCTTTTTCTCTTTTTGCTCCTCCAAGATTTCTGCACTTTTTTGTCATCTCTTTTTTATCATTCTTATCTTTTGGGATATAAAGAAATATATCTCATTTGAAATTGGCATCTTTTGCGAGATGATCTTAAGATTTACCTGAAATGCGAACAATTTTATCCCCTTTATAAATGCGAATAATTTTTATCCACATTTTTCCTTCTTCTTGAGAAGTGTCAGTTAAATTTTTTGAAATGTTTACAATTTACGAGCTACGTCAAATGGTGGAAAATTTTTGGTCGAGTACAAATCACAAATACCAAGTTAGATGCAGACGTTTGATATGTGCATATGCGGGTGAATCCTCTTCACTCATATTCGCTTATCTAACAATATATTGTATGACGGGAATTAAGTTCAGTTAAAAAAATTACATTTTTAGGTTTAAAAAGCATCATTACCAATGGATAATGAGCAAGGGCGAATCCAAAAATTGTATTCAATGGGGGTTTAAATACTCAATTTAACATTTACCCCTCGGTAGAGTGAGTCTACTTAGCGAACTGGCAAGGAAAAATCGACCATATTAAAATTACCTTCTAGAGAGGTCAAACAAAGAAAGTCTTTCTCTAAGCTAGGGTAAGTGGTGGTCAATTCTCCCCGCTACCATATGACTTGGTCGAAAATGCAGATAGCCAAGTATATATGAATAATTTTTTTTTCATTGGGAACTAAATTAATTTTTCATGCTAAAATATCTTTTTTTAAAAAATTGAGTCAGATTACAGTCCCAGCTCGCTATCGAGTGGCTCCGCCTCTGGTAATGGGGAATTTCGATTCAAATTTCTACCCATGTTATGCATGGGAGAATTCTTGAGTGTGACATGTTAAAACAAAAAATAAAATACTAAAAATATATGCGGAAACGAACAATAATATAAGTCACTATCAACTGTGTCTCTAAACAAGAGAAATAATCAAAATGACTACATTTTTATTAATTTGGTATTTTGCAAATTACAATAAAAGAGCCTATTTATAGGCTACAAAACTTGGTGGACAAGAATAATAAACTCAATAATAGGAAACCTAATCTAATAAGGAAACTTGTAATTTTCTTAATTCAATCCTAAATAATATATGCCCCAATCATGCAATTGTACCAAATCCTAAATTATTTTATGCTCCAATCATGCAATTGTACCAAATCCTAAATTATTTCAACATGACATTTGATCGTTCCCCTTAAGAAAAAAAAAGTGAGTACCATAAATTTGAGGCTCATATACATGTGAATAGGCCAGACGATCGAATGGTCATGCCAAAAAAAAAAAATTATATGTGCAAGCATTTGAAGCAAAATCAATTTAACACACTGGTCTGTTGGAAAAGGGTTTGAATATGGTTTTAGAGATTTGAACTCTCTCATAGTCATATTAATGTTTTTGAATTAGAAAAAGATGAAATTCTAATAATTCATTTCATATTGAATGATTGTGATTGAGAACGAAGAAAGAAAAAGAGGAACAAATAAACATTTTAAATTATAAAATACATGATTAAGACTTATAGGTTTATGAAATAGATATTAGAACTTAATTTCTTAACCACTTGAGACATTAATAGTGACTCGGAAAGGATTATGGGGTTTCAAGGTGAAAGATGTGTCATAATCTAGAATGGTGATTTAGGAAAGTTAATTGTCGGAACACCATTTCGAAGATAAGTAAGTTACTTGAACTGTTAACAAAATAATGTGTGAAAGGTTACTTAGACTTGGAACTTCGTGATACTGTCATGAATGATGTTCTCGATTCTATGCCAAATATTATCGAAACTTTTTTTTGTTGTTCATCAACCAACATGGGTACGTTGTGACGTATCAGCAGTAGTGTCTATAGATACAAAAAGCGAAAGCTCGATTTAAAACTCAGTTTAAAAAGAGAAAACCTATCCTAGAAAGCTCAATTTAAAACCTAATTTAAGAAGAGAGAAAACCTATCCTAACTGTATGAACAACTAGATCTGAATCTTCTCCTTCTAATAATATAATTTCCACATGCCAAATTGCAAGTAGCTCGTTTAGTCATAGTATAATTGAGATGAACCTTGTAAGAAAGTGTTGGACGACCTCAAAAGTCTTGGTCAACATCTTCCATAATAACACCTACTCAAAAACATTCCATCAATACCCCAAAGTTCACCACCCAAAAGATCAGAAAGTCTTGTGTTAACTTTCAGCTTGTTCATCACTTACAGGTAATCACACTCTTTTTTTTTTTTTTTTTTTCTTGAAAGGTGAATCATATACTATGCTTGCCAGTGGAAATAAGAGAGTGCTAAAGTGCATATTTTCTAAGATTTGATAGACAAAAGTAGCTAGTCGAATCAATATTCTTCATTTGATAGAGAAATGTTTTATGCAGTGATGTGGATTATCCATCGCTTTTTATGAATTAGTTTTGTTTGCAAAAGAAGACTAGGCTTCGTTTCTTTGCCCGTAGAATATAATATATATATATATATATTTTTTTTTAAAAAAAATTTTTAGTGATTGATAACATCGTAGAATAAGTCAACTAAAAAATATTTTTAATCAATTTGAAAAATCTAGTTATAGGGAATATAAAATGTTTCATATTTTTTTGGAAATAAAAATATTTTCCACTCCGCACTATTTAAATTATTTTACAAGCATGGACTATAATATCCCTATTATAATTAATACTTCATTTATTACTTGTTTCATACGAAATTACGTAAGAGACATGCATACAATTACACACATATACACTATACTCAAGAGCACAACATTCACTGCAACGCCAGACCCACGTTTGAGGCATATATATTTTGAACATTGGCAATTCGCGTTCTTCATCTCACTTTTAATAGTAAAAGTGAGAGATCATTATTAGAAATGGTTTACTCGTGTAATTTGGGATTTTTATCTACTTCTATTAGAAGTGGAAAGGGTCATAGTCAAAGTTAATAATAGTCATAGAGTGATGCTAGATGTCACTATTTTGTTACCCAAATATCACATTCTATGTGCATGTCTAGTTGGCATATTAAAAGAAAAAAGAGAATTAAAAAAGTTTCCTAAGTTAGCATTAATTCTAAAAGTAATATTATATATCACCCTATTTCCATCACTGTTTTATCACTTCCTATATAGAATCCTACATGACCTCTAACTAGACTATTTTTATTGTACTTTTTAATTCTTTTTCTCTCTCTTCAATTCATTTTTATCTCTCTTAATTAATATTAGTCAACATAATTTTCTTTCTTTATTTAACCATATCAAACCCCTTGATAAAAAAAAATATTCGCACCCAAATATTGGAAAATAATAAATCGATTAGTCAAAAAAAGAGAACAGTTTTAAGTAACTTTTTTTTTCTTGTTATGCATTATTCTCATTGAAGAATTAATATTGATTAGGTGCAAGGGTTTCTAGAGTTCCGAGGATTATGGGTATTAATTTTGCATCAAAGACCAAAAAGCTATAGTTTTAAGTGTCCTTTTATTTTATTTTTTTCATCCCTTTCCTCCATCATCCCATTACCAATTTTGAACAATTTGTTATTTTTTTTCTTTGTGACATTATTTACTATTGTCCTCATATCAAGAGATTGTTATGATTTAAGATTCATTTAAGACCAAGATAAAAGAATGGGTAAAATGTAATATTCAAATTTACACGTCAAATTTTGTATTTTCTAAAATGACAAAATACCATCTCATGGTTTTAAAAATTTGCCGACCAAGCCAACTACTCCAAACTGAACAACAAATGAATAAAGGAAAAGAAAATCGAAGAAACAATGAGACTCTTATACTTGTGATGGAACCAACTGTTACGGCTTTAACATTCTAGTCTTTAATTTCGAACTTTTTGCGCTTGTCCAAATGCAGCTAAACAAAGAAGTACTCCAAAATGCAATTAACAAATAGTAATTCTAAAAGAAAGAAAACGTGAAAAGCAAATACAGTAGGATAGCAAAAGCCGAAAATATTCTTTAAAAAAAAAAGAATTTTCTAGAGCTTCAAGAATTATTTGAGAAAGACACATACGAAGAAAGAAAAAAAAAATCTTGAGACTAGTTCTCTTCTTTTGGAAAATTGATTTACTGTTGTTTCCTCAATATTTGGGTCTAATATGATTTTTTTTGGTCAGAGGGTCAGATATGGTTAAATAAAAAAAAGAAAAGTATTTTGAGTAAATATTGATTAAGAGAGAGAAAAAGGAATTGAAGAGAATAAAGGAAATAAAAATAATCTAGTTGGTATGTCAAGTAGGATTAAATGTATGAGGTGATAAAAGAGTGATATATAGTATTACTCTAATTCTAACTATGCATACGCATACGAGGTGATATTTGGGTGATAAAAATAGTTTGACATCTATCATATTTGGATGATATTTGGGTGATATCATCTTTCTTTTGATTTGTAATAACCTTAAAATTATGAATTACAAAATATATGTGAAAAAAAAATCAAATATATGAGAGATATTGTTATTTGAAATTTTAGTGCAGTCATGTTATGCAAACTGGCATTATAGGTCTTGCTTGTACTTGTCTTCAAGAATAGTACAGAGCTAATCACCAATTATAGGTCTTGAACATAAGGGAATGATTGTAAAATTTTTCAAATATGGCCAAAACGTCTAGAAGTTTATTTTTTAACTAATTTATAAATACACATACACACTGTTATATCAATCTATATGGACATATTTAAATATTTATAAAATTTATGTTAGTATCTAGCGAAGTTTTTGTTAAACATTTTACTTTTGATACTATGTGACGATGAATTTTTTTTTTCATTTTTCTTTAAGACGATTAAATTTTAGTGCAGTCATGTTATGCATACTTGTGTTATACATACTTATGAACTACATGATTATATTCAAGTGAGAACGTCAACGGAGTTATGGAAAAATTTTTGGAACCATTCACCAATCTCATTGGGGAAAAAATCAGCACTTCACTTGGCCTCAACGATAATGAGCAAGCTCTTGTGGGAAATTTGAAAGTATTGAGCAACAAAGCGTTTGACATAGAGACAAATGTGAAAAAAGCCGAGCTATCAGGTAAGAAGAGGAGGAGAATGGAAGTTGAAAGTTGGTTGGAGGAAATGGAAAAGTTCAAAGAAGAATATGATGAATTAAATGTTACATTAGGAGAAGATGGATCCATCAAACGTTGATGGCATGGAAGTCAGGTGAAAAAATTGAAAGAAGGAGCCAGAGAACTCATTCAGCAAAGTGATACTTTTTGTGAGCTTGTAGTTGATACATGTGAGTCTAGCAGAGAACGATTGTTCACAACAAAATTGCATGGTAAATCGTTGAAGCAAGAATTGGATAATATCTTGGCACGGTTAGAGTCTGACCAAGACCCAATTTATGGTATTTACGGAATGGGAGGTGTGGGCAAGACAACGTTGGCGAAGCATATTTACAAACATATTTGCACAAATCTTCAAGGTACACCTGATAAATGGAATGTTTATTGGGTCACTGTCTCCCAAGAGGCTGATATTAACAAATTGCAGAATGATTTGGCTAAAAAACTGAATTTTGATCTTCCAAAAGATGATGATGTAGAGGAAAAAGCAGCCATTCTACATAAACTACTGAGAAATCTTAAGAATGTTGTACTCATATTGGATGATGTATGGGAGTATCTTGATTTAAGGCAGATAGGGATCCTTCTCGGAGCAGATAGATGCAAGGTGGTCATAATTAGTCGATTACTGAAAGTGTGTAATCAGATTGGTTGCAAAGAGATTATCAAAGTACAACCTCTTTCTAAGGAAGATGTTTGGGCACTATATTTGGAGAAACTTGATTATGCACGTGAGCTTAGTCCAGAAGTAGAAAAAGTGGCGAAGATAATCGCAAAGAAGTGTAACAGGTTGCCACTTGCAATTATCACTTTGGCTAGAAGCATGAGTGGGGTGTATGACATTCATGAATGGAGGGATATGTTGGAAGAACTAAGCTCTTCCATGGAAAAAAGTGATTGAAAAGTGAGGTGTTTCCAGTACTCCAAAATAGTTACAATCATTTGAGGGATTCATTTTGCAACAATGTTTCTTGTATTGTTCTCTATATCCTGAAGACTATGAAATTCCAAGAGATGAATTGATTACCAAATTCATTTATGAAGGAATGATGCGTCAAAGAAATAGCAGAGCCGCAAAATTTGATCAAGGTCATGTACTACTTAATAGACTGGTAAATGCCTGCTTATTGGAAAGTGTTGTAAACATTATGGGAGAAGAATGTGTGAAGATGCATGATTTGCTTAGAGAGATGGCAGTAGAAATTACAAGAAATAACCCCAAGTTCATGACAAAAGCTGGACTTCAATTACATAAACTACCTGGTGAGTAGGAGTGGAAAGAGGATCTAGAAAGGGTTTCCTTGATGAATAACAATATATATGAAATTCTCACAGGCTCATCCCCCAAATGTCCTCGACTCTCGACACTGATCTTGAGACATAATCCTTTAAAGTTAATTCTGGATTCTTTATTTGCTCACATGCGTGGCTTACGAATTTTGGATTTAAGAGCAACTGATATTGAGAAGTTACAAGACTCTATCTTGGAGTTGGAGAATCTCACTGCACTGTTGCTCGGGGCTTCTAAAAAACTCAAATACGTGTTATCCCTGAGAAAGCTCAAGGTACTAATAGAGTTGGACATTAGTGGGACTCAAATTAAAGAAGTACCCGATGGCATGGAATATTTGGTCAAACTCAAATGCTTGAATGCTGTCCACGGATAACCTAACAGAGTTCCCAAGAAGGTTATTACCTCAACTTTTCCATCTTGAGCGCCTGCGACTCCCATCCCACATAAAAATACAAGTAGAAGAAGTTGAGAGGTTGAAACCGTTAGAAGAATTTGAGGTAGGGTTGATTAGATGTTCAATCCAAAATGGCTCAACAAATCTCCCCCACTCAGTTTCTATAAAATAAAAGTAGGTGGTGTTCCAGTTCCTGATTTCTTCTCTTATAAATGTGCGATCTACTTTAAGGAATTTGTCTTTGAAACAAGAGGAGATGTACCACGAAACATTGAGTTCGTTGATATTAGAGAATGTAAAGGCTTGAACGATTGCTTGTTGGATTCTATCCCATAGATATACCTTAAAAGCTGCTACATTGAATAGTGTAATAAAATAGAAAGCATTGAGGGAGCGCTACAGAATCTTGAGAAGTTGACCCTATATAAATTGGAAAATTTCATTGGCTAGTTCAAATGGGAAGAAAGTGCTCTTGCACTTCCTCCACGTGGCACATTTTCCTCTCTTAAAGAGTTGAGGATTTGGGGATGTGACAAAATCAAGAATTTGTTCCCACAGAAGTTACTAGCAAATAACCTTCGAAACCTCATGGAGATTAATGTAATCTTGTGGTCAAATGAATGAGATAATCGCTGATGATGAAGAAGATGAGGGTATGGGTTCAACTTCAAGTAGCGGCAACAACAACAACAAATACACAAATATTATCACCTTCCAAAAGTTGAGAATGATCTTGTTGTCTAATATGCCAGAATTGGAGAGCATCTATAAGGGAACAATTAATTGTTTTGATTCCATTGAGCATATCTATATAGGTAATTGTCCAAAGCTAGAGAGACTGCCTTTCTTTAATCCTTTTGTAGATGAAAAACCAATTATTCCCTTCCTAAGATTACGTTCTTTGAGCCTATTTGATCTGCCAGAAGTGAAGAACATATGCAACGGAATGATGATTTGTTATTCATCAAGAATATTCAGGTTATAGAGTGTAGACAGCTGAGTCGGTTGCCTCTCTATCTTCCTCTCATCGATGAACAACCATCTCCTCCTCCTTCTCTTAAAAGGATCAAGTTAAGGGAAATAGAAAAAGAATGGTGAGAGTCATTGGAGTGGGACCATCCCAACTCCATCAATGTCCTTCGCCCCTTTCTCAAATATGAATGACGTGACATTCTTATTCGACACATAGTTAAGCTTTGCAGCTTTTGCTCATGTATTTTACTTGCACGCAAAATGTTCTAACATATTTTAAGATGCGGGTTTTTTATTTTGTTTCCTGAATTTGTCTTAAAGATGGCTAACAGACAAAGAAATTCATAAGAAGTTCTTGAAGTTCATGCTCATGAAAAATTATGCTTTTATTTCTACACATTACATGTTTGAAGCAAGGCCTCAGAGAGATTTTTTATGTTTGTCTGTTGATAGATTTTAGAATGGCATTCTACACTGCAATATTGAATCGATTAGTGACTAAATTGAAGAAATTTTTTGGAAACTATTAGGGATTAAATTGGCTTATTTTGAATAATAATGACGAATTTAAGATTTTTGGGAGACAATACGGACCAAATTAGCTAATTTTGAACAATAGGAACTGAATTTAAACTTTTAACAAAACAATTGAGATCATTTGCGCAAATCCTATGAAGTAATGTAAATGTTATTTGAATTGTTCATACTAGCATGTAAATTTTTCATTCATTGTTCTGTTGATATTGCGCATCTAAGGAGAGAGATTTGAAGATTTCGATTGTAAGGAAAGGAGATGAATGACGGATTCGTCAGGGCAAGCATTAGCATTCGCAGATTCTTGTACATCTGTTATAATTTTTTTCTTTGACAATGAGCCTCAAAAGCTTCAATTACACTTAATTCTTTTCAGCATAAGTTATGCTTCTTGATCAATTTTTGCTCACTCTTCTTTCATTTATCATTTGTAGATACATTAATTGAGCAAGTTTTGTGATTTTGCTTAAGCAACGACTTCAATATATTTGTATGGTATTCATAGAAGAACAATGTTTAATGTTTCAGTCATCTATTATGTAGTTTGATATATGTAATGTTGGTCAATGTGGTGCTTTAAAATTTAAACACTAGTGTTTTTGTTAGGTTTGAAGGACTTTGAATTAGTTGACTCCACTTAGGGGAACAAGATTCAATTTGATTTTTTGTTTTTTTTGATTTGAATTGAATTGAATGATTTTGAATGATATGTTGAAATATTATGTGGAGGTTCTGTTGAATTGAACCTAATGCAGATAGTCTTCAGAACCTTACAATTAGATCTATCGAATTGAAATTCACATAATCATTTGAAGTGAAGTGCACACCTATATAGTAAAAGTTTGAAATTATGACAATGTGTCAATTTATATGTACCTTGATACCGAAAACATCAATAAACTTAGAAGGAAAAAAATGTATTATTTACAAACAGAGGGTACAAGAGTTAAATTAATTAAGTGGAGAGACACTTTTACACTCTTTTGGGTTCAAGAGCAATATTTGTATGGACATGAATTTTCTCTTCTATTTTTTTTTATTTATGTATCATAAGTTATTAAATTTGACCATTTAAAATCTCAACTGTTCATTTTAAATTTATTTTAACTATGTTTTTTACAATTGAATTAATGAACTGTTTAGAATTAAAAAGATTAAAGTTCATGGTTCAAAATACACTTTATCTAGTAAATAAGGGAAAAAATATATGAGAGAATTCAAACCCTATTTTTCCAAATGTGAAGGTAAATTGGTAATGATAAATTCGTAATTCTCATGATTGTCATGATAATAATAATAATAATAATTTGGTTCAAGACGGTTATAGCATGTTGTTAATAACCACAATATCGAACTCTTTAGGACTTGTTAAGGTAGAAAAATGATGCGTCGCAAGTGGCATTCACGCTCTGCCTTGATGCCTGCAAAATAAAGAGAGCTTGACGGGTCTAGCCCGTATTAGCACTCTGACGCTTAAGTTAGCTTCCTGCCTCTGCAGTGAAGGAGATTTATATATGTGTATAAATGTGAGTATCAGATATACCTCTTCCCTTCTCCCTGTTGAAACCTTTGCCTTTTATAGGAACCATGACCATTGGAGTTATCATGGCTGCTCAGTTAAAGAGAGAAGTCACATGGTTGCTGAGTCACAAAGGAGAAATCATCATTGCAACTGAGTCAAAAGATCAAAGGTGCAGCAGTGGATCATCATTACAAGCATGGTGGAGAATTATCAAAAGGCTAGTGGACAATTGTTTAAATGATTTAGTGGGAGAGTAGCTGGAGATTCCCCGAATTTATAGAGCAATGTTTATCTGTGCCTTTTGATTTGAGGTCTTAAAAAGTGACTCTCATATGGCCCTACGCTTCTACCGATCTCGCTGGACTTTTCCACGCACAAAGCCCGAAACCTCGAACCCGCTCCCAAAAGGTCGGAATCATCAGAATCCACGTCCGAGGTCCTCGGACCTCGGACAGCAAACGTCTGAGGTCCATGGACCTCAGACAGCAAACGTCCGAGGTCCTTGGACCTCGGACACCAAACGTCCGAGGTCCAGGACCTCGTACAACACATGTCCGAGGTCCAGGACCTCGTACAAAAGACATTGTCCGAGGTCCCTTGGACCTCGGACATGATCTATCCGAGATCCTTGGGACCTCGAACAAATCACCACGTTCGAGGTCCCTTGGGACCTCGAACAACAAACCATGTCCGAGGTCCTTAGGACCTCGGATACCTCGTCTGAGGTCTCGTTGACCTCTGACGAGGCTTCCCTGACGCTCCTGAGCGTTCGTCTCACGAATTAAGGGTTTTTTATACATATCATGATGCCCCCTCAGTTCCTGGAGTTATGCAATAGGTTCGGGAACTGATTTTAATGCCCTTGATACGCCGAAATAAATAAAAAAAATTTACACTAATATTACCTTGCCTTCTGGGTAATTTGCCACCTACCATCATTTAATGCAACCTTGCCACGTGTCAAGATCTGGTCTAGTGACTTTTGAATTAATGGTGACTCTTCAAGCTCTGAGGATGAGTTTGAGGATAGCGAAATATGATGGATAGGTATTTGTATTTACCCCTTTTTTTAATTTTTCCTTGGTTTTCTTTTGATGGGTCATGCTTTTTTGAAACCTTTACTGTTGAAGGATGATTTGATGACTCTGGGGGTCGTGCCCCTAGCCTTGAACATCGGATGTGGGTCAGGGTCGTGCCTTGGATCTCGGACGCCAAGGGTCGTACCCCGGACCTCCGGTCTTCATTTTTGAAACTCAGGGGTCGTGCCTCCTGTCTTTGTCTTGAAAACTCGGGGGTCGTGCCTCCTGTCTTTGTCTTGAAAACTCGGGGGTCGTGCCCCCAACCTTCGTTTTTGAAACTCGGGAGTCGTTCCCCCGGCCTTCGTTTTGAAACTCGGGGGTCGTGCCCCCGGCCTTCATTTTTGAAACTCGGGAGTCGTGCCCCTGGATTTCGTTTTAAAACTCGAGGGTCGTGCCTCCTGCCTTTGTCTTGGAAACTCGGGGGTCGTGCCCCCGACCTTCGTTTTTAAAACTCGGGAGTCGTTCCCCTGGCCTTCATTTTGAAACTCGGGGGTCGTGCCCCCGGCCTTCGTTTTTGAAACTCAGGGGTTGTGCCCCCGAACTTCGTTTTAAAACTCGAGGGTCGTGCCCCCGGGAAGATCCGCAAGAAGTGTGTCTCTCTCTTTTATCTATTTTAGAAGTTGGTCTCATATTTCAGGATTTGACTCTCTTCCGATAAAGGTTTGCCTTAGTAGATCACATGATATTTGTCTCAAAGAATTACAATCATTGACAGAAACTTAGGACACGAATATCAAATTCATTGTAGATACATAATTTGTCTCGACATAAACAACAATTAAACATTCAAAAAGTGTTTTCTTAGCTGCTCTACGTGTCAAACCTTTCTCAGTTCCTTATCGCTGATGTCTTCGAATCTGTAGGCTCCTAGCTTGACCTCTCTTCTGGTCTTCTCTTCTTAGAGTCTTCTTCCTTCTCCGCCATCGCCACCTCTTCTACTTTAATATACTTCTCAGCTCTGGTCATCAATTCTATCATGTTCTGTGGGGTCTTTTTGGCTAAAGAAGCCTGGAGCAACTCATTTGTTACCCCCTTTGTGAACGCTTGTATTGCAAAACCCTGATCAAATTGCGTACACTGAAGGGTTACCTCATTAAAGCGGGTTGCATACCGACGGAGAGTTTCTCCTTCTCTCTGTTTCAAACCGAACAAGGAGGTAGTGTGGCGGGTCGGCCTAATAGTCGAGGAAAATCTCCTAACAAACAAATCTGCTAACTGTGCATAAGAACCAACTGACCCCTCGTTCAGTTCGTCATACTATACCCTGGTCGCTTCCACTAAAGCTTTATACACCCAAGCCTCTGGCAACTCCGTGAACTCCATTTTGTGCCTGAACACCGCCAGATGATCATTAGGGTCTCCATGTCCATCGTAGGTAGGCAAATGAGGCAATTTGTACTGTGCGGGCTTCGAAACCTTGTTGATGGCGCGGTTAAAGGGATTTGGGCCTCGGAAAGTCCTTGCGACTGATATTACACTAGCAGTACCCCTTATTCGGGCACTTTGAGTTAGGTCTCGTGTTGCCGTACTCGAACGCTGTGATGACCTTGTGGAGTTCATCGTTTCTTTGCGTCGTCTCCTAGCGTGAACTCGTTGTTTGGACTCTCTTGGTTTGGTTGTATTTCTGGTTGATTGGGTGTTTTGACATGAATGATTTTGTCGGGACGTTTGGTGAGGTTGAATATCTGGGTGGTGAGATGCTGGTTGAGGTATTGGGTTATGAACAACCTGTTTCAACTCCTCCAGGGTTTTTAGGATAAAACCAAGTTCTGTTAGCTGGTTAGTTTGCGGAACCTGTGTTGCAGCAGTAGGATACTACCACCCAGTGTTCCAAACAGGTCCTTGTGGATAATATGTTGGCTGGTAGCTTTGGTATTGATTTGTGTATGGATTGTTGTATGGTGGACGATTTTTCGTAGGTATCTCCTCCCCTGGAGACGGTAACTCGGTCTGTCTAAGGTTGGAAGTCTCTCTCAGACAGAACTGCACATTTGGCTGTTCTCCAGCTTCTTGTCCATCTACACTCGCAACATTCTGACTCCGGTTAGTTACCATGGTGTAATCTTGTGAAAATCTCAGTGGGGGATTTAAAATCGGCCCCACGGTGGGCGTCAACCTGTTAAGGTAGAAAAATGACGCGTCGCAAATGGCCTTCATGTTCTGCCTTGATGCCTGCAAAATAAAGAGAGCTTGACGGGTCTAGCCCGTATTAATACTCCGACGCTTAAGTTAACTTCATGCCTCTGCAGTGAAGGAGATGTATATATGTGTATAAATGTGAGTATCAGATGTACCTCTTCCCTTCTCCCTGTTGAAACATTTTCCTTTTATAGGAACCATGACCATTGGAGTCATCATGGCTGCTCAGTTAAAGAGAGAAGTCACATGGTTGCTGAGTCACAAAGGAGAAATCATCATTGCAGCTGAGTCAAAAGATCAAAGGTGCAGCAGTGGATCATCATTACAAGCATGGTGGAGAATTATCAAAAGGCTAGTGGACAATTGTTTAAATGATTTAGTGGGAGAGTAGTTGGAGATTTCCTGAATTTATAGAGCAATGTTTATCTGTGCCTTTTGATTTGAGGTCTTAAAAAGTGACTCTCGTATGGCCCTACGCTTCTACCGATCTCGCCAGACTTTTCCACGCACAAAGCCCGAAACCTTGAACCCGCCCCCAAAAGGTCGGAATCATCAGAATCTACGCTCGGACCTCGGACACCAACTGTTCGAGGTCCAGGACCTCGGACAGCACACGTCCGAGGTCCAGGACCTCGGACAAATCACCACGTCTGAGGTCCCTTGGGACCTCGAACAACAAACCATGTCCGAGGTCCTGGGGACCTCGGACACCTCATCTGAGGTCTCGTTGACCTCGGACGAGGCTTCCCTGACGCTCTTGAGCGTTCGTCTCGCGAATTAAGGGTTTTTTATACATATCAAGACTTATGATACATCAATAAAAAAATTACTTCAGATTCATTGCTTTGGCCCGAATGAAACATCTAATATTCATTTGGTTAAAGAAAGAGCACTTAAAGGTGAGAATATTTTACTATTTCTTCTAGCACTATTGCCCCCCGGAGGTTCATCACATCATAGAAGATATCAGCATTTCTCGTCTCACTATTTCTCAAGTTTCTTCTCTTAGCATGTAGAGATGAAAATAGGACAAAACCTGTATAATTGACAGTCTATTTTTACAGTTTGTTTTGATTGAGAGGGAAAATTTAATAAAGGGTAATTTATCGAAATGGTCTTAGATTTTTTTTTTTATTTATATATTTAAGTCTTCTATCTTTTATTTTTTGACAAAATGGTCGTTTATCTTTTATTTTTATGACAATCATTAATCCTTGGAGCAAAATCTATCAAAAAAATATCGTTAATTAGTACGTGGATGACACGTGGTCGCAAAATTCATAAATCTTTAGGAGTAAAATTATCATACGATAAAAGATAAGCATCGTAAAATTTATGCATTTTGCAGTCACTTGTCATTTACGTGCTCACTAACGCTATTTTTTGACAGGTTTTACTTCAAGGACTAATAGTTGTCATCAAAATGAAATATGAATGACCATTTTGTCAAAAATGAAAAATAGATGACTTAAATATCAAAAAAATAAAGATTTAAGACAATTTTGGTAAATTGCCCTTTAATAAATTAGAGGAAATGAAAGAAAAGTATCATATTTGAATCAGATAATTTTATAAAATAGAAATTCATAAAGAATTATATATTTTCTTTGTTTGGATTAAGAAAGAAAATGAAACAAATGGATGAATTTTATAAGAGAATTGACATATATACCCTTCTTTAATTTAAATTATTTTTCCTTTTCTTATTCTTTTATTATCCTTATCTTCTTTATTATTATCTTTTTCCATTTCTTCCTTTGTCCTTCTTCAACTGCAATTCATTCTTTGATTCAAATTACTTTTCCTTTTCTTATCCTTAACTTCTTCCCTTTATCTTCTTCTATTACTTCCTTGTTCTTCTTCTACTGCAGCTCACGGCTTTGGCATGTCAAATTTCTTCTTTCTATTGCAGCTCACTATAGCTCCAGCATACACACACACCTATTACTGCTCACCACCAACTTCAGCTCTTTCGACTGTTTCATTCCTATTCACGGGAGAAGATGAAGAAGAAGCAAAGGATGAAAGTTAACTATTGTTGCTGGATGTTAAAAAGTTTGAGAACAGCAATCCACAATGACTACCACCCCTGAAGTGCCGGAGGAAAAGGCGTCTAGATAACCAGGGAGTAGACATGAAAATGAGAACTCTTCTAGGATAAAGAACTCGAATTCTCCACCTCCTGAGAAGCTGGAGGCAGAGTTGAATGTTCAGAGAGAAAAGCAAGTTGAATCCTGGGCTGAAACTAAATCTTTGGATACCATTGATAAAGAATCTGAAATATAGGGTAAAGAGGGACCAGATGACTCAAAGAAAGAGAACAATGATTTGAAAGTTCATCACGGAAATTCAGGAGCAAACAAGAATCTTGAAGATGTCACGTTCGAAGAGGACGCGGAGCCAGTTTTTTTATGGAACAGAGGTTCCTGGAATAGAAGCTAATAGAGGTTTATCTGCTCGGTCTTTGGAGAATGACTCTGAGTCTCAGTGGCCATCAAGAACTTTGTAGGGGAAAAGAGTGTAGTTGCAGTATCTAGTGTTTTACGTCGCCTTTCTGGAAAAAGTGATGATGGAGACGACATCTTTAATGAGAAAGATAGGAACGATGGAATCGGTGCTGATTCTAAGAAGGAAACTATTTGGAGAATTCAAATATGTAATTGGTGGTTCTACTTATTCACTTTCAGCTATACACAATGGCATTTTGAGGGCCAACCAAAGACCACCATACAACCTCACCAAACCATTTGGCTTGAAAGATAAACGTTCGAAGGTCAGTTTGTTAGACTTCCCATCTCAATCATCAACTGTCTGTTGTTTATGAACAAGCTAACTCTCAGACTTACATAACACATACTTGCTTTAACGATGTTCATATTGCGTAAATATTTGCGTGTAAGGTACAGAAATTTTTTACAGTGGCAAGAGTTTGAATTACTAAGTGTGCTGACATTAATGATACACACACTTGGTAAGGCCTTAATTAAATGATCCTGTAATTTAGGCATTTTGCTGTTTTATTTAACTGTTGCTACACTTTGCGAGGTTTGTGGAAGCATCGTGAAATTGACAGGATTAATTTTATTAAGGATAACTAGGAATTTGTTACTATTTACAACCTCGTCTACTTAGCACTATTCCATGTGTCAATATGCAGGTACAACATAGATTTTGGCAAGAATGAAATTGAAGTACTGAAACATGCTGCAAATTACCTGGACCCGGAGGATTGTCAAGCGTTGCTGGAGTTGCTTGACAAAACTCAGTTCAAAGTGATAGACCAGCCTTATGATTGGGGATTGAACCTCTAGTAACCAATCTAGCTATCCTGCTCGATCAGTAGACGCCAAACTGTGTCATATCTCTGGAAAACACAACCCGAGCATCACAATTATAGGATACAAAATTTAAGATTGCTCTTAATCTGTCAAGCCATGAGGCTTCTGGAGTTTGGTTGTTGATACCAAGAACTTGATAGAAATAGTGCGTATTGTCGCGCGGATTAGTGGGTTAAATGCCCATATTATGTACCCCCTTACGTTGTCTTCTGTACAAACTTCACCTTGCTTGTGAAGGACCAAAAGTATTCCTCTTTGAATGACAAAACTTCTGAAATGATAATCTATTCTATTAATTTCTTTTAACTAGCTTTATCCAAGTTCTTGCCAAAATATGCTTCAAATAGCTTGTCAAAATGATGGAGCCAACTGTAATTACTTAAAATGCTATTTCAAATAGCTTGTTTTTCCTTTACTGATTGTCTTATTTTCTAAATAAGGTATACTATAGGTTGTCAGATTTGGACTTTTAAATTTTAACCATCAAATTGGGAGAATAAATTAATTATCTAATAAAAAAATATTTAAAACAAATAATTGAGATTTAAAATTTAAAAATTTTAATAACATTAATATACCTCCTCTAGAACTGTTAAAATGCAGTGGGTGGAAAGTCAGCTTCGTGCTGCTGTCATGTTGTTGATGCTACGCCAAGAGTTTTTGTTTTAGTTTTTAGTTTTTATTTTTTATTTTTTATTTTTTATTTTTATTTTTAATGTTATGCCAAGAGTTATTTAAGCATATTGTAATAATTTACAGAAGAAAATTTAGGGAGGACGAACTTGGGATAAAATTATGCCCAACAAGGTCTACATCGATTCCTTTAAATAATAACGTTGCCACAAGTCAAATTGGTAGTGGCTCAATTAAGCAAAATAGAGAGAGAATATATTTGAGAGTTACATTCCAATAAAATCTTTGAACAACGTCACTGAAGAAAATTCATTATATTTTAATTCTAATGTTCATTAAAAAGAAATTCAAGGATTATCTTCTACGCCTAACTTTCATTATGAATAATTTAAAATTCTTACCTATGTCAGTGGCCCATTCAGTCAAAGTAGAGAGAATATACCCAAGAGGAACACATGGGGGAAGCTATCTATAATCTCATCAACAACATTAAAAGATACAATAGAAAAATATATAAATCACGAATTTCAATACTATTATATAAGATCGTTAATTATTTTATTTAAATTTGATTAAATTTAAGATAGAAAATTATGTTTATTATTAATTGTGCCAACTGTAATTATTCTGATACTAATTTAGATTTGTTTTGTTCGCAAATTGATTTTCTCCCATAAAATTGAACTTCATCACTGCCACAGCCACTACCAAGACTCGTAATTATAAATGCTTTTGATCAGTTAGACTAATAATTTGCAATGTATTTTTCACATATACAGTTACAAGTACAGGCTTATGCAGCATATTCGTATGTGCAAGCATTTGAAGCAATTATCAATTTAACACTGATTAGTCAGAAAAGGGTTTGAATATCGTTTTCGGGATTTAGATTCTCTTCTAGTCAAATTAGTATTTTTAAATTAGAAGGAGATGAAATTCTAACCATTCATTTCATATTAAACGATTTTGATTGAGAATGAAGAAAGAAAAAGATGGGCAAATAAAAATTTTAAATTTTAAGATACATGATTAAGACTTATTCATTTATAAAATAAATATTAGAATTTTATTTTTTAAACACTCGAGACACTAGTAGTGATTAGGAAAGGATTATGGGGTTTCAAGGTGAAAGGTGTGCAAGAGTCTAGAACAGTAATTTAAAAAATTTACTTGTCGGAATACCATCTTAAAGATAAGTGACTTACTTGAACCGTTAACAAAATAGCGTGTGAAAGGTTACTTGGACTTGAAGCTTCGTGCTACGGTCATGAATAATGTTCTTGATACTATGCCAGATATTATCAAAACTTTTTTTATTTTTATTTTTTATGTCGGAGCAAACTAAAAAGTACATCAACCAACATGGGTACATTGCGATGGATAAGTGGTAGTGTTTATAGATACACGAAGCGAAAACTTGATTTAAAACCCAATCTAAGAAGAGAGAACCTATCCTAATTATATGAGTATGTAGATCTGAATCTGATCCTTTTAATAATATACTTTCCACGTGCCAAATTGCAAGTGGCTCATTTAGTCATAGTACAATTGAGATGAACCTTGGAAGAAATTGTTGGACAACCTCAAAAGTCTTGGTCAACATCTTCCATAAGAACACCTACTCAAAAACATTCCTTCAATACCGCAAAGTTTCATCGGAGGAATTATACAACTCTTGCCAAGTGCAGCCAAGTCTACCACCCAAAAGATCAGAAAGTGTCTTGTGTTTACTTTCAGCTTGTTCATCACTTACAGGTAATCACACTTTTTTTTTTCTTCTTGAAAGGTGAATCATATACTATGCCTGCCAGTAGAAATAAGAGAGTGCTAAAGTGCATATTTTCTAAGTAGCTAGTTGAATCAATATTCTTCATTTGACAGAGATATGTTTTATGCAGTCATGTGGATTATCCATTGCTTTTTATGAATTAGTTTTGTTTGCAGAATAAGACTAGGCTCCGTTTCTTTGCCGTGTTTGGTAATATCGTAGAATAAGTGAACTAAAATGGGTACTGAGGGTTTAATAATTACTCAGGTAAGCATTTTTTACCTTTTTTTTTTATTCAATGACATTAGTCTTGCTTGTACTCGTCTTCAAGAATAGTACAGAGCTAGTCACCAATTACACATCTAAAAGTTTCTTTTTTTAACTAATTTATACATGCACATACTTTTATATCAATATATTTAGACATATCTAAAAATTTACAGAAATTTACGTTAGTATCTTGCGAAGCTTTTGTTAAACATTTTACTTTTGATACTATGTGACAAAGAAAAACTTTTTCATTTTTCTTGAAGACAATGAAATTTTAGTGCAGTCATGTTATGCATACTGGCGTTATACGTACTTACATACATGATTATATTCAGGTGAGAACGTCAACGGAGCTATGGAAAAAATTTGGGAACCATTCACCAATCTCATTGGGGAAAAAATCACCACTTTACTTCACTTCAACGATAATGAGCAAGCTCTTTTGGGAAATTTGAAACTATTGAGAGCCAAAGCGTCTGACATAGAGAGAAAAGTGAAGAAAGCCGAGCTATCAGGTAAGAAGAGGAAGACAATGGAAGTTGGAAGTTAGTTGGAGAAGGTAGAAAAGTTCAAAGAAGAATGTGATGAATTAAATGATACATTAGGAGAAGCTGGATTCTTCAAACGTCGATGGCATGGGAGTCATGTGAAAAAACTAAAAGAAGGAGCCGGAGAACTCATTCAGCAAAGTGAAACTTTTCGTGAGCTTGTAGATGATACATGTAAGACTTGCAGGGAACGATTGTTCACGACAAAATTGCATGGTGAATCGTTGAAGCAAGAATTGGATAATATCTTGGTACGGTTAGAGTCTGACCAAGTCCCAATTTTTGGTATTTATGGAATGGGAGGTGTTGGCAAGACAACATTGGCAAAGCATATTTACAAACATATTTGCACGAATCTTCAAGGTATACCTGATAAATGTCATGTTTATTGGGTCACTGTCTCCCAAGAGGCTGATATTAACAAATTACAGATTGATTTGGCTGAAAAACTAAATTTTGATCTTCCAAAAGATTATGATGTAGAGGAAAAAGCAGCCATTCTGCATAAACGACTGAAAAATCTGAAGAATGTTGTACTCATATTGGATGATGTATGGGAGTATATTGATTTAAGACAAATAGGGATCCTTCTCGGAGCGGATAGATGCAAGGTGATCGTAACTAGTCGATTACTGAAAGTGTGTAATCAGATTGGCTGCAAAGAGATTATCAAAGTACAACCTCTTTCTACGGAAGATGCTTGGGCACTATTTTTGGAGAAACTTGATTGTGCACGTGAGCTTAGTCTAGAAGTGGAAGAAGTGGCGAAGATAATGGCAAAGAAGTGCAACGGGTTGCCACTTGCAATTATCACTTTGGCTAGAAGCTTGAGTGGGGTGTATGACATTCATGAATGGAGGGATACGTTAGAAGAACTAAACTCTTCCATGGAACAAAGTGATTTGAAAAGTGAGGTGTTTCCAGTACTGCAAAATAGTTACAATCGTTTAAGGGATTCAAGGTTGCAACAATGTTTCTTATATTGTTCTCTATATCCTGAAGACTATGAAATTCCAAGAGATGAATTGATTACCAAATTCATTTATGAGGGAATGATGTGTCAAAGAGATAGCAGAGCCGCAGAATTTGATCAAGGTCACGCGCTACTTAATAGACTGGTAAATGCCTGCTTATTGGAAAGTGTTGTAGAAAATGGGGAAGAATGTGTGAAGATGCATGATTTGCTTAGAGAGATGGCAGTAGAAATTACAAGAAATAACCCTAGGTTCATGACAAAAGCTGGACTTCAATTACATAAACTACCTGATGAGAAGGAGTGGAAAGAGGATCTAGAAAGGGTTTCCTTGATGAAGAACAAAATATATGAAATTCTCAAAGGCTCATCCCCCAAATGTCCTCGACTCTTGACACTGATCTTGAGACGTAATCCTTTAAAGTTAATTCTGAATTCTTTCTTTGCTCACATGCGTGGCATACGAGTTTTGGATTTAAGAGATACTGATATTGAGAAGTTACCAAACTCCATCTCGGAGTTAGAGAATCTCACTGCACTGGTGCTCGGGGGTTGTAGAAAACTCTATTATGTGCCATCCCTGAGAAAGCTCAAGGCACTAATGGAGTTGGACATTAGTGGGACTCAAATTAAAGAAGTACCCGGCGACATGGAATATTTGGTCAAACTCAAATGCTTGAATATGTTCTCCACGAAAAACCTAATAGAGTTCCCAAGAGGGTTATTACCTCGACTCTCCTATCTTGAGTGCCTGCGACTCCCATTCCACATAGAAATACAAGTAGAAGAAGTTGAGAGGTTGAAACTGCTAGAAGAATTTCAGGGTTGGGTTGATCACATGTTCAATCCAAAATGGCTCAACAAATCTCCCCCACTCAATTTCTATAGAATTAAAGCAGATGGTCATAATCGTGATCCGGCTGTGGAATTATTCACTTCTAGACGTGCGATCAAGCTTAAGGAATGTAAAGGCTTGAGCGACTACTTGTTGGATTCTATCCCATTGATGTACCTTAAAAGCTGCTTCATTGAATTGTGCAATGAAATAGAAAGCATTATGAGGATCTCTACTAGTTCCAACAATGAGGGAGCGCTACAGAATCTTGAGATGTTGTCCCTAATTAAATTGGAAAATTTCATTGGCTGGTTCAAATGGGAAGAAAGAGCTCTTGCACTTCCTCCACGTGGCACATTTTCCTCTCTTAAAGAGTTGAGGATTTCTGGATGTCACAAAATCAAGAATTTGTTCCCACATAAGTTACTAGCAAATAACCTTCAAAACCTCAAGTTCATTTCAGTCAATTCTTGTGATCAAATGAAGGAGATAATCACTGATGATGAAGAAGATGAGGGTGTGGGTTCAACTTCAAGTAGCAGCAACAACAACAACAAATACACAAATATTATCACCTTCCCAAAGTTGAGATTTATCTCGTTGTCTGATATGCAAGAATTGGAGAGCATCTATAAGGGAACAATTAACTGTTGTGATTCCATTGAGACTATCTATATAACTAATTGTCCAAAGCTAGAGAGACTGTCTTTCTTTAATCCCCCTGTAGATGAAAAACCAACTAGTCCCTTCCCAAAGTTGAGAGAGATTTGGTTGCATCATCTGCCAAAAGTGAAGAACATCTGCAACGGAACCATGATTTGTGATTCCATCTATAGAATTGAGGTTAAAGAGTGTAGACAACTGAGTAGGTTGCCTCTCTATCTTCCCCTCATCAATGGACAACCATCTCCTCCTCCTTCTCTTCAAAGCATCTTGTTAAGGGAAACAGAAAAAGAATGGTGGGAGTCATTGGAGTGGGACCATCCCAACTCCATCAATGTCCTAAGCCCCTTTCTCGAGTGGCGTTGAGTACAGATCGTGGTAACGTTCTTATTCGACACATTGTTAAGCTTTTGCAGCTTTTTCTCAGGTATTTTACTTGCACGCAAAATGTTTTAACATACTTTTTGATGTGGATTTTTTTTTTGTTTCTTGAATTTGCCTTAAAGATAGCTAATGGACAAAAAAATTCATAGGAAGTTCTTGCTCATGAAAAAATATGTTTTTATTTTTGCACATTACATGTTCGAAGCAAGGCCTCAGAGAGATTTTTTATGTTTGTCTGTTCATAAATTTTGAACAATAAGTACTAAATTTAAAATTTTAAGAAAACAATAGAGACCATTTGCGCAAATCCTATGAAGTAATGTAAATGTTATTTGAATTGTTCATACTAGCATGTTAATTGATGCATCAGATTTTTCATTCATTGTTTTGTTGATATTGTACATCTAAGGAGAGAGGTTTGAAGATTCTGATTGTAAGGAAAGGAGATGAATGACTGATTCGACGGGGCAAGCGTTAGTATTCAGATATTCTTGTTGAGTTTTTTGTTATAATTTTTTCTTTGACTATCAATTTGTGCTCACTCTTCTTTCATTTAACATTTGCAGATACATTGTGGAAGTGTTGTGATTTTGCTCAAGCGAGGACTTCAGTATATTTGTTTGGTATTCATGGAAGAACAATGTTTAATGCTTCGGTCATGTCTATTATATGTTTGATATATGTAATGTTGGTTAATGTGGTGCTTTAAAATTTAAACACTAGTATTTTTGTTGGCTTTGAAAGACTTTGAATTAGTCAACCCCACTTAGCGGGACAAGACTCAGTTTGGTTTGATTTGATTTGAGAGATTTTGAATGATATGTTGAAATATTATGTGGAGGTTCTATTATTAGATCTATTGAATTGAAATTCACATAATCATTTGAAGTGAGGTGAACACCTATACACTAAAAGTTTGAAATTATGACAATGTGTCAATTTATATGTACCTTGATACCGAAAACATCAATAAACAGAAGGAAAAAAAAGTATTATTTACAAACAAATGGTACAAGAGTTAAATTAATTAAGTAGAGAGACACTTTTACACTCTTTTGGGTTCAAGAGCAATATTTGAATGGATTTGGGTTTTCTCTTTAATTTTTTCATTGATGTATCATAAGTTATCAGAATTGATCATTTAAAATCTCAATAATTTATTTTAACTATGTTTTTCACAACTGAATTAATGAACGGTTTAGAATTTAAAAGATTAAATTTCATGGTTCAAAATACACCTTATCTAGTAAATAAGGGAAAAATTAGATGAAAGAATCCAAACCTTAATTTTTCGAATGTGAAGGTAAATTGGTAATGATAAATTCATAATTCTCATGATTGTCATGATAATAATAATAATAATAATTTGGTTCAAGACAGTTGGTTATAGCATGTTGCTATTAACCACAAGACCAAACTCTTGAGGACTTAAAAGAATTACTAAGATTCGTTGTTTTGGCACGAATGAAACATTTTAATATTAAGGCTTCGTTTGTTTACTGTAAAATATTTTTTACCTAATTTTTTAGTGTTTGATAATAATACTTAAAAATTAGTTAACTGAAAAATATTTTTCAGTCAATAATTGCGGCTGCTTTTACTTAATTTTTGTGTTTGGTAACACTGAAAAATTGATTAACTGTAAAATATTTTTCGGTCAACAATTTCGTCTAGTACAAAATTTGTGAAAATATTTTCATGTCCTTTAGGAGAAGAAAATATTTTACGGACTGTATATCTAAACATTATAAAATATTTTTCAGTATTATATTTTTTTTAAAAATATTTTTTTCCAACAAATTATTTTACGGCAAACAAACGGAACCTAAAAAAATATTTTATTTTTCAAAAAAATATTTTCCACTAAAAATATTTTTCACAAGTAAATTATTTTACGACAAACAAATAGAATCTAAAGGTGAGAATATTTTACTATTTCTTCTAGCACTATTGCCTTGGAGGTTCATCACATCATTGAAGATATCAACATTTCTTGTCTCACTATTTCTCAAGTTTCTTTCTCTTAGCATGTAGAGATGGAAATAGGACAATACCTGTATAGCTGACAGTCTACTTTCACAGTTTGTTTTAAATTTTTTTTTTTTTTGGTCACTACAGTTTGTTTTGATTGAGAGGGAAAGTTTAATAATAAAAGAGAGGAGAGGAGAGGAAAATATTATTTTTGGATCGGATAATTTTATAAAAGAGAGATTCACAAAGGATTATATGTTTTCTTTGTTTGGAATAAGAAAAAAAATGAAAAAAATAGATAAATTTTATGAGAGAATTGACATATATACCTTTCTTTAGTTTAAATTATTTTTCCTTTTCTCATTCTTTTATTATCCTTATCTTCTTTATTATTATTATCTTTTTCCATTTCTTCCTTGTTCTTTTTCTACTGCAACTCATGTTCTTTGATTCAATTTACTTTTACTTTTCTTGATAAAAAATTTGAGATTATGTGAAAAAATGGGGAATAAAGTAGGTATACCAAATATTAGAGCTTCCTCCCCTCTATTTTACCCCAATTCGGGAGAACGAAATTTGGGACTTTGGAGTGGAAGTGAGCATACATCCATTTTATTTTCCCTCCAAATCTTTGGAAATAAACAAAAGGAGGGATTTTCTCATCCATTCCCTTCCCCCCATTTTTCTCAATCCAAACAGACTGTTAAGTTGGACCTTGAATATTCCTTTAGGACTTTTCAACGTTTTACTTTTTGATTTTGCTTTATATGGCACAGGATAATTGTGATCAGTTTCTTTCTTAATGAATCTCATTTGCTTTGACCTGACTACCCCTTCCTCAAAAAAAGAAAGAAAAAAAAGAAAAGAAAAAGGAAAACCGAATTTTGATACTTCAGACGATTAATTACCAAAAGGGGATGTAGCTCAGATAATAAAGCGCTTGCTTAGCTTGGGAGAGGTACGGGGATCAATGCCTCGCATCTCCACAGGCCCCTTGTGCGACTGTTCTTCAGAGTGCTTGCTTAGCTTCTTTTTTTGTGCTTAATTCTTTACAAAAGTGATATTGTAGATTAAAATTGATGCAGCCTAAAATGCGATTGGATTTTATTTCATACAAGTGCCAATTCCAATCAAAATTAATATTAATATCGTTCAAAGTCAATACCACATCTTTTCAATTAACGTTCTATATTTTTGAAAGTTAATATTTTGGATCAATTATTCAAGTTTAATGCACTAATAAACTCGTGGTTACCCCAAGACCGTTTAAAAGATTACCTTCATGTCTAACACTACAAACTAGTTTAACGACATAAATGATAGCTCTTGAACGACCTAAGATTATCTAACAATCCAATATGCCACACGATATCAAGAACCAAACCTTCCCGCTTGAAAACACCAACCACCAGCTGTAACACCATTGCCATCCAAAGTTCCAAACCCAATGTTGCTGTCACCACCATTTCACTCACCTCACCTCACTCTCCTTCAACCTCAACCCCCTTCTCATTCTATGCCCTCCACTCAAAATTACAAAAAACACATCCCAAAACCCAAAACCCAAAACCCAAAACCCAGAACCCACACCACCACCACCACCACCAAATGCATCTCTGATCACTCTACAAACCCATCTTATTCTACCCATTTTCACACTGTTTCCACCCAACAAAACCCAAAAATTAACAACAATTTCAACACCCAATTTGTGAGTGAATTGGTTAAAGATAGTTGTGATTATAGTAGTTCAATTGGGCAGTTATTACAATCTTGTAGTAATTTAAAAGGAGTTAGAATTTTGCATGCTATTGTAATTAAATGTGTTAAATATTTGAACTTTACTTATGTAGATAACAATTTGATTAGTGGGTATGTGAGATATGGTGGTTTGGTTGATGCTAGAAAGGTGTTTGATGAAATGCGTGACAGGAATGTTGTTTCTTGGACAGCTATGCTTAATGGGTACTTGAAATTCGGGTTAGAAGACGAGGCGTTGAGGTTGTTTAAGGAGTTTGTGGGAGATGGGTTTTTGGGAATGCGAAGACTTTTGTTTGTTTGTTGGGTTTGTGTGGTAGGAGGGGGGATTTTGCGCTCGGGAAGCAAGTTCATGGTAGTTTAGTTAAGGGTGGGTTTAGTGGTGGTTTGATTTTGGATAGTGCGATAGTGCATTTCTACGCGCAGTGTGGGGATTTGGATGGTGCATTTAGTGTGTTTGACCGGATGGAGGAAAGGGATGTGGTTTGTTGGACGATGATGATCACGGCTTGCTCACGACTTGGGAGGGGGGAGCAGGCTCTCGTGATGTTTTCGAGGTTGTTGTTTGATGGATTTGAGCCTGATGAGTTTACAGTTTGTAGTGCTCTGAATGCTTGTGGGGAAGAGAAGGAGTTGAATTTGGGAGGCAGTTACATGGGGCCATTGTTAAGAAGATGTACAGAACGGATGTTTTCGTAGGGACTGCGTTAGTAGATATGTATGCAAAGTGCGGGGAGATTGAAGATGCTAGGGTGGTGTTCGATGTGTTGAGGAGGAAAAACACAGTAACTTGGACGTCTATGATAGTGGGATATGCCCGTAATGGGCTTGGTGAAGAGGCTATCAGACTCTTTTGGGTGATGAGAAGGCGAAAGATATATGCTAACAATTTGACCATAGTGAGTATCCTCAAGGCATGTGGCCTACTTAGGGCTTTACCAACAGGGAAAGAGGTGCATGCACAAATAGTCAAGTCGTACGTCCAAAACAATATTTATATTGGAAGTGCCCTCGTCTGGCTCTATTGCAAATGCGGATAGTATTCATCTGCATCTAATGTCCTTCAAGTCATGCCCTTAAGGGATGTTGTTTCATGGACAGCCATGATTTCTGGCTGTGCTCATCTCGGCCATGAGTATGAGGCTCTCGAATATTTGAAAGAAATGTTGGGAGAAGGTGTAGACCCGAACCATGTTACCTATTCATCAGCCCTGAAAGCGTGTACCCAATTAGAAGATATAAGGCAAGGGAAGTTGATTCACTCCTCCATAAGACAGACCCCGGCATTGTCCAATGTATTTGTGGGCAGTGCTCTGATTAATATGTATGCGAAATGTGGAGAGCTCTCTGATGCAATCCGCATCTTTGATAACATGCCTGAGCGAAACTTGGTTTCTTGGAAAGCAATGGTTGTCGCTTATGCCAGAAATGGTCAGTGTGGTGAGGCTTTGAAGCTCACGTACAGAATGCAGGCAGAAGGCATTGAGATCGATGATTACATCCTTGCCACAGTTCTTACCGCTTGTGAAGATCTTGAGTGGAATATGGAGCTCGTATCCCAGCGCTGCTTGCAGTCATGACAGTTCGCCTAAAAGACTTGAACGACAATATGGGACACAAGTGATGCAAGCTTTCACGAGGATGGAGTAATAAGCTGATAGCAATCAGTTACATACTCGTAACCAGAACACTAACTCGTTATGGTTGGCCAAACTTAAGTAAGGAACTCTACTTGCTCAACCACCATTCTACTACTCTGTAGCCTGCTTCTACGGTCGAAAATGGAAGCATACAGGAAACAAAGACGAGGGTCATCCGAGCCTGCAAGATAGGGGCATCAAAAAATTCCAGTTGCTGAGCAATCACTTGTCGTAATATGATGTTATTGTATAGTAGTATACACTGGACTAGTATCTAATGTGTATGTTAGATTAAAAACCGATTTATAAGAGAGAGCGGGCACGCTGAAAAATTACGCCAAATCTTTATCCGCTTCAATCTGTTTGAGATATAGGAGAAATAATCCTTTCTTGATTCTTCCCGACGAGGTCAGATGGCCGTGGCTTTGTATTTAATCTGTTTAAACATTCGACTCAAATCAGTTCAGTGTTTCTGGGCAACATGTGTTGAATAAAAGTTGAAGACAATGTGTTATTATGTACCTGTTTTGCAAAAGGGGTTTAGCGGGTAATCATTGTGCCATTTATGAATCTTCAATAGGTCATCTTGTTTAACTGCCCCAGGGATATGGTTCTGCGGTAGTGGGATGAAATTGCTCTTATGAGGTTGTAGGAGATCAACATTTTCCACTGCTCTGAAGTTCTGTCTTGACTGACCTAGTGTGATTTGGTGCATGTGTGGGGGCGCAACACTGCACTTGGAGTTTTACCAGTTTGTGGTCGGGCTCTGTCAATTAAGTTTTCACGTCATCCCAAAAAAAAAAAATTGTTTAACTGATTTTGAGCTCTCTTAGAAGCATAAGCGGACCTATATATGGGTCAGCGGGGGCTATTGACCCTGAAAGCAGAATTATTAAAAATTAAGTTAGGGTTTTTTCTTTTAAAAAATATTTGTATTTTTAAAATATGTCCGAAATTTTAATTTAGCCATTATTGAAAAAATTACTCATATATGAGTGTCAAATTATATAATTTTAACCTTTACTAAATATAAATAAATTTAGGACCCGTCCCTACTCAGAAGCTCGTTTTAGATTATTTGTACTATACCAGAATTGAAGGTAAAGATTATTTGAAGTGCTTGCAATTGATGAGTGACCTCAAATGCTGAAAAATTTCTTTGCTGAGTCCTAATTTGGATGCATTGCGTCATTCGGTTTGCGTGCGAGAACTCCTGCATAGGCATGTGAATCCACCAGCCCGCACTATAGGAATAGATCGAACAATATGATGTACGTGAGTTGAGTTCAGTCAATAAACAATCAATTCCGAGTTAAAAATCATTTACTTTGGGTAATTGGGCATTTTGGTTCAACTTGAACCATACAAATATACTAGGCTTAGAGCCTATGACCACGTCTATTAAGCTACATGTTAAAGACTAATAAGCCCTTGAAGTTTTTGATGAACCTTTGAACTTTCAGTTTATTAAGCATCTGAAGTGAGTTTAAGTGAATCCAAGATCAATTCTCGTGTGTTACATCTTAAGTGATGTAAAATGGTTTAGATCACCGTTAAATTTAAAAAAAAAAAAGAAAAAAAAAGAAGAAGAAGTGAGTTTAGGCAAAATGAGCCATTATTGCCTAACTAATGCATGGAGCAAGTTCACCTAAGAATTATCAGATAGAGTCTTCTGTCCAAATTTCTACCAGGATTAATGAGGACTTATTTGCAAGTTCAAAACCTGAATTAAGAAAATTAGCCAACTTTGAGGATTTTTTTTTTTGTTTGTATTTTCGGTAGAATGAAAGTTGAAACTATGGTTTAACTTATTTTTTTTATTTTTTATTTTTTTTATCATAATAGATCATAACCCTACTATTTCACCCAAGGAGTGTAGAGTGTAAATATTTGCAAACTTTGAGGATTTTTTTTATTTTTATTTCATTATTATTATTATTATTATTTTGGTCATGAAACTTTAAGGATTTGAATGGGCAGGCTCTGGCACTATGGACGAATTATTTTGACCAGTATTTGATAACAGCCTAGAGATTTAGGAACTTTGCCATATCTTTTACTCGGGCCTAAAATTTAACAATAAATTTTATCAGCCGACACACACACCCCAACAATTTGAGCATGAACCAAAGAAGGACAAATTTCACTAATAGTCCCCAATGTTGGGTTCAAGTTTCAATTTAGTCTTCTTTATTATAAAAGTAACGCTAATGGTCTCTAATGTTTATAAAAACTAACACATTTAGTCTTTTCTGTTAAAAATGGATGAAAAATGTTAGTTTTTATCTAAAATGACCATTATGCCCCTAATTGATTATGTAAAATTCCAAATGTACCCCTTTTAATCATGAAATTAACATATTAATAATTTTTTTTCTCCTTTTCCTCCAAATCTCACACACACACACCCCGAGTCACAACACACACACACACACAGAGCACAGGTACACACAGTGGGAACACACGCACACATGCACAAGGTGAATTTTACGCATAAATTCGACTCACACATAACACATCATGCACAACACATAAACCCACAATCAACACACCAACCACGTCCAAACACACACAAGGCCAGCTGGGTCACAGGGATGAGGGAGTTGCGTAGGGTGGGGGCTTCGCGGGGTGGGCGTGGGTCGCAGCGGTTCGCGAGGTGGTGAGGGTGGGTTGCAGTGGTTCGCGATGTGCTAGGGATGGGTCTTGGGTTGTGGGGTAGGGGTAGTAGTAGCAGTTTTGCAGGGTGATGGGGGTGGGTCGCGGGCTGTGGGTTTGGGGTGGTAGTGGTGTGAGGCTAGTGGGGGTGGGGGGGAAGGTTTATTGTGGTTGGGATGGGCTGGAATTTTGGCGGGGGGGAGGGGTGGGGTTGGCGAAGAAGAAAGATAGGAAAAAATGAAATAAAGGATAAAAATAAAAGCAAAACAAAAAATATCATAAAAAATGACTATTATGCCCTTCAGAAGATGATCGTGTGCGCAACACATGACCATTTTTCATCCAATTCTAACAGCAAATTAACGAAAAGGACTCACAGTGTTAGTTTTTGCAAACATTAGGGTGCATTTGCGTCACTTTTGTAACAATGAAGATTAAATTAAAATTTAAAGCCAACATTGGGGACTAATGGCAAAATTTGCCCAACCAAAAAATTATAAATTTTGTGCTTTTGGATTCTAGAGAATAATAAAATAAAGGAAATTCAAAACTGCTATCACTTTGAATCGAGTCAAAACATGTAGCATGCTCACATCAAGATCAACATTGCGTCACTGATGATGCCACACTATAATTATAGAATACTTTTTCTTTTGGTTAATATAAAAGGTAATTTTGAACGAAACCCTTGTACTTTTAGTAAATGTGACTTAGTTCCCATATTTTTTAAAAATTATGACTCAGACCCTTTTGTTAATAAATCATTCACTTTTATGTTTGAATGTTGCTAAAAGACAATTCAGATCTTATTTTTCCAAAGACAATTATATCCCTATTCCCAAATTCCCCAATCTGATTCGAACCTAACCCTTAACCCATTCCCAAATTCCCAGATTGGCAAATTCGCGCAACCACTTCACAAATTCGAACAACCATATTTGCAAAGCAATTTCAAAAGCTAAATTAGCATTTTCAGATTTCGCAAATCAAGTAACCCCAACCGTTGCTCTTCTTCTTTTTTTTTTTGGTCATAAAATGGTAATTCATTAACAAACTTAGCTAACCTCCCTGGGACAAAGGACAACGTGAAGAAGTTCTACAAGCTTGGGGGTGGATTAGCCACCCAATTACATGGAAGAGAATCAGATAAACAAGCTTTTGGAATAAAATCTGCGCAAGAGTTAGTTGGATCTTTGATGAGCTTTAACTTGATCTTGGTTTCTTGCAAGAGACATTTTAATCTCTTCATCAACTCCATATGGGCTCCACCTCGGTTTCAATAGTACTATCACAACATATCTTTTTAGCATCACCAGCAATAATTTCTCCTTTTGAGTTCTTGATGACGAAGCTAATGGCTTTTTTGCTTCAGTCGATTTGAATACTCCTTACCTTTTTTTTTTCTTTTGAAATTAGATTCTTAGTATATTCTCCGTAGTCTCTTGCTGAAGCCCTTATAGTCCTCTACAAAGTTTGTGAATTTTTTGAGAGATATGAAGAGGTGAAGAGAAAGATAGAGAGAGGTAAAGAGAGAAAAGAGAGGAAACGTTTCAGAGAAGTGAAAGAAGGAAACCTGGTTTTTTTGCTTAGTGTGGACACGTGTAAACATCTTTTTATTTAATTTGGACACATGTCACAATCATAAGGTAGGGGTTCCATTCTCTAATATTTAGTTTCTTTTTTTGTCCTTATTATATATAAAATGACTATTTTACCCTTTTACAGACGAAAAATTTAACGCTTCTTTAATAGAAGGGGTGTAAGTCAAAGTTCTTGAAAATCATGGGATTTGTGTCTCATTTAATGAAAATCCAAGGGGTGTGAGTCAAAATTACCCTTAATATAAAAGTCGAAACCATAGTTCAAATTTCTTAAATACATCTCATTACCTGACTATTCAATCCAAATCTTTATTGTATAATTATAAAATACATTTTTTCTGGATGACGTAGAATTTTAGTTGGCGGAGTTCAACCACTAGATTATTCGGCGCTGAAGGAGCTTAACCACCAACTAGTAAACCCTGAATGTAGCAGTACACTTTCACATATGCCCAAAATCAGTTAAGAGTGGAACTCTAAAACAATAAGGAGTGTCGAGCCCGTGACCTCGTAAGAGCGATTTCGCTCCATTACCACCTAGGGACGGATCCAGAAAATTAGTATTAGGGGGGGCAGAATTTAATTAAGAAAATTTGGTTATGTGTTTTTTAAAAAGAATAACGATAACAAATATTTTAAACATAAATAAGTGTAAAAAATTCTATTTAGCTATATTTATGTGTAAAAACTCTATATAGAATTCAAACTATATTTATGTCTTTAATCATTCTAATCATAATGAAAACCCTTAATTTTGTATGTATAAAAATATCTAAAATTAACTAGCAAAACATTAAATAAATTATACCTTACTGAAATTTTTCCATTAAATTTATCTATTTATTACATTAAATTGGCCATTAAAATATAATTAACAAAAAAAAGTATACACTAAAAAATATTTCGAGAAGTATTTTAGTCAAATTACTTACCTTAGCCACTTACTGGTGTTTGACTTATGATGTTCACCCATTACTCAAAAAAAAAATAACATTGATAAAACAAATTATGCATAAAATGATATAGCCAAGAAAAAATTAAAAAATAAATATAATACAAATTTTTCATGATATATTACCTTAACTTTGTGTCTTTGTGTATTTATGTTGATGTATGATTTATCTTGCGAGACTTAAAATTTTAGAAGGAAGCTTAGGCATAATGGGAAATAAAGAAGATAGAAAAAGAGGAATTCAATTGATGTTAGATTTAGGGTAGAGAAGAAAGATATTAGGTTAGTTTTTTTTTCTTAAAGTACAAGTAAATGAAATGATAAAAAGTTAGAAAATGATTAAAGTTAGATGTTAAAGAAAAAGGAAAGGGTAAAAAATTTAAAAAATGTGAAGTGAAATGATGAAAAAGTTGGAAAAAGTTGGAAAATGATGAAAATGTTAGAATTTCTTTTGGTTGCTGTTAGACGTTGGAGGAGAAGGGCGGGGAAATTTGTACTCAATTTTTTTTTTTTGGTTGGAGGTTGGAGGGACTCGGCTCCCCCCGGTACCCCCTGGGACCGCCTTTGTTACCACCGGACCATGTCCTGCGCTAATTATAAAATACTTGCTCAACAAGAAGCTGCCCCACATCTCTTTTGACTTTGCTGAAGAACCCTATCTCAAATTTGGTTCCTTCACATTTAACTTCTAGTATACATCGTTTTCAAACGTTCAATGCAGCATGAAAATGCAAAGAACCCAGACATTTATGAAAACTGTTCATTTCTTGCAAACCAAGTTTGTAAAAATCTATAAATACCACGTTCAAATCTCCCTAACACCTCACAACACAACTTAGCCTCTATAACAAAATCAACTTTTTCCATCTATAGAAGCCATGTCAACATATACTAGTGCTGCTCTTGCTGAAGTCTATGTGATGAAAAAGCTCCATAAAGAAAAGATGAAGAAACTGGAGAATAATGGTGCTGAAAAAGAAGCATGTGAGTCTGCTCATGAAGGGAAAAAGATCTCTAATGGTTGCCTCTCCATGATGTTTAAGAGGGTTCATTCCACGGCTGTTCAGTCAACTGATACTACTGCTCGATGATATTTTTCATCATGTTAGATTTAAAAGTGAGTTCGACCTTTGTTTAAACTCGTGCATAGCTGGAGT
The DNA here is from genome assembly GCA_037974665.1 of Ehretia macrophylla. Taxonomy (NCBI): domain Eukaryota; kingdom Viridiplantae; phylum Streptophyta; class Magnoliopsida; order Boraginales; family Ehretiaceae; genus Ehretia; species Ehretia macrophylla. Next base: position 40,804,015 of record CM075774.1, read on the forward strand.
AGGGTGCAATGAGTTACCCTTTATAAAAATGATTCTAAGTGTTTGATGTTGAATCTTTTCTTGGGAAATCTCAAGCCTACAGACCTTTGGTTTGCTCATTGTGTAACTTTGTAGTTCATTCCTTTTCGGTGAAGTGTTTGGATCGCAGTGACATGGGCAACGGGACGAGCTCTACTTGCCAAACAGCCTTTCTACTAGTCTGGAGCCGGCTTTTATGGTCGAAAAAGGAAGCATACTTATGAAGAAGTGAAGAACGATGGGAGGGGTGAAATATCCTCTAAGTTGATCACGTTGTAATTGGCGTTGCCTCCATTGTATTAAAAGAAAAAGAAAAGAAATTCAAAGATTAAAAATCAGTTCCAAATGTTGAGCAATCACTTGTTTGTAAGATAAAGTTATTGTATAGTATCGTATGTCAGGGGCAGAGCCAGGATTTGTTATTAGTGAAAACTAAAATTAAACAATTAAATACTCATATATTGATAATTTTTTTTAGTAGAAGCTAAATTGATTTTTCAATCCAAAAATACTTTAAAAATACACACATTTTAATATAAAATTTGAATTGAGTGAGGGCTACAGCCCAACACTCTGAGGAGTGTTGTATGTGGACTAGAATCAAATGTGTACGTTAGACTAAAGATCAATCCAAAAAAGAATCTTGCACGCTGAAAAATTACGCCAATATTTATGCACTTAAAGCTAAAACTAGCTTATTTGGCCCAATTCTGAAAGCATTTTAGGTAAAAGTAGAAGTTGAAAAAAACTAAAAAATAAGAAGCTCCATATTGGAGCTTTTAAAAAAAAATTTGCAAAACTGTTTTTACATTATGTTGGAAATTGTTTCTTTTTTTCTTTCTCGAATCTACTAGCTCTCCATATTTTTAAAAGTTTATTATTGCCCCCAAAATTTCTAAAAGCTCAACATAGACTAAACAATCAACGACTTTTTTTCAATAACACTTCTAACTAAAACTCTACAATTCAAAATCTAAAATTTTACAAGTAAGTCAAACCGAGCCTATGATCAGTTAAGTATTTGTGAACATGTGTTGAACAAAAATAGAAGCAATTTATATACCTAATTTACATAAGGAGTTTAACAAGTGATCATTGTACCATTTCTGGGAAGATCGTTTCATGCTACTTGTATTATACGAGACTTACAGGTGAAGATTATTTGAATAGCTGCTTGCAATTGATAAGTAACCTCAAATGCTGGAAAATTTCATGGTTGAGTCCGGCTCGCATGCATTGAGTCAATGAAATGCGCGCCCGTGAGGGCTTTTGTATAGGTGTGTGAACCCCACCTGCATGCATTATATGAGCGCATCCAACAATGCAGGTGAGTTGAGTTGATCAATCAAGAAACTACATTTTTGGTTTTTAAAAAGCATATAAAATATTATGGGTAATGGGCATTTTGAATCAAATTGAACCATACAATTATACTACGCTTATTCCCTAAGTGCATGTCGATTAATCTAACATGTAATGGACATATAAACTCTTGAAGTTTTTTATTAAACCTTAGAAGTTTCAGTTCATTGAACTCTTAAAGTGAGTTTAGGCACAATGTAGCCCTTATGCCTAACCAATCGCCAAAAAGCACGATAACTTAAGCATTAGATTACAGTTTTCTCTCCAAATTTTCTACCAATATAAGGCATGAAGACTTATTTGAAAGTTCAAGAGGATTCTCCCAATAGACAAGTAGGCACAAGTAGGCTCGTGTCTGTTTTTCTTGTTTTGCTAGCTACACATTACAGACCTTTCAAAGTTGTATTTATCTAAAACTCTGGAAGTATAGTGGTACATTGCAATACATATATATACCGGTTCAATAAAGAGTATGATCTTGGAAATAACCAAAGAGTTTCAAACCCAATCAAATTCAATTGTCAACTGTCCCTATGCAAAAACTGATCAGATCAATGAAAAAAAAACTGATGCATTGGAACCAAAAGTACGGTGTGACTTTGGTCCTTGCAGGTGCCATCTAAGCTATCCCCTGGGGACCAAAGTTCGAGAGCTTAATTATAAAAAATAAAAATAAAAAGTTGACACAATTTGAGGATTTGAAAACGATATGGACTTGGAATTTGAAAAGCTATTATTCAAGACATGATTAGGCAGTTGTAATCTTTTGACCACTATTTGATAATTTAAAGTCCTGTTCTCATTAGAAAAAAATAAAATTTGACAATGAATTTTTATCAGAAACATTGAACAAAGTAGATGCATCCAACTTATCAAGAACCAAACAATCAACATTTATTACAACGTAACATTTGGTCGTAGCATTACTAATTTTTAAAATATGGCTATGTATTACTTGGATGATTTTTTTTGGAGTCAAAATATTACTTGGATGATAGTTTATCGAACTCTATATAGTAAGAGTTAAAATGATACAGACTGAAATTTGACATTTTACTGTACAAAGCTTGATATGAAACACCGCGATGACACAAAACATTGCCCTGATTTTATTGCATTAACTTCTCTTTTTATCCTATAAATTTTGCTTATGTTGTAATGGTGAATGAAAGAACTATGAGGTTTTGGAATCTAGAGAATTGAAAAAGAAAGGAATCTAAAGAATTTGAACAACATTATGACTTCTAAATTAGTAAGCTCTGGGAGAAAAAAGATATTTAGGTCCTCAACTTGTTTCCTTGGATTAAACAAGTTTCTGATTTGTTTTTCTCCTCTCCCAAGTCTTTCAAACTTTAAAGTGTTAATCAAATTTAATCGAGTATTATATATTCATTTCACCATTAACAAAAAATAAAATAAAAAATAAAAAATCAATAAGGATAAGTCACGTGGCACCTATCCCCCCTAATAGACCTCCTCTACCCTATCCCACCTTTCTAGCCCCTCCACACTATCTTACTCCACCAGCCCCCCCCCCCCCCCCCCCCCCCCCCCCCCCCCCACCCTCTTCCCCTAGCCCAATCTCGCCACCCACCATTAGCACACCCATTAATGGCAAAATAGTTAATTGACGTAATCAAATCCATTTTGTTGCACATGAGATCTAAAAATATAAAAATTTAGATACTTGTTTGTTTAGAATAAAATAAAAAAAGAGTGAAAAATACTATACCCCCTGTGTTTTAAAAAATTGGCATAATAAACCTTGTGTTTTGAAAATTGGCATAATAAACCCTATGTTATCTGGAATGTTGCATACTCGAACCTCTGTCTGTTTCAGTTAACAGCAGACGCGAAATAACTTCTTTGCCCTTGTTTAAAAATAAACCTACCGTGCACTTCTCTCATTATAATTATTCCCGCTTATGAAACCCCAAATTCTAGAGAGACAAAGTTTAATCTAGGGTAATTTAGGGTTTCAAACTTGATTCTTTTGCAAATCCAAGCCAAATTGAACCGATTAAATATCAATTCCAAGCACATTACGTCTCTTTAACTAGGCAAAATCTTAATCTGACGCATTCTTTCGGGTATGAGTTTCTTGTTGCTTGGTGTGGTGTGCTATCTATATTGGTTCATGTGGTGTATTTTTGCCATCTCTATGTTGACTATGTTGGTTGGTGTGTGCTATGAGTTTGCAATCTATGTTGTTGTTGCCAAGTGAATGACTATGTTGGTTAGTGTGTGTTGTGAGTTTGCAATCCATGTTGTTGCCAAGTAATTGCTGTTAGTGTAGGTGAAATTTCAGAACTGGATTACCTCTTTTTCATAAACAGAGGGTCTAATATGTCACTTTTCACAGATATAAAGTTTGTTATGCAAGTTTTGACAAACTTAAGGTTGACTTTGTAACAAGAAACATATCAGAATGGCTGAAATTGAACTTTTTTACAGCAGCAAAATAAACATTGTCATTCAATTGGAAAGGAAAGATCAGAATGATCAAATTTTACATGAGTGTCATAAACATAAAAACAACAAGAAATCCATCTAGAAAACAAAAAAAGATATGCGACCAAGGGAGATGTGTCTTCATCTTCTCAACATCTTTCTTTTGTTGGGTTTGAGCATTGTTTGTAGATCTTTCTTCAACTTCATCAAACTCATTATCTACTTCATCAAGCACAAACTCACCGCTGAACACACCACCTTTGCTTTCTCCATTTTCAGGTCTGTGCTACAATTAAAATCATTGTTAGCTTGGAGGTTTAGCTTGGTTAGCTTGTAAGAAGAAAGAGTAAAAGCTTTGATGTTAATGGGTGGTTGAGAATATATGTAAGAGTGAGGTATAATCAATGCAGAAGGGTAATTTTGTCTCTTCAATTGTGTAAGACTTCAAAAAAAGTCGTTTACCTTCTCAACGCGCGATTGTACTGCACGTTCAGTTAAAGTTAACGGAGCAGTGGACGACGGGGTTTTTTATGCAATATTTTAAAAAACACAAGGTTTATTATGTCAATTTATAAAATATAGAATTTTTTACATCTTTTCAAGTAAACACAAAGATATTGTACCGTTTACTTAAATAAAAAAAAATGTAAGAACTCGAATGTCTTTTTCCCATTTAGAGCACTACAGAATTATTCAACTGAACATTGGGGCAACATGTACCACACCCACATCAAGATCAACATTGCGTCATTGATGATGCCACAAAATAAATAAAAATACTTGCTAAGTCCACCCCATTTCTTTTGACGCAAACTTTCAGAGAAAACTCACTGTTGAGAAGGGAAATGATGCCGAGAAATGTATAGCTTCCCAATATGCAAATTATAACACCTATAGCCACTATGATCAAGACTATATCCAATAAACACATAGGGAATGGACTTGGAGCTCAACTTATCAGGTCGTGTAGCACCTAGATAAGGAAAACAAAGACTCCCAAACACACGAAGATAGGAATATGAGGGAGGGTATAAAGGCGCTGAAATGGGGATTGATTTTCTAACACCGGTGTTGGCAAAAGATTGATTAAATATACAGCAGTACAAAAAGATTCAACCCAAAATGTTTTTGGCAAAAATGAATGAAGTAATAAAGTGAGCCCCATTTCAGTCACATGACCGATTTTTCTCTCTGCTAGTTCATTCTGTTCAGGAGTATAGGGACAAGAGATTCTATACTTAATGCCAGCAGTTTCTATAATATTTTTGTGGTTTGCCCTGAGTTAATTCTTTGGCCCGTCACACTGAAAAAATTTAATTGTGGTGAAGAATAAATAAGGAAAACAAAGACTCCCAAGCACTTGGCTGCCGAATGGCCCATGTTGTGACAAATTTGACTTTTGGTTTTGGAGGAGTTGGAGTTACGGGATTGAGAAGAGTTCTGGGAAGAAGATTTAGAAAAGAAGGCATTGTGAGGTGAAGTTGTTTGAGGAGTTGAAACCATAGCAGAGGTAGGAGGTTGCATTGATAGATTTTGTAATTTTGCAGTAAGGGCCATCGTCGAGGAGTCAGCACCATTAGAGAGAGCATCAGAATCGAGGAGTCGTCGTTGCTCATAGCTGAGCAACTTAGCACGTAATTGAGAGAATGTGGGAGGTGTAGGGAGATTCTCAACTTATGTGACGAAGGGACGATAAGTAGAAGGTAAACCATCTAAAACTGCAAGCACAAGGTCGGAATCGGAGAGGTGATCACCAATGGCAGCGAGAGCAGTGGAGAGATTGTGTAGTTGATGAAGATAATCTGCAGCAGTTAAGGAGCCTTTTTTGAGACATCGGAGTTGAACGCGAAGAAGAGATTTTCTTGCTAGGGACTGTTGTAAAAAGGTTTCAGCAAGAGAAGACCACAAGTCATGAGCTGAATCATGGTCTAGCGTCTGATGCACATGGGAATCCGATAAATTAGCCGTTATGCAGTCTGTAACGAAGCCATCGTAACGGAACCAATCATCATAGGGGAGGGTAGAAGCGGGTGCATCAGTGGATGTAGATTTTGAAGATGGTGAGGAGCCTGGTTTAGATGGCTTGACAATTGTCCCGTCGACAAAGCCAAGCAGATTGTTGAAGACAAGAAAGTTGGTTATTTGGGTCTTCCATGTAAGGTAATTGTTGTGAGTTCTTTGATGCGCTCTCTCTCTCTCTCCTCCAACCACCCTCCACTCTGTATGCGCTCTGTTAACCTCTTCTTATCTATTTATTTATTCATTGATACTTCCACTCCAGTGGGAACCTGTTTGAAGATGGAAACCATGTGTACCGATTCCTAGATGATGATCCATTTGTATCTCAATGCCAGAATATCCCAAGGGGTATAACTGAAGTGAAACCAAAACCAATCACTGATATTTCAACAAGGTTGAGATTTTTGTGTAATGCAATTTATGAAGCTTACACATCTGAAGATGGAAAGCATGTTGATTATAGAAGCATCCATGGGAGTGAGGAGTGAGGAATTCGCAAGGTTTGTTCATATTCCTAATATGTACAGATGAAGTAACAGCGTGGTCTTTGGTTAATATATATTGACATTTGTTAATATTGTCGCCTTTGAGTAACAATGAGGTATTTGAAATAAATGTAGGCCGGGCTTTGAAATAATTGTTGATGGTTCTGATGTGATGTTTATCATAGTTAGCTTCAGTTTGGCTCATAGTCTCTCCCTTTCTTTCCCATTAGGTGGCTCTTCCTTATGCAGAGCCTCTAGTTCATTTTGCACTTGTTTGTGGTACCCGATCTGGCCCTGCTCTTCGATGCTATTCACCAGAGTTGATCGATGCTGCCCATAATCTCTTAACAAGTGGAGGGTTAATTGTTGATTTGGATGCCAAGATTGCATCAGTCAGTAAAATTTTGAAATTGTAAGTTTTTAAAATCTCATATTACATATTCCCGATAGTCTTACCCACATGAATGACTCAAATCCATCTATATAGTTTAACTTCCATCCTAGTGATATGACAACTATGACCATAATGTAGTATGAAGTCTTGTCTTTTGCCCCATAGCCAACCCAGCCTGCCTATAGGCTTAAATTTCCTGCCCTGGTCCTTGTACATTCATGCGGCTCAACCATCAGCCATCCAGGTGGATTGATATTGGACACTGGGAATAATGGAAACTTTTACTTCTGCACTGAACGTTTTGTCAGTCGTTGGTAAGATATGAATGGATCTTAGCAAAACGGTTCAGATTAGCATTAGCTTGACTGCATCCATTGAAGGGATGTTTTTTGTAGTTTTGTTGAGTATCAATGATGTTCTGGCACTAAAGTCATAGAGGAACAGACGAAGAAATATGTAATTCGCATCATATTTTCAGAGTACTTTCGCATTTAAGCTAATAAAGAGATTGTGGCAATGTTTTCAATCTTTTTTATAGTAGTTTGCCTCATGATCGCGTGTAAAATTAGATGTGTTTAAATCATCCAGTGCTACTTCTTACTTAGCTCTATTCCATGTGTCAATATGCAGGTACAACGTAGATTTTGGCAAGAATGAAATCGAGGTACTGAAACATGCTGCAAATTACCTGGACCCGGGGGATTGTCAAGTGTTGCTGGAGTTGCTTGACAAAACTAAGTTCAAAGTGATAGACCAGCCTTAGGCCATCTTCAATAGGGGTTCTAAATTGAGGGGCTCTAAAATTTAATTTAGAGCCCCTTAGCAATTTAGAGCCCCATATAGAACCCCAAGTGTTTTTTAGGGGCTTTAAAAAAAATTTATATTGGGGCTCTATATTGTGTTAAATATAATTTTACAAACTAATTTGAATATATGTTATTTTTTCTCGTGTGTTAATTTTCTTTTGATAATTATTATCGTCATAATCGTAACTTTTTTTTACGAACATTTGGACCAAAAAATTATTTAATTCTGACAACGGTAAAAACTATTGCATTATGATGATGTTTAATTACACTCGATTTGTATTTTTTAATTTTATTATATTCCCTTTTGTGAATTAATTTATATTTAATTAAAATTAAAATCTCTGATCCGAATAACATCTATTGGGTTGAATTTTCTTGATTCAATCTCAACCGTCCATTTCTTATCTCTATCTCAAGTCTCTTATCCAAATAACACTCATAGGGTTGGATTTTGTAAAAATCAATCTCGTCCATATGTTTCTTATCTTTTATCTCAAATCTCTTATCCAAATAACACCCATTGGATTAGATTTTCTAAAAATCAATCTCGTCCGTACATTTCTTATCTCTTATCTCAAATCTCTTATCCAAAAACACCCATTGGATTAGATTTCCTTCAAATCAATCTTGTCCGTTCATTTGTTATCTTTTATACATTCATTTTTCTATATAAGTTAGGTCCTTAAACCTTTCTCAATCACCAAAATTTAAATAATACAATCTCTATCTCTTTTTCTACAATGGCCCCACAAAGAATCAATTCCTCCTCATTTGATGACGACATCGATGGCCACGCAATGATGGTGTCGATGCACGCACAATATCAATCACTAATGGGTGCTGCGCATGAATTGAGTTCGGATAAACATGGAGGTACATCGTTACGCCGACAATCTATAAGGAGAGATCGGGTAAGTGCTCATAATAGGCTTATGCATGATTACTTTGTTAATCGCCCTTTGTATCCTACTTCTGAATTCACAAATAGGTTTCGGATGAGGCGCGAATTGTTTTTAAAAATTATGGGAGAAATTGTGCATTTCAACAATTACTTCATGATGAAACCAGAAGCATTCGAAAAGCAAGGTTTCTCACCATATGTGAAGATGACGGCCGCGCTTCGTATGCTTGCCTACAGATGACCTGCTGATGCGAATGATGACTATTTGAAAATTGCAGAAACTACATCTTTACAGGCGATGAAGAAATTTTGTCTTGCCGTCAACTACAGATGTCTTGCCCGATAATAGGATCTTCACTAATTGCGATGAAGGCCCGACATAAAGCAATATCTTCTTGAACGATGAAATTGCAACCCCTTGAAGTGCCATCGGTATATTCCATACCTTTCAAAAAAGAAAATACGATTGTTACCAAAAGTAAGAAAAAGAAATAAATTATTTAAATAATAAATTACCACTAAAACTTAAATTTACAAAGTGTACAAGTTGAATCCAAATTAATTTTATTAAAATTGACCCATATTATGAAATTTTTTAAAAAAATTAAAAACGAAGGATTTTTAAAAAAAAATCAATCCCAACCATTTAAAAAAAATTAAAAACAAAGGATTTAAAAAAAAATTAATCCCAACCATTTTAAAAAAATTAAAAACAAAGGATTTTAAAAATAAAAAATAAAAACAAAGGATTTAAAAAAAAATTAATCCAACCATTTAAAAAACAAATTAAAAACAAAGGATATTTAAAAAAAAACAATTAATCCCAAGCATTTAAAAAAAATTAAAAAAAAGAAAAGAAAACCCTACATATAAAACACATCCCCTCCCACATTTTTCACTCACCCGCCGCTACCCCCCCTCCCCCCCCCCCTCGCTTCATTTTCTCTACACCCCACCCCACATCCCCTATCTCCTTCCCCTTCCCCGCTGACACAGGCACCCTACCCCACCCTACCCTACCTCCCCTTTCTCCCGTTTCTTCCTCGCCGACGCAGACACCCCACCCCACCCCACATCCCCTCTCTCCCCCCCCTTCCCCGCTGACGCAGGCACCCCATCCCATCCCACCCCACCTCCCCTCTCTTCCCCCATTTCCCCGCTGACACACACCCCCCTTTTTGCTTTTTTTTTTTTTTTATAAATGTTGATTATTTTTTCTATGTGTATATATATATATATATATATTTGCAGGCGATTCAAGAATAAATTTCAAAAAGGGGTCAGATCTTGAGTCTGTTCTTTTTTTTTTTTCTTTCTGGCTGATGCCAATTTTTTTTTTTTTTTTGTTTGGGTATATTTGCTTGAAAGGATTAATTGTTGAAGTTGGGTGTTGGATTTTTTTGCTTGAATATATAAAAAATCCAACACCCAACGGCTATATTTTTTTTGAACGTTAAAGCTGAAATTGCAACGGTTGAATTTTCTTTTTTTTTCAGATGTTTGTACTTTTTTTTTTTGTCAGACTTTTTTTTTTTTTAAGTCAGATCTGACATATTGGTATGGGCTGTAAATTTTTTTGTCTTTTTCCTAAGGCTCCATTTTGTTCAACAAATTTGTTGAATAAAATGAAACCCGGGCTCTATTTTTGGTGAAATTTGTTAAATTTGACACAAAAGTAACAATTTGTAATAATTTGAGGCTCTATAATAAACATTGGTGTTGCCTTTTTGGTTCAAAAGACTCTATATTTGCAAAAAAAATTATAATTATTATGTTTTAGAGCTTACATTGAACTTGCCCTTATGATTGGGGATTGAACCTTTAGTAATCAATCCAGCTACCCTGCTCAGCAGACGCCAAACCGGTGTCATATCTCGACTCTGGTAAACACAACCCGAGCATCACAGTTATAGGATACAAGATTTTAGACTGCTCTTAATCTGTCAAGCCATGAGGCTCCTGGAGTTTGGATGTTGATACCAAGAACTTGATTGAAATAGTGCGTATTGTCGCGCCGATTAGTGGGTTAAATGCCCATATTATTTACCCTTATGTTGTCTTCTACTATATACTATACTTAAACTGAAATGTCTATCACCTTGCTTGTGATGTGAAGGACTAAAAGTATTCCTCTTTGAATGATAAATCAATTCCTTAAAATAATAAGGTTGCCACGTGTCAAATTGACAGTGACTCATTTAGGCAAAACAGAGAGATAATATATTTGAGATTTACGCAAGAAAGTCTTAAACAACATCCCTAAAACAAAATACATTATATTCATTATATTTTAATCCTAATGTTCATTAAAAAGAAATCCAAGGATTATCTTCTACACCTAACCTTCATTATAAATAATCTAAAATTCTTACCTTTGTCGATGCCCAGTCAAAATAGAGAGAATATACCCAAGAGGAACCTTCAAAACATTTCTTCCACAATGTTTGTTGAGTCTTTGTTTAATATAACTCTAGTAATCAGGCTAAACCTATGTTTAAGTCTAGGAGGGAAGCTATCTATAATCTCATCAACAACGTTAAAAGATACAATTGAAATAAAATAAAATAAAATAAAGGTATAAATCACTGAGTTTTAATATCATCATATAACATCGTTAGTTATTCTATCTAAGTCCTATTAAATTTAAAATGGAAAATTATGATTATTATTAATTGTGTCAACTGTAATTATTCTGATATTAATTTAGATTTGTTTCGTTCGTTAATTTATTTTCTCCCATAAAATTGAATTCCATTGCTGCCACAGCCACCACCAAGACTTGTAATTATAAATGCTTTTGATCAGTTAGACCAATAATTTGCAATGTATTTTTCACATATACAGTTACAAGTACGGTTTATGCAGCATATCCGTATGTGGAAGCATTCGAAGCAATTATCAATTTAACACTGGTCAGTTGGAAAAGGGTATGAGTATCGTTTTCGAGCTTTGGATTCTCTCCTAGTCTTATTAGTGTTTTTGAATTAAAAAGAGATAAAATTTTAACTATTCATTTCATATTGAACGATTATAATTGAGAATGAAGAAAGAAAAAGAGGAGCAAATAAAAATTTTGAATTTTAAGATACATGATTAAGACTTATTCGTTTATGAAATAGATATTAGAATTTACTTGTTGGAATACCGTTTTAAGGATAAGTGAGTTATAAAACAACGTGTGAAAGGTTACTTGGACTTGGAGCTTTATGCTGCTGTCATGAATGATGTTCTCGATGCTATGTCAAATATTATTAAAAGTTTTTTTTTTTTTTGTCGAAAAGAATATTATATAACAAATCAAAGAGCACATTAACACGGGTACGTTGCGACATATCAGTGGTAGTGCCTACATACAGGGCCAGCTCAAGCTATGGGCTATTTGGGCCTGTGACCAAGGCCCCTTAGTCTAGGGGCCTTAATTTAAAGAAATTTTTTTTTTTTAAGATAAAAGTCTATCCTAAACTAGTATTTTTTAATTGGGATCAAGAGGTCAAAAATTAGCATGCCGATGATGGCTGCCATGAGGGACCGTTGCTTGATGTGGTAAACTAGCATCTTGATCATTAATTGGTTGACTCTATTGACTCAGCTGGAGGATGATTGGTGATGGTTGCTTAATGTGGTAGATTAACTTATTTTCACACGATAGGAGAATTATGAATCATAACATCCGTTATTAATCTTTGCTTTCTTTTATTGGACCAACACGAGCTCGAATTGAAGTGAGAAAATCACCCTTATCAATTGTTATCATTACTTGCTTTGTTAAAAGATCCGAGAGCATGCTCAATATTGGATTCAAATTTCGGACCCATATGTTCCCCACTTCCATTGAAAGTTGGCTCCAAAGTTTGATTCCGAATAAATTCTACCATGTGCTTGCTGGTAGCTGCTGGGCTCCACTTTGAACATGAGTCTGAGTTTGACCTGGTTGTGTTGCTCGCGGACTGCTTTGGTGGAGTTGCACCCTGATGTTGTAATTTGCAATGTATTTTTCACATATACAGTTATAAGTATGGCCTTATACAGCATATCCGTATGTGCAAGTATTTTTGCCAAAAAAAAAAAAAAAAATTATATGTGCAAGCATTTGAAGCAATTATCAATTTAACACACTGGTCAGTTGGAAAAGGGTTTGAATATGGTTTTAGAGATTTGAACTCTCTCATAGTCACATTAATATTTTTGAATTAGAAAAAGATAGAAATTCTAATAATTTATTTCATATTGAACGATTGTGATTGAGAATGAAGAAAGAAAAAAAAGAATATATAAAAATTTTGAATTTTAAAATACATGATTAAGACTTATAAGTTTATGAAATAGATATTAGAATTTAATTTCTTAACCACTCGAGACACTAATATTGACTAGGAAAGGATTATGGGGTTTCAAGGTGAAATGTGTGCCATAATCTAGAATGGTGATTTAGGAAAATTACTTGTCGAAATACCATTTGAAGATAAGTAAGTTACTTGAACCGTTAACAAAATAATGTGTGAAAGGATACTTGGATTTGGGGTTTCGTGATACTGTCATGAATGATGTTCTCGATTCTATGCCAAATATTATTGAAGCTTTTTTTTTTGTTCATCAACCAGCGTGGGTACGTTGCGACATATCAGTAGTAGTGTCTATAGATATAAAAAGCGAAAGCTCGATTTAAAACCCAGTTTAAGAAGAGAAAACTCATCCTAAAAAACTCGATTTAAAACCCAGTTTAAGAAGAGAAAGCCTATCCTAACTGAATAAACAACTAGATCAGAATCAGCTCCTTTTAATAATATAATTTCCACGTGCCAAATTGCAAGTGGCTCGTTTAGTCATAGTATAATTGAGATGAACCTTGTAAGAAAGTGTTGGACGACCTCAAAAGTCTTGGTCAACATCTTCCATAATAACACCTACTCAAAAACATTCCATCAATACCCCAAAGTTCACCACCCAAAAGATCAGAAAGTCTTGTGTTAACTTTCAGCTTGTTCATCACTTACAGGTAATCACACTCTTTTTTTGTTTTTTTTCTTGAAAGGTGAATCATATACTATGCTCGCCAGTGGAAATAAGAGAGAGCTAAAGTGCATATTTTCTAAGATTTGATAGACTAAAGTAGCTAGTCGAATCAATATTCTTCATTTGATAGAGAAATGTTTTATGCAGTGATGTGGATTATCCATTGCTTTTTATGAATTAGTTTTGTTTGCAGAAGAAGACTAGGCTCCGTTTCTTTGCCGTTGAATATATATATATATATATATATATATATATATATATATATATATATATATATATATATATATTTTTTTTTTTTTTTTTTTTGATTTTTTGATTTTTTAGTGATTGATAACATCGTAGAATAAGTCAACTAAAAAATATTTTTAATCAATTTGAAAAATCTAGTTATAGGAAGTATAAAATGTTTCATATTTTTCTGGAAATAAAAACATTTTCCACTTCGCACGCCTAACTCACAATTTAAATTATTTTACAAGCATGGACTATAATATACCTATTATAATTAATACTTCATTTCTTACTTGTTTGATACGAAATTACGTAAAAGACATGCATACAATTACACACATATACACTATGATCAAGAGCACAACATTCTTGACCAAAAAAAAAAAAAAAGAGCACAACATTCACTGCAACGCCTGAAACACGTTTGAGGCATATATATTTTGAACATTGACAATTCGCGTTCTTCATCTCACTTTTAATAGTAAAAGTGAGAGATCATTAATAGAAATGGTTTACTCCTCATGTTTCTGAAAATTTGGGATTTTTATCTACTTCTATTAAAAGTTCAAAGGGTCTTAGTCAAAGTTAATAATAGTGATAGAGTGATGCTAGTGTCACTATTTTATCACACAAATATCATATTTTATGTGTATGCCTAGTTGATATATTAAAAGAAGAAAGAGAATTAAAAAAATTTCATAAGTTCGCATAAGAGTAATACTATATATCACCCCTATTTCCATCATCGTTTTATCACTTCCTACATAGAATCCTACATGACCTCCAACTAGACTATTTTTATTCTACTTTTTAATTCTTTTTCTCTCTTCAATTCATTTTATCTCTCTTAATTAATATTTGTTCAAAATAATTTTCTTTCTTTATTTAACCATATCAAACCCCTTGACAAAAAAAAATATATATTTGCACCCAAATATTGTAAAATAATAAATTGATTAGTCAAAAAAAGAGAATCAGTTTTAAGTAACTTTTTTTCTTGTTATGCGTTATTCTCATTGAAGAATTAATATTAATTAGGTGCAAGGGTTTCTAGAGTATAGATTTACAATTTAGACAAAGGATATTTTTAAATTTTATTCACTTTATGGCAAGATTAGACTGCCGAAATATTCCTGAACCCCAGGTTAAACAAAATCAAAATAGAATATATTCTAATTAGAAATAAAATATTTTTAATGATTTCCTATAATTTGAATTCGAGTACCAAGGATTATGGGTATTAATTTTGCATCAAAGACCAAAAAGCTATAGTTGTATGTGTCCTTTTAATTTTTTTCCCCATCCCTTTCCTCCATCATCCCATTACCAATTTTGAACAATTTGTTATTTTTTTTCTTTGTGACATTATTTACTAATGTCCTCATATTTAGAGATTGTTATGATTTAAGATTCATTTAAGACCAAGATAAAAGAACGGGTAAAATGTAATATTCAAATTTACATGCCAAACTTTGTATTTTCTAAAGTGACAAAATACCATCTCATGATTTTAAAAGTTTGCCCACCAAGCCAACTACTCCAAACTGAACAACAAATGAATAAAGGAAAAGAAAATCGAAGAAACAATAAGCCTCTTGTACTTGTGATGGAACCAACTAGCTTTAACATTCTAGTCTTTAATTTCGAACTTTTTGCTCTTGTCCAAATGCAGCTAAACACTCCAAAATGCAATTAACAAATAGTAATTCTAAAAGAAAGAAAACGTGAAAAGCAAATACAGTAGGATAGCAAAAGCCAAAAATATTCTTTTAAAAAAAAAGATTTTTCTAGAGCTTCAAGAATTATTTGAGAACGACACATACGAAGAAAGAAAAAAAAAATTCTTGAGACTGGTTCTCTTCTTCTGGCAAATTGATTTATTGTTGTTTCCTCAATATTTGGGTCTGGTATGGTTTTTTTTTTTTGGTCAAAGGGTCAGATATGGTTAAACAAAAAAGAAAAGTTTTTTGAGTAAATATTGATTAAGAGAGAGAAAAAGGAATTGAAGAGAATAAAGGAAATAAAAATAGTCTAGTTGGCATGCCATGTAGGATTTTATGTATGAGGTGATAAAAGGGTGATAAGAAAAAGAGTGATATATAGCATTACTCTAATTTTAACTATGCATATGCGTACGAGGCGATATTTGGGTGATAAAAATAGTTTTGACATCTATCATATTTGGGTGATATCATCTTTCTTTTGATTTGTAAGAACCTCATAATTATGTATTACAAAATATATGTGAAAAAAAAAATCAAATATATGAGATATATTGTTATTTGAAAGTTTAGTGCAGTCATGTTATGCAAACTGGCGTTATAGGTCTTGCTTGTACTTGTCTTCAAGAATAGTACAGAGCTAGTCACCAATTATAGGTCTTGAACATAAGGGGATGATTGTAAAATTTTTCAAATATGGCCAAAACATCTAGAAGTTTCTTTTTTAACTAATTTATAGATACACATACATACTATTATATCAATCTATATGGACATATTTAAAAATTTATGGAATTTATGTTAGTATCTTGGGAAGTTTTTGTTAAACATTTTACTTTTGATACTATGTGACGATGGATTTTTTTTTTCATTTTTATTTAAGACGGTGAAATTTTAGTGCAGTCATGTTATGCATACTGGCGTTATACATACTTATGAACTACATGATTATATTCAGGTGAGAACGTCAACGGAGTTATGGAAAAAATTGTGGAGCCATTCACCAGTCTCATTGGGGAAAAAATCAGCACTTCACTTGACCTCAACGATAATGAGAAAGCTCTTATGGGAAATTTGAAAGTATTGAGCAACAAAGCGATTGACATAGAGACAAATGTGAAGAAAGCCGAGTTATCAGGGACGAAGAAGAGGACAATGGAAGTTGAAAGTTGGTTGGAGGAAGTGGAAAAGTTCAAAGAAGAATGTGATGAATTAAATGTTACATTAGGAGAAGGTGGATCCATCAAACGTCGATGGCATGGAAGTCAGGTGAAAAAATTGAAAGAAGGAGTCGGAGAACTCATTCAGCAAAGTGAAACTTTTTGTGAGCTTGTAGTTGATACATGTGAGTCTAGCAGGGAACGATTGTTCACGACAAAATTGCATGGTGAATCATTGAAGCAAGAATTGGATAATATCTTGGCACGGTTAGAGTCTGACCAAGTCCCAATTTATGGTATTTACGGAATGGGAGGTGTTGGCAAGACAACGTTAGCGAAGCATATTTACAAACATATTTGCACGAATCTTCAAGGTACACCTGATAAATGGCATGTTTATTGGGTCACTATCTCCCAAGAGGCTGATATTAACAAATTGCAGAATGATTTGGCTAAAAAACTGAATTTTGATCTTCCAAAAGATGATGATGTAGAGGAAAAAGGAGCCATTCTACATAAACTACTGAGAAATCTGAAGAATGTTATACTCATATTGGATGATGTATGGGAGTATCTTGATTTAAGGCAGATAGGGATTCTTCTCGGAGCGGATAGATGCAAGGTGATCATAACTAGTCGATTACTAAAAGTGTGTAATCAGATTGGCTGCAAAGAGATTATCAAAGTACAACCTCTTTCTAAGGAAGATGCTTGGGCACTATTTTTGGAGAAACTTGATTGTGCACGTGAGCTTAGTCCAGAAGTAGAAAAAGTGGCTAAGATAGTGGCAAAGAAGTGTAACGGGTTGCCACTTGCAATTATCACTTTGGCTAGAAGCATGAGTGGGGTGTATGACATTCATGAATGGAGGGATATGTTAGAAGAACTAAACTCTTCCATGGAACAAAGTGATTTGAAAAGTGAGGTGTTTCCAGTACTCCAAAATAGTTAAAATCGTTTGAGGGATTCAAGGTTGCAACAATGTTTCTTGTATTGTTCTCTATATCCTGAAGACTATGAAATTCCAAGAGATGAATTGATTACCAAATTCATTTATGAAGGAATGTTGTGTCAAAGGAATAGCAGAGCCGCAGAATTTGATCAAGGTCACACACTACTTAATAGACTGGTAAATGCCTGCTTATTGGAAAGTGTTGTAAACTATAGGAGAGAAGAATGTGTGAAGATGCATGATTTGCTTCGAGAGATGACAATAGAAATTACAAGAAATAACCCCAGGTTCATGACAAAAGCTGGACTTCAATTACAAACACTACCTGGTGAGCCGGAGTGGAAAGAGGATCTAGAAAGGGTTTCCTTGATGAAGAACAATATATATGAAATTCTCACAGGCTTATCCCTCAAGTGTCCTCGACTCTCGACGCTGGTTTTGAGAGAAAATCCTTTAGTATTAATTCCGGATTCTTTCTTTGCTCACATGCGTGGCTTACGAGTTCTGGATTTAAGAGTAACTGATATTGAGAAGTTACCAAACTCCATCTCAGAGTTGGAGAATCTCACTACATTGTTGCTCGGGGGTTGTACAAAACTCTATTACGTGCCATCCCTGAGAAAGCTCAAGGCACTAATGGAGTTGGACATTAGTGGGACTCAAATTAAAGAAGTACCCGATGGCATAGAATATTTGGTCAAACTCAAATGCTTGCGACTCCCATTCTGCATAAAAATACAAGTAGAAGAAGTTGAGAGGTTAAAACTGCAAGAAGAATTTCAGGGTTGGGTTGATCAGATGTTCAATCCAAAATGGCTCAACAAATCTCCCCCCCCCCCCCCCCCCCCCCCTCAGTTTCTATAGAATTAAAGCAGGTGGTGATAATCGTGTTGCGATTGCAGATTTCTTGTCTTCTAGATGTGCGATCAACTTTGTGGAATTTGCCATTGAAACAAGTAGAGATGTGCCACAGGACTTTGACTTTATTGATATTAAAGAATGTAAAGGCTTGAGCGACTGCTTGTTGGAGTCTATCCCATCGATGTACCTTGAAAGATGCAGGATTGAAGAGTGTAATGAAATAGAAAGCATTATGAGGATCTCTACTAGTTCCAACAATGAGAGAGCGCTACAAAATCTTAAGAGGTTGTCCCTAATTAAATTGGAAAATTTCATTGGCTGGTTCAAATGGGAAGAAAGAACTCTTGCACTTCCTCCACGTGGCACCTTTTCCTCTCTTAAATATTTGAGGATTAATGGATGTCACAAAATCAAGAATTTATTCCCTCAGAAGTTACTAGCAAATAACCTTCGAAACCTTGAGACCATTTCATTCGATTCTTGTGGTCAAATGAAGGAGATAATCACTGATGATGAAGACGATGAGGGTGTGGGTTCAACTTCAAGTAGCAGCAACAACAACAAAAAATACACAAATGTTATCACTTTCCCAAAATTGAGAGAGATCTTGTTGTCTAGTATGCCAGAATTGGAGAGCATCTATAAGGGATCAATTAACTGTTGTGATTCCATTGAGTTTATCGAAATAGATAATTGTCCAAAGCTAGAGAGATTGCCTTTCTTTAATCCCTCTGTAGATGAAAAACCAACTATTCCCTTCCCAAGATTACGTTATTTGAGGCTAATTAATCTCCCAAAAGTGAAGAACATCTGCAACGGAATCATGATTTGTGATTCCATCTATGCGATTGAGGTTAGAGAGTGTAGACAGCTGAGTCGGTTGCCTCTCTATCTTCCCCTCATCGATGGACAACTATCTCCTCCTCCTTCTCTTGTAGGGATCAAGTTAAGCTCAACAGAAAAAGAATGGTTTGAGTCATTGGAATGGGACCATTCCAACTCCATCAATGTCCTAAGCCCCTTTCTCGAGTGGCGTTGAATACAGATCGTGGTGACGTTCTTATTCGATACATTGTTAAGCTTTTGCAGCTTTTTCTCAGGTATTGTACTTGCACGCAAAATGTTCTAACATACTTTTTGATGTGGATAATTTTTTTTTTGTGTTCTGAATTTGCCTTAAAAGATAGCTAACGGACAAAAAAATTCATAGGAAGTTCTTGCTCTTGAAAAAATATGTTTTTATTTCTGCACACTACATGTTCGAAGCAAGGCCTTAGGAGAGATTTTTTAATGTTTGTCTGTTCATAAATTTTGAACAATATGTGAATTTAAAATTTCAAGAAAATAATAGAGACCATTTGCGCAAATCCTATGAAGTAATGTAAATGTTATTTAAATTGTTCATACTGGCATGTTAATTGATGCATCAGATTTTTCATTCATTGTTCTGTTGATATTGTACATCTAAGGAGAGAGGTTTGAAGTTTCTGATTGTAAGGAAATGAGATGAATGACTGATTCAACGGGGCAAGCGTTAGTATTCAGAGATTCTTGTTGAGTTTTTTGTTATAATTTTTTCTTTGACTATCAATTTGTGCTCACTCTTCTTTCGTTTAATATTTGCAGATACATTGAGGAAGTGTTGTGATTTTGCTCAAGCCAGGACTTCAGTATATTTGTTTGGTATTCATGGAAGAACAATGTTTAATGTTTCGGTCATGTCTATTATATGTTTGATATATGTAATGTTGGTTGATGTGGTGCTTTAAAATTTAAACACTAGTATTTTTGTTGGCTTTGAAAGACTTTGAATTAGTCAATCCCATTAAGCGGGACAAGACTCAGTTTGGTTTGATTTGATTTGATTTAAAAGACTTTGAATGATATGTTAAAATATTATGTGGAGGTTCCTTGAATTGAACCTAATGCAAATAGTCTTCAGAACCTTACTATTAGATCTATTGAATTGAAATTCACATAATCATTTGAAGTGAAGTGAACACCTATACAGTAAAAGTTTGAAATTATGACAATGTGTCAATTTATGTGTACCTTGATACCGAAAACATCAATAAACAGAAGGAAAAAAATGTATTATTTACAAACAAAGGGTACAAGAGTTAAATTAATTAAGTGGAGAGACACTTTTATAAGTAGAACTAAAAAGATTAAATTTCATGGTTCAAAATACACCTTATTTAGTAAATAAGGGAAAAAATATATGAGATAATCCAAACCGTATTTTTTCGAATGTGAAGATAAATTGGTAATGATAAATTCATAATTCTCATGATTGTCATGATAATAATAATAATAATTTGGTTCAAGACAGTTGGTTATAGCATGTTGCTATTAACCACAAGACCAAACTCTTGAGGACTTAAAAAGAATTACTTAGATTCGTTGTTTTGGCACGAACGAAACATTTTAATACTAAGGCTCCGTTTGTTTGCCATAAAATATTTTATCGGAAAATATTTTTTTAATTTTTTATTGTTTGATAACACTTAAAAATTAGTTAATTAGAAAATATTTTTCAGTCAACAATTACAGCTGCTTTTGCTTAATTTTTATATGTTTGGTAATACTGAAAAATTGATCAACTGTAAAATATTTTTCGATCAATAATTTCGTCTAGTACAAAATTTGAAAAATATTTTCATGTTCTTTGAGAGAAGAAAATATTTTACGAAACTCACTGTACATCCAAACACCATAAAATATTTTTCAATATTCTATTTTCTAGAAAAATATTTTTCCCAATAAGTTATTTTACAAAAAACAAACGAAGTCTAAAAAAATATTTTATTTTTCAAGAAAATATTTTTCATTAAAAATATTTTTAACAAGGAAATTATTTTACAGCAAACAAACGGAGCCTAAAGGTGAGAATATTTTACTATTTCTTCTGGCACTATTGCCCTGGAGGTTCTTCACATCATTGAAGATATCAGCATTTGTCGTCTCACTATTTCTCAAGTTTCTTTCTCTTAGCATGTAGAGATGGAAATAGGATACTTTCACCGTTTGTTTTGAATTTTTTTTTGTTTTTTGGTCACTGCAATTTGTTTTGATTGAGAGGGAAAGTTTAATAATAAAAGAGAGGAAAGGAGGGGAGAGGAGAGGAGAATATTATATTTGGATCGGATAATTTTATAAAAGAGAGATTTATAAAAGATTATGTGTTTTTTTTTTTTTTTGGATTAAGAAAAAAATGAAAGGAATGGATAAATTTTATGAGAGAATTGACATATATACCCTGCTTTAGTTTAAATTAATTTTCCTTTCTTATTCTTTTATTATCCTTATCTTCTTTATTATTATCTTTTTCCATTTCTTCCTTGTTCTTCTTCTACTGCAACTCATGTTCTTTGATTCAATTTACTTTTCCTTTTCTTGATAAAAAAGTTTGAGATTATGTAAAAAATTGGGGGATAAAGTAGGTATGCCAAATATTAAAGCTTCCTCCCCTCTATTTTACCCCAATTCGGGGGAACGAAATTTGAGACTTTATAGTGGGAGTGAGCATTTATCCATTTTATTTCTCCCCTCAAATCTTTGAAAACAAACAAAGGAAGGGATTTTTCTCATCTATTCCCTTCCCCCCATTTTTTCCAATCCAAACAGACTGTTAAGTTGGTCCTTGAATATTCCTTTAGGACTTTTCAACGTTTTACTTTTTGATTTTGCTTTATATGGCACATGATAATTGTGATCAGTTTCTTTCTTAATGGAATCTCATTTGCTTTGACCTGACTACCCCTTCCTCAAAAATAAAAATAAAAATAAAAATAAAAAGGAAAACCGAATTCTGATACTTCAGATGACTAATTACCAAAAGGGGATGTAGATCAGATAGTAAAGCGCTTGCTTAGCATTTGAGAGGTATGGGAGATCAATGCCTCGCATCTCCATAGGCCCTAGTGTGAGCTTGCTTAGTTTCTTTTTTTGTGCTTAATTCTTTACGAAAGTGATATTGTAGATTAAAGTTGATACAGCCTGAAATGCGATTGGATTTTATTCCATATAGGTGCCAATTCCAATCAAAATTAATATATGTTCAAACAGCGTTTAATTCAATACCACATCATTTTCAATTGATGTCATATATTTTTTAGAGTCAATATTTTGAATCAATTATTCAAGTTTAATGCACTAATAAACTCGTAGTTACACCAAGACCGTTTAAAAGGTTACCTTCATGTCTAACACTACAAATTAATTTAACGACAAAAATGATAGCTCTTGAACGACCTAAGGTTGCCTAACAATCCAATATGCCACACGATATTAAGAACCAAACCTTCCCGGTTGAAAACACCAACCTCCAACTGTAACACCATTGCCACCCAAACCCAACGTTGCTGTCACCACCATTTCACTCACCTCACCTCACTCTCCTTCAACCTCAACCGCCTTCTCATTCTATTCCCTCCACTCAAAATTACAAAAAACACATCCCAAAACCCAAAACCCAAAACCCAAAACCCAAAACCCAAAACCCACACCACCACCACCAAATGCATCTCTGATCACTCTACCAACCCATCTTATTCTACCCATTTTCACACTGTTTCCACCCAACAAAACCCAAAAATTAACAACAATTTCAACACCCAATTCGTGAATGAATTGGTTAAAGATAGTTGTGATTATAGTAGTTCAATTGGGCGGTTATTACAATCTTGTAGTAATTTAAAAGGAGTTAGAATTTTGCATGCTATTGTAATTAAATGTGTTAAATATTTGAACTTTACTTATGTAGATAACAATTTGATTAGTGGGTATGTGAGATATGGTGGTTTGGTTGACGCTAGAAAGGTGTTTGATGAAATGCGTGATAGGAATGTTGTTTCTTGGACAGCTATGCTTAATGGGTACTTGAAATTTGGGTTAGAAGACGAGGCGTTGAGGTTGTTTAAGGAGTTTGTGGGAGATGGGTTTTGTGGGAACGCAAAGACTTTTGTTTGTTTGTTGGATTTGTGTGGTAGGAGGGGGGATTTTGCACTCGGGAAGCAAGTCCATGGTTGTCTAGTTAAGGGTTGGTGTAGTGGTGGTTTGATTTTGGATAGTGCGGTGGTGCATTTCTACGCACAGTGTGGGGATTTGGATGGTGCGTTTAGTGTGTTTGATCGGATGGAGTAAAGGGATGTGGTTTGTTGGACGACGATGATCACGGCTTGTTCACAACTCGGGAGGGGAGAGGAGGCTCTCGTGATGTTTTTGAGGATGTTGTTTGATGGATTTGAGCCTAATGAGTTTACAGTTTGTAGTGTTCTGAGTGCTTGTGGAGAAGAGAAGGAGTTGAAATTTGGGAGGCAGTTACATGGGGCCATTGTTAAGAAGATGTACAGAATGGATGTTTTTGTAGGGACTGCGTTAGTAGATATGTGTGCAAAGTGCGGGGAGATTGAAGATGCTAGGGTGGTGTTCGATGTGATGAGGAAGAAAAACACGGTAACTTGGACGTCTATGATAGCGGGATATGCTCGTAATGGGCTTGGTGAAGAGGCTATCAGACTCTTTCGGGTGATGAAAAGGCGAAAGATATATGCTAACAATTTGACCATAGTGAGTATCCTCAGGGCATGTGGCCTACTTAGGGCTTTACCAACAGGGAAAGAGGTGCATGCACAAATAGTCAAGTCGTACGTCCAAAGCAATATTTATATTGGTAGTGCCCTCGTCTGGCTCTATTGCAAATGCGGGGAGTATTCATCTGCATCTAATGTCCTTCAAGTCATGCCCTTAAGGGATGTTGTTTCATGGACAGCCATGATTTCTGGCTGTACTTATCTCGGCCATGAGTACGAGGCCCTCGAATATTTGAAAGAAATGCTGGGAGAAGGTGTAGACCCGAACCATTTTACCTATTCATCAGCCCTGAAAGCGTGTACCCAATTAGAAGATATAAGGCAAGGGAAGTTGATTCACTCCTCCATAAGTAACACCCCAGCATTGTCCAATGTTTTTGTGGGCAGTGCTCTGATTAATTTGTATGCAAAACGTGGAGAGCTCTCTGATGCCAATCCGCGTCTTTGATAACATGCCTGAGCGAAACTTGGTTTCTTGGAAAGCAATGGTTGTAGCTTATGCCAAAAATGGGCAGTATGGTGAGGCTTTGAAGCTCATGTACAGAATGCAAGCAGATGGCATTGAGATCGATGATTACATCCTTGCCACAGTTCTTACCGCTTGTGGAGATCTTGAGTGGAATATGGAGCTCGTATCCCAGCGCTGCTTGCAGTCATGACAGTCTTTCATCCAAATGGAGGCCGGTTCGCCTCCATACTTGCAGCCAGAACAACAAAATGCTGATAGCAATCAGTTACATACTCGCAACCAGAACACTAACTAGTTATAGTTGGCCAACCACCTTTCTACTACTCTGTAGCATCCTTCTACGGTCTAAAATGGAAGCATACAGAAATCAAAGACAAGGGTCATCATCTGGGCCTGCAAGATAGGGGCATCAAAAAATTCCAGATGCTGAGCAATCACTTGTTGTAATATGATGTTATTGTATAGTAGCATACACTTTACTAGTATCAAATGTGTACTTCAGATTAAATACCAATTTATAAAAGAGAGCGGGCGCGCTGAAAAATTACACCAAATCTTTATCCGCTTCAATCTGTTTGAGATATGGGAGAAATAATCCTTTCTTTATTCTTCCTGACGAGGTCAGATGGCCGTGGCTTTGTATTTAATCTGTTTAAACATTCGACTCAAATCAGTTCAGTGTTTCTGGGCAACATGTGTTGAATAAAAGTTGAAGACAATGTGTTATTATGTACCTGTTTTGCAAAAGGGGTTTAGCGGGTAATCATTGTGTCATTTATGAATCTTCAATCGGTCATCTTGTTTAACTGCCCTAGGGATATGGTCTTGCGGTAGTGAGATAAAATCGCTCTTACGAGGTTGTAGGGGATCAACACTTCCCACTACTGTGAAGTTCTGTCTTGACTGACCTGGTGTGACTTGGTGTATATGTGGGGGTGCATCATTGCACTCGGAGGTTTACCAGTTAGTGGTCGGGCTCTGCTAATTAGGTTCTTTTGTTTAACTGATTTTGAGCTCTCTTAGAAGCATGAGCGGACCTATATATGGCTCAGCGGGGGCTACTGACCCTGAGAGCAGAATCATTAAAGATTAAGTTAGAGTTTTCTTTTTTTAAAAATATGTGTATTTTTAAGATATATCTGAAATTTCAATTTAGCTATCACTGAAAAAATTACTCATATATGAGTGTTAAATTATATAATTTTGACCTTTATTAAATATAAATAAATCTAGGACTCGTCCCTACTCAGAAGCTCGCTTTAGATTATTTGTACTATACCAGACTTGAAGGTGAAGATTATTTGAAGTGCTTGCAATTGATGAGTGACCTCAAATGCTGGAAAATTTCTTGGTTGAGTCCCGATTTGGATGCATTGCGCCATTGGGTTTGAGTGCGAGGGCTCCTGCATAGGCATGTGTATCCGCCAGCCTGCACTATAGGAACAGATCCAACAACATGGTATACGTGTGTTGAATTCAGTCAAGAAACGATCAATTTCGAGTTAAAAATCATTTACTTTGGGTAATTGGGCATTTTGGTTCAACTTTTTTTTAAGGAAAACAAAGACTTTCATTAAAATGAAGAATCGAAAAAATACAAATGTTTATCCGATCCCAGTAGGGACGAGATCTTGTACAACAATATCCTTTAAGGGAGGGAAATATTAGAGGTCCAATCAATAGTTAACTTATCATGAAGCATTTGTTTTGAGACCCAATCAGCAGCTCTATTTGCTGTCCTACGAACGTACTGAAATCTAACACGGTTGATCTCAGCTGCAATCAATAAAATGTCATCAACAATTGGTTTGATCGACCAGTGGCTACCAACATTGTGACAATTGACGGCATTGAGGACGGCGAGAGTATCATTCTCAATGATGATGTTAAAAAGACCCAAGCCTTTGGCGAAGGAGCACGTAAACAAAAAAGCGTGGGCTTCCGCTTCTAGCGCAGTACTACAGTGAACATGTCGAGCCATGCCATTGACCATATTACCTGACGAGTCGCGACAAACAACTGCAATAGCTGCATTGAAAGGAGGGATGTGAGCTGCGTCCACATTTAACTTGATCCATTGTGGCGGGGGAGGACTCCAACAAGAGTGACCAAGAGATAAGTTAGGTATTGACTGTCTTTGAAAACGGTTTTGAGCTTTAAAGAAGCTAGATAAGTAACTGTATGCTTCAGAGATAGCAAGGGCAACATTTAACTTGGTTCCTTCAAAAATGAAAGCGCATCGAGATTTCCAAATTTGCCATGCAATGAAAGCAATTTGGGTCATGCCCATTCCACTATCAATCCCAGAAGCTGCAAATTTCGACGACATAAGCATAAACCAGTCTTCAATTCTTGGGATTGAACTTGGGTCAATGCAGATTTGGAGTGGACAGCCCCACCACACACGATGCGTCCAACTACATCCCAGCAAAAGATGTTCAATCGTCTCCGACAGTTCATGGCAAATTTGGCACAACGGAGTAGGTGAACATCTCTTCTTGAAAAGTTTTCCTTTGTAGGTAGGGTATTTGAGCAAACTTTCCACATGAAGACCTTGATTTTAGGAACAGCATTGAGAGACCAAATGATTTTCCAAACTTGAGCCGGAGCAATGTAAGATGAGCCCGC
Organism: Ehretia macrophylla; assembly: GCA_037974665.1. Classification (NCBI taxonomy): domain Eukaryota; kingdom Viridiplantae; phylum Streptophyta; class Magnoliopsida; order Boraginales; family Ehretiaceae; genus Ehretia; species Ehretia macrophylla. The sequence continues at coordinate 40,831,083 of CM075774.1, forward strand.
TGCCATAGGAGCACTCATTTCATGTTTATATGCTACATGGTAGCCCGACTTCACAGAGTAGTTCTCGTCAACAGTAAAAGGCCAAAAGAACGAGTCTTCTTTCGGGAATTGGGGGATATAAATCGAGTAGATCAGCTCTGCCTCTCTTCTTGTAACAAGGCTGCTAATGATGATGCGAATCCAAGAATAATCACCTGGGGAGAAAAGGTCAGCAACCTATTCCAATTGGGTGTTATTTGGTCTTGTCAGAATCGTACCATTATCAAGCCAATTGTGATTCCAAATGTGGATACTACGACCATTACCCACTCTTCATCTTCCTTTACTGATCAAAAATTCTTTCCCAACATGGATGCTCTGCCAACTCCATGACGAGCTGCGGACTCTATTAGCTTTGAGGAAGGAAGATGAATTGAAGTAGATACCTTTCAAAATCTTTGCAACCAGTGAATCAGGATTTTGATGGATTCTCTAGGCCTGTTTGGCTAAGAGAGCAATGTTGAAGAGATGAATATCCTTGAAACCCATACCGCCACTCTTTTTTGCAAGAGAAATGTGATCCCTACTTTTCCAATGTACTCCTTTATTTTTATCTTTCCTCCACCAGAACTTAGCAAAAAGGGCGCTAAGTTGCTTACAGAAAGACTTAGGGAAAATAAAGATGGACATTGGGTAGGTTGGAATTGATTGAAGGACTGATTTGATGAGAATTTCTTTTCTGGCATCCGACAGCAAGCAACTTTTCCAGTTTTCCATTTTGTTGGAGATTCTTTCTTTAACCCAATTAAGGGCTTGGACTTTGGATCGTCCCCAATCCATAGGTAAACCTAGGTATTTGCCCAGGTTACTCCTTTGTTTTATATTAAGGATCAGTGAAAATCTTTCCTTAATATGTTGTGGTGCTTGCCTGCTGAAAATAATTCCTGATTTTTCAAAATTTACTGACTGACCAGATACAAAGAAAAAGTGGTAGAGAAGCTCCTGGAACGCCATTGCTTCTGAACAGGTAGCCTCCATGAAGAATAATGAATCATCTGCGAAGAAGAGGTGGGATATAGGAGGGCACGACCTGGCAAGTTTAATGTCGTGAATGATGTTTCTTTGCTCATATGAATGGATAAGATCAGAGAAAGCCTGGGTAACAAGAGCAAACGGGAAAGGTGATAAAGGATCACCTTGGCGCAACCCTCTTTGTGGTGAGAACGGCTTTGTCGGAGTACCATTGATGATAACTGAATAAGTAACCGTTGAAACACAATTCATAATCCAGCTGATCCAGATAGGGTGAAAATTCATCTTTTTTAGGAGGC